>JAPTHN010000001.1:0-343390 GCA_026936325.1 Platynereis dumerilii | reverse complement strand
CCTGAAATACAGTCACTCAGTCATCCAGCTGCCTATGGTGCACAGTGATTGAGCTGGGCCCCAAAACCTGACTGATGCAGTTTTTGGTCAGTTTAACTATACGTAATATAATTTAATAACCGTGAAGCTGTTACAAGGATAGATAGAAGGAAGACAAGGCGTTTGTAGCTTTGTGCATATTTGCAACAATACCAACAGGTGTGATTGATCTATATTCTGAAACCAGCAGTATGCAGATGTTGTTTGACATACTTTTACTAAATTTTATAAGTCAGGTAATTATTTAATGCACAATATTACAGGAATCAACATAATTAGGTTAAAAAATTTAAATTGAAACTAGCTGCCTAATAAGCTGGTCCGAAAAGCAGGATGACTATACAATATGAGTGTTAAGCGGCAAGGTAATTTTCCAAATTCCTTTCTTCATTTTCTAAATGACACAATGGTTCCCATTTAAAAGGTGCTAAATCCTGAAGCTGTTTCGAATCTTCCTAGTTGAAGACAACATACTTAAAGCTTATTGCTCACTTGAACGAAAATACCTGACTTCGTGAGGTAATTACTTTTGTCACATAGGACTGTGTTATAGTCACATTTCCTGAATATTCCCTAACTTGGGAAACAGTAGCAAGAAATAGATAGTTATGAACTGGTAAGTAGCCAAACAGCAAATGAAACCCGAGATACCCTATAACTTAGTAAGGCAGAATCTAAGTAATAACTCCCACTGAGGCAAAATCTGACATATCTTCATTCTGAAAAGCTACTTTTTGGGAAGTTACATGATGCCATACTCAGCTGATACTCCCAAAATAATATTTGCAAGAATTGCAACAATTAATTCAAAGAATAATGATCAATGTGTGGGAAGTCCTTAACTTTAGATATAAGAAAACATGAGCATCTGAACAAACTCGAGGATACCAAGTAAAGTATCATGTCACACAAAAGAAATAGCTGAATATTTTTGGGTAACGTGGTAATATGCAGTATCAAGTCTTAACTTGCTTTTAAATGGCAGCTTGTCACTTCTTGTGGGTTGCACATGTACTTGTAAAGGCCTGCATTGCTCAAGTTAATTGGAGGTCGGCCAAAGTTAGAATAAACCAGAGTGCAAAAGGTGAAAAAAAACGTTTTGCTGGAGACAATTATCTCTTACTGTCTTACCATATATACTACAAAATGACCCAAAGTATACATGCCATGCCAAACATTCCAGAAGAACTGCAAGTGTGAAACACATCAATAAGTGTGAGTATGGAAGGTGTATCAATGCATCAGCCAGACAATAAGGAAAGTCCTGAGCAACAGGCAGTAAAGAGATTATGGCTCTCATCTCTAATCCATCAAAATTGTGTCGCAGTGCCACAAATCTCAGCTTATCGAAAAATGGATGAGCTCAAATTTTGCAAATTGCATTTTCCATCTTGACAGGCACAAGAGCATCTAGCAGCTTTCTAGCTTCTCTGTCCACATGTAAGATCTCGCTAATGCAACTTCACATCTTGCTCCAGTGCCACAGCCAATCACACCACAATTTCACATCCCCAAACAAAATAATTCAGTTTCTAACCAACCCTGAGAAAGGTCAGTGCTTAATTGAAGGTGATTACCCACACTAAAAATAGCTAAAGAGGCAATTGAGTAACATGTGTGCAAGACTTCAATCAATAAATATTCCAATATTTTGCAGGTTTTATGCATGGCAAAATTAAGACTTTTAGTATGAAATAATGTTTTTAGTGTGAAATAATTCAATTATTCTTAATCAGAGCCATAACAACTAAATTTGTAGCATGAGGCCGCTTATTCTTTATGCATAATCATGGCAGCGTCATGCTCAACAATGAAAAACCATTTGACACTGTCAGCTTATCTCTACATTCATAAGATTTGTTGAATGATACACCCAGGCAAGCCAAAACAGTCTTCTCTGTACCGGACAGGAGCACCACAAGAAACAGAAAACCCCACAATATTGCTCCAATCTGCAAATTCAAGTGTCATGGAGTCCCAAGACAATGTTTAAATTTCATCTGTTTATATCAGGCGCACAATCTGTTCATGCAAGCCTCAGAGTTTGATTCATTAACTGAGATCTTTTTTAAGAGAGGAAACCACAATCTGCATTGGCTTTCAGTGGCACAGCTGATGACAAAGCAATTGAGAATCTTAAGTTAGTGGAATAACTAAGTTTTCCAAGATCTTGGGGAAAATGCTTAGAACTTGTTCAAGTAAATAACTTTCCTGAGCTGTAAATCGCCACATATATCTTCTTTTAAGGTGGCTCGCTACTCATGGTGCAGCAATGGCGGCGTCACCATAGCAACAACAGCCTGCTGAGCTCTGTGGACTGCTTTTTTGGTTTTTTATAATTCCGTGCGACTGCCACTTCGTTTGTCATTTGCGTCACTTCTATTAGGGTTAGAAACTTCTGGTTTGAAGCATTAGATGCGCTATGAACAGCACTATAACATACCAGAGATTCAGCTTTATGGTCCGAATAGAAACTTTTTACACGCGATTTTCGGCTAGCAGGTCTAATTTCTAAAAATTGACTTTGAGATATAAATAAATTTTTATCTCAATTTCTATCGCGGTAGCAAACGTTCTCTTATACATTTTATTGTTCCTAACAATATTTGGAAATTAATGACAAAAAAATGAGAAATCCTATCTCGTCAATTTTTTTTAGCGCCATGGTTTATAAAAAAAATTAAAATTCTCAAAATCAAAACTTTTATTCCGAGCCCCTTGGAAAGTCCTTTAAACTAAATATATCTCTTTGAAATTGTAATCAGCAGTTCCATTGAAGTTTTTTCTTCAATTTCATGCTTCATTTCATAATATGTGATGCATGACCACTGAATGGCAGGACAAACTTCACAGAAAGAAAGACAAAAAAAAAAACTGAGTTTTTCAGGTTTGCGTGGACTGACTTTCTTGTACATAACCTCATATATTTTGAAAAAAAGGCTGGTTGCGACCACTTTTTTTTACATATCCTTGCTATAAACTATATTTTGGATCATTCTAAACTATTTTTGAGAAATCCTATCTTAGAAAGTTCACGAGTATCGAGCCACCTTAAAGTGGGCCACAATTAGAAAGACACATTAAACTCAGGTATTGCTCCTGGATGTTGAGCATTGAAGGATTCTGGACAATTAGAGGACATAAAGAGATTTTTTCAAAATGGTCGCTTCGAACAGATCATTGATGATAAAACTGTTATATTTAGCCATGAGATAGCATATATGTTAAAATCACTGTAATAATCCACTGAAGATAATGATAATGCAAGCCGTTGAGACAAGTTAAAACTTTTACAAGAACCCAACGGTCAAAATGGAGGTGGTGTGTGTCTAAGTTTATATACCTTGAATGATTGTTGAATCCAGGAGATCATTTGTCCAATATTTAAGATATAGAGATGTCTAGATCTATACAGATATATATAGCTATATAGCTATAGCCTATAGATATTCAGACAGATAGATGGATAGATTAATAGATAGATATGCACAAGTGCCCTTTAAGTGGGTGAGATCTCATGTCGGACAGATATGAATATTTTGGAAAGATGGATTGATGATTTGGGCCATACGTCCTGAATTTATGTACATTGTAAGCTAACTAGGACCGGAGGAAGACATAGCAATAATAAAAAAAAAAAGATTATTGAAACTTCTGTCCTAGGTGACCCAGCAAGATAATTAATCAGACCCAGGAGTCCAGGACCCAGCGAACCAGGCAGCGATTAGCAACCCGTTGTGCTACCCCACCCATAGTTCAAAACCATGTGGCAAAAACTTTCAGACTTGGAATATAGTCAATCTGCCACCTGGCTGGGCCCCAAGACTCGCTAGAGCAGTTTTTGGTCAATCTAACTATATGCAATTTCATAACTGCGAAACATGTTACAAGAGAAGGATACAAGGAAGGCAAAGAAACAGTATAGGTCTTCGTGCATATTTATAACAATACAACCAGGTGTGATTAATCTTTATTCTTAAACTGAGAGTATGCAGACATTATTTAAAATAACTTCTGCCAAAATTTCAAGTAAGTTGATAATTCAATGAGCAGCGAGACAAAAGGCTCAACATGATTGGGTCACAAAATATTAATAAAATCTTGCAAACTAACAACCCGGTACGAAATGCAGGATGACTACAAAGTGAGTGTTAAGAGGCAAGGCAATTCTTCAACATTTTCTAAATGACACCTTGATGGAAGAGGCTTATAGGCCAACATGGTTCCCATTTAAGAAGTGCTAATCCCAAGGCTGTTTCGACTCTTCTGGGCTGCACGCTTCACGAAGCTTATTGCTCACTCCGTTGGAAATCACCTGACTTTGTGAAGTAATTACTTTTGTCACATAGGACTGTGCTTTTTTTCACGAACCCTAAGTATTCTCTTACATGGTACCAAGAAAGAGGTACAAAAAGTATGAACTGGTAAGTAGCCAAACAGCAAATGAAACCCGAGATACCATGTAACTTTGTATGGTGAAATCTAAGTAATAACATCCACTGAGGTGATAATTGACACATCTTGATTCTGGGAAGCTACTTTTTGGGAAGTTACATGATGCCATACTAAGCCGATACTGCTGGAATAATCAAGTTCTGACTTGCTTTTAAATGGCAGTTTGTGGGTTGTACGTGCTCAAGGTGTGCATTACTCAAGACTTAAGTTAATTTAGGTAGGCCTAAGGTCGAGGAACCAAAGGTGAAAAAAACATCACTAGAAATATCATCTCTTACTATCTACTTAAAAACGCCTAACATGTATATATATATTTTTCATATACATAGTATGTGTCATGCTAAAGAACCCAGCAGACCTGCAAGTGTCAAACACATCAGTATGAGTCTGGAAGGTGTATCGCTGCATCAGCCTTGACAATAGGGAAGTTCTGTCCAACAGGTAGTAAAGAGATTAAGACTCTCATCTCTAATCCATCAAAATTGTGTCACAGTGACACAAATCTTGACTAATCGAAAAATGGATGAGCTCATAATTTGCAAATAGCATCTAGCATATTTCTCGCTTCTCTACCCCTGGGTGTGTTCACAGCCAACTGAAAGGTGCTCTAGTTGTGACTGTGACGGACGTCTACAAATTTGCTGGTGGTTTTCTCTTTTACGTCAGACTAACAGTCAGAGCATGCATGCATCCTGGTAGTCTTCTGCCCTGTTCTTACAAAGTTTTGCTGGGCATGGACCTGACAGGCAGCCGTCCTATACTGTCCTGAAGTCAATTCGCTAGCTATTCGATACCAATTCGACTTGAATTTTATCTGTCCATACTTATACAATTTAGCAGAATTTTTGCCCGCATTTCATCAATTGAAATTATAGCCAGGACACTTTGTCTGACAAATGAAGAACATATCACATAACAGACTAGATTTCAAACCAAAATCACATGATTTGTCTCCATGGGATGTTCATATCAGAAAATCTTTAAACTTTATCACATCGTCTAAAACCATGAGGCTTGTCCATTTATGATTCATCTATACATTCTCAATAAGCAAGGTTGATTGACAAGTCAACGGAAGCCAAAGATGTCATTAATACCAGACATGGATGCAGGAAACCCTACAAAACTGAAGCATCTCGGAGATGAGATTGTTTTAATTTGACTGTTTATCGAGCACACAATCTGTCATGCCAGCCTCAGAACGGGATTCCTGCTAAAATGGAAATTCTTTTTCAATGGGAGAAAACTAAAATCCACATCTGCTTTCCATTGCACAGCTGAGGAAGAAATAATAAAGCATCCAGTCAGCCGATAAAAGTTTAACCAGCTCTCAGAATTTGCTGAAAACTTGCTTTTAATGATAACAAACTTTCTGCTCCTCCAGTTGCTGTATTAATAACCACATAGCTTGGCCTTATAGTATAAAGTGTATACAGATACAAGACATTCTGACTCATTAAAATCTCACTGTCTGCTCCAGAAGGCCTCGATCTTTATCATCATAATCATGACATCATGGTCAACAATCTAAAACCGGTCGTAACTGGAACAGGGCTCAGCAGGCTATTAAAGCCTGCATGACTTGACAATGCAAGATAACCTGCTAAAAAATTTAAGTCGTTAAAATGACATTGCACATTCAAGCAGAGTAGAACGCTGTAAAGAGATCGTTAAAGCATCACATACACTGTCGCAGTCTCGTAGAAGTTTCTTTTGTGTGCACAGAGCATAATGTATGCATAATGTATTAGGTAATATGGCCAGAAGCTGATTAATTCAGATGAAAGCGTAATGAAATAAGGAGGCTTGGCAAAAACAAGACCTGGTGAGGACACTTTGTCAACTGCCTGAGTGTTACATAAGAAATGCTCATTCATGCATTTCACATTTCCTTGGAAACTCATAGTGAAACATCCACTGTTTATGGCAAGCAATACCCTTCAATTAAGGGATTCGTTATTTGACCTTCAACAAGACTTAACCGAATTACAACACTGTATTAAGAGGTCTTATATCTGTAATTCTGAATAACAGATTAAGAAAGATTAGTAATCCATTCTCAATTTCTCATAGACAACACATGCTTTTCAGAGCATTAAATCTACTGCCTTTTATTATTTGCTTATTAATTGAGCCCAGACATAATGATTATGTATCTTTAGCTTCTCGGGTCTTCTTGAGGCACTTTTTCTAGGGTCAGTGCTGAGGACAAACAAAAATCTGAAATCTCAATTTTTTATTGTCAATTTAATAAAAATTGTGGGTAAACTCAATCTCTTTTCCTCCACAGGCAGAAAATCTGTTGGGTTGGTTGATCTGAGAAGCTTAAAATCAATATGTATGGCCTAACCATAACGATAACATGTAATTGTTAACCTCAAATCTCACAGGAACGATTTTGACTTCCTGATTTTCCTGCCTGACCTTTTCACTTCCTGGGGGACGACATTTGTCACTTACCATTTTAAATCATAAATCCACGATATCAGGAATGGCAAAAAACAAAATCATAGAAATTAGCACCATTAGGCAACTTTACAGAAATTCCAGGCACTCTCAAAAGTTTCACCCTTACCAATTATCCCCATTTTTCAGCAAATGATTACAAGCTGCTGGAAAATAACACAACAAGTAACTGTAACCAATAGCTGACTGTGAGAAAATTTAGTATTTACTTAAGGGTGATTACCCACACTAAAAATAGCTAAAGAGGCAATTGAGTAACATGTGTGCAAGACTTCAATCAATAAATATTCCAATATTTTGCAGGTTTTATGCATGGCAAAATGAAGACCTTCAGTATGAAATAATGAAGTTTTTAGTGTGAAATAATTCAATTATTCTTAATCAGAGCCATAACAACTAAATTTGTAGCATGAGGCCGCTTATTCTTTATGCATAATCATGGCAGCGTCATGCTCAACAATGAAAAACCATTTGACACTGTCAGCTTATCTCTACATTCATAAGATTTGTTGAATGATACACCCAGGCAAGCCAAAACAGTCTTCTCTGTACCGGACAGGAGCACCACAAGAAACAGAAAACCCCACAATATTGCTCCAATCTGCAAATTCAAGTGTCATGGAGTCCCAAGACAATGTTTAAATTTCATCTGTTTATATCAGGCGCACAATCTGTTCATGCAAGCCTCAGAGTTTGATTCATTAACTGAGATCTTTTTTAAGAGAGGAAACCACAATCTGCATTGGCTTTCAGTGGCACAGCTGATGACAAAGCAATTGAGAATCTTAAGTTAGTGGAATAACTAAGTTTTCCAAGATCTTGGGGAAAATGCTTAGAACTTGTTCAAGTAAATAACTTTCCTGAGCTGTAAGTCGCCATATATATATTCTTTTAAAGTGGGCCACAATTAGAAAGACACATTAAACTCAGGTATTGCTCCTGGATGTTGAGCATTGAAGGATTCTGGACAATTAGAGGACATAAAGAGATTTTTTCAAAATGGTCGCTTCGAACAGATCATTGATGATAAAACTGTTATATTTAGCCATGAGATAGCATATATGTTAAAATCACTGTAATAATCCATTGAAGATAATGATAATGCAAGCCGTTGAGACAAGTTAAAACTTTTACAAGAACCCAACGGTCAAAATGGAGGTGGTGTGTGTCTAAGTTTATATACCTTGAATGATTGTTGAATCCAGGAGATCATTTGTCCAATATTTAAGATATAGAGATGTCTAGATCTATACAGATATATATAGCTATATAGCTATAGCCTATAGATATTCAGACAGATAGATGGATAGATTAATAGATAGATATGCACAAGTGCCCTTTAAGTGGGTGAGATCTCATGTCGGACAGATATGAATATTTTGGAAAGATGGATTGATGATTTGGGCCATACGTCCTGAATTTATGTACATTGTAAGCTAACTAGGACCGGAGGAAGACATAGCAATAATAAAAAAAAAAAGATTATTGAAACTTCTGTCCTAGGTGACCCAGCAAGATAATTAATCAGACCCAGGAGTCCAGGACCCAGCGAACCAGGCAGCGATTAGCAACCCGTTGTGCTACCCCACCCATAGTTCAAAACCATGTGGCAAAAACTTTCAGACTTGGAATATAGTCAATCTGCCACCTGGCTGGGCCCCAAGACTCGCTAGAGCAGTTTTTGGTCAATCTAACTATATGCAATTTCATAACTGCGAAACATGTTACAAGAGAAGGATACAAGGAAGGCAAAGAAACAGTATAGGTCTTCGTGCATATTTATAACAATACAACCAGGTGTGATTAATCTTTATTCTTAAACTGAGAGTATGCAGACATCATTTAAAATAACTTCTGCCAAAATTTCAAGTAAGTTGATAATTCAATGAGCAGCGAGACAAAAGGCTCAACATGATTGGGTCACAAAATATTAATAAAATCTTGCAAACTAACAACCCGGTACGAAATGCAGGATGACTACAAAGTGAGTGTTAAGAGGCAAGGCAATTCTTCAACATTTTCTAAATGACACCTTGATGGAAGAGGCTTATAGGCCAACATGGTTCCCATTTAAGAAGTGCTAATCCCAAGGCTGTTTCGACTCTTCTGGGCTGCACGCTTCACGAAGCTTATTGCTCACTCCGTTGGAAATCACCTGACTTTGTGAAGTAATTACTTATGTCACATAGGACTGTGCTTTTTTTCACGAACCCTAAGTATTCTCTTACATGGTACCAAGAAAGAGGTACAAAAAAGTATGAACTGGTAAGTAGCCAAACAGCATATGAAACCCGAGATACCATGTAACTTTGGAAGGCAGAATCTGAGTATAATAACACCCACCTAGGTGATAATTGCCACATCTTCATTCTGGGAAGCTACTTTTGGGAAGTTACATGATGCCATACTCAACCGATACTGCTGGAATAATCAAGTTCTGACTTGCTTTTAAATGGCAGTTTGTGGGTTGTACGTGCTCAAGGTGTGCATTACTCAAGACTTAAGTTAATTTAGGTAGGCCTAAGGTCGAGGAACCAAAGGTGAAAAAAACATCACTAGAAATATCATCTCTTACTATCTACTTAAAAACGCCTAACATGTATATATATATTTTTCATATACATAGTATGTGTCATGCTAAAGAACCCAGCAGACCTGCAAGTGTCAAACACATCAGTATGAGTCTGGAAGGTGTATCGCTGCATCAGCCTTGACAATAGGGAAGTTCTGTCCAACAGGCAGTAAAGAGATTATGGCTCTCATCTCTAATCCATCAAAATTGTGTCGCAGTGCCACAAATCTTGACTAATCGAAAAATGGATGAGCTCATAATTTGCAAATAGCATCTAGCATATTTCTCGCTTCTCTACCCCTGGGTGTGTTCACAGCCAACTGAAAGGTGCTCTAGTTGTGACTGTGACGGACGTCTACAAATTTGCTGGTGGTTTTCTCTTTTACGTCAGACTAACAGTCAGAGCATGCATGCATCCTGGTAGTCTTCTGCCCTGTTCTTACAAAGTTTTGCTGGGCATGGACCTGACAGGCAGCCGTCCTATACTGTCCTGAAGTCAATTCGCTAGCTATTCGATACCAATTCGACTTGAATTTTATCTGTCCATACTTATACAATTTAGCAGAATTTTTGGCCGCATTTCATCAATTGAAGCTATAGCCAGGACACTTTGTCTGACAAATGAAGAACATATCACATAACAGACAAGATATGAAATGATTTGTCTCCATGGGATGTTCATATCAGAAAATCTTTAAACTTTATCACATCGTCTAAAACCATGAGGCTTGTCCATTTATGATTCATCTATACATTCTCAATAAGCAAGGTTGATTGACAAGTCAACGGAAGCCAAAGATGTCATTAATACCAGACATGGATGCAGGAAACCCTACAAAACTGAAGCATCTCGGAGATGAGATTGTTTTAATTTGACTGTTTATCGAGCACACAATCTGTCATGCCAGCCTCAGAACGGGATTCCTGCTAAAATGGAAATTCTTTTTCAATGGGACAAAACTAAAATCCACATCTGCTTTCCATTGCACAGCTGAGGAAGAAATATTAATTTAGTATTAAGTCAGCCAAATTAAAGTTTAACCAGCTCAGAATTTGCTGAAAACTTGCTTTTGATGATAACAAACTTTCTGCTCCTCCAGTTGCTGTATTAATAACCACATAGCTTGGCCTTATAGTATAAAGTGTATACAGATACAAGACATTCTGACTCATTAAAATCTCACTGTCTGCTCCAGAAGGCCTCGATCTTCATCATCATAATCATGACATCATGGTCAACAATCTAAAACCGGTTGTAACTGGAACAGGGCTCAGCAGGCAATTAAAGCCTGCATGACTTGACAATGCAAGATAACCTGCTAAAAAATTTAAGTCGTTAAAATGACATTGCACATTCAAGCAGAGTAGAACGCTGTAAAGAGATCGTTAAAGCATCACATACACTGTCGCAGTCTCGTAGAAGTTTCTTTTGTGTGCACAGAGCATAATGTATGCATAATGTTATGTATTAGGTAATATGGCCATGAGCTGATTAATTCAGATGAAAGCGTAATGAAATAAGGAGGCTTGGCAAAAACAAGACCTGGTGAGGACACTTTGTCAACTGCCTGAGTGTTACATAAGAAATGCTCATTCATGCATTTCACATTTCCTTGGAAACTCATAGTGAAACATCCACTGTTTATGGCAAGCAATACCCTTCAATTAAGGGATTCGTTATTTGACCTTCAACAAGACTTAACCGAATTACAACACTGTATTAAGAGGTCTTATATCTGTAATTCTGAATAACAGATTAAGAAAGATTAGTAATCCATTCTCAATTTCTCATAGACAACACATGCTTTTCAGAGCATTAAATCTACTGCCTTTTATTATTTGCTTATTAATTGAGCCCAGACATAATGATTATGTATCTTTAGCTTCTCGGGTCTTCTTGAGGCACTTTTTCTAGGGTCAGTGCTGAGGACAAACAAAAATCTGAAATCTCAATTTTTTATTGTCAATTTAATAAAAATTGTGGGTAAACTCAATCTCTTTTCCTCCACAGGCAGAAAATCTGTTGGGTTGGTTGATCTGAGAAGCTTAAAATCAATATGTATGGCCTAACCATAACGATAACATGTAATTGTTAACCTCAAATCTCACAGGAACGATTTTGACTTCCTGATTTTCCTGCCTGACCTTTTCACTTCCTGGGGGACGACATTTGTCACTTACCATTTTAAATCATAAATCCACGATATCAGGAATGGCAAAAAACAAAATCATAGAAATTAGCACCATTAGGCAACTTTACAGAAATTCCAGGCACTCTCAAAAGTTTCACCCTTACCAATTATCCCCATTTTTCAGCAAATGATTACAATTTGCCAAACAATCACACAACAAGCAACTGTAACCAATAGCTGACTGTGAGGATGCCGATCAGAACAGGCCTAAATGCCATGGTGCAAGTTGGAAAAGTTACCCAGAATTGTGGGCTTATTAAAACTGCTGTAAACCACAAATAACTCGACTCTCAGTCACAGAAATGGAAAGAATATAACATATCGTCATAATCCTTGAGGACATTTGATAAACAGTCATTACAGGTGCACAAAAATGTACTGCTTCAACAAGTGAGACCTTTTATTATATATATATAGGTTTTTCAAAACAAAATGAAATAAATTTATATCAATCAACAATAAGCAGAAGTCAGAGACAAAAATATGGCCCCCAAAAAACAGGTTACCCGGACTGACACAAGCACTCCGCAATTAATTAATAAATGTCCCCAAGCCATCACAAAGTGGAAGACCAGACATTAATTATCCACAACTTAATCTCAGAAGGGACACTTGATGAGGTGACCAGATCTGTACAAAGTCACCCTACGGGCTTTCCACCAGACGTACAAGATTCTCAGGGAAGCCGGCTGACATCACCCAAGGCCATGATACAAATCACAGCCAAAAGTAGACCGAGTGAACTGGCTGTTGTCATCTTCAACTTTCGATGGATTTAGCGATAATATTGCTTACAACAACATGAAAAAAATCTTTTTAAAAATAAAACTTTGCATTTGATTAGTGTTGAGTGATAATGACATTTTCGGTCATGGCAGTTTCGGTTTTGAACAACAACCCTTCAAACAATTATGTGTGAAAATGAAGCAGTAACACTCAAATAATCAGAATATACGACGAAATGAAATTGGACCTGGTCTCTAAGAATTGGTTTTAAGCATGGTCATTGGTCAGAGCAGGGTTTGACCCATGTCTACTGCGCACAAGCTAGTAGATGTCCTAATCTCTGTACTCCGGAGCCATACTTACTAATCCATGCATTATAATTATGAAAAACTTTCCACAGCTAAACATGCTGAAAAAGCGGCTGAGACATAAGCATACAAAATAGGAATATAGCGTCACAAATCTCACAATGTATATATAGCAAAACAGCCAGATTTTCAGACTAACAGGAGAGATTCTTTGGGGCATAAGGAAGCCACAACATGTGCAAGGAACTTAACGATTTTTAAAGCTGGTGCTTACTTACAATTGAGGTGAACCCTGGGGTACTCCGAAGAACTTAATGCAATTCCAGGCAGACATTTAGCATCTGTCTACGACAAGAAAATCATCTCAAAGGTGTAAAATCACTAAGAGTTTGAGACCACTTGATCCACGAAGAAATAAAAATGGTTCTCCTAGTTCAATTACAGGAGTCAACCAATCAAAAAAACTTTGTCCGTTCTTCGACAAATCAAAATATACTGGTTGTACTGAACAAATGTTCTTACAATCTTATGCATTTCATTATTAAATCCGAAAATAGCATTCTCATTCTTTTGTAACCTACTTTAATTGGTTCTGCTTTCTTCATGAACCAACCAGATTATAAATGGAAAATACAAAGTAACAAGTTGGAAAGGAATCGCATGCCTATTGATATTGAAATTGCTGTAATTTCACTGGTCTGGTGTGCTCGGCCAGTAAACCAAGTCAACCAACATCTACATACATGTACGTGGGGCGATCAGAAAGTTCTGACAAATTTTTCTGAGGGATGCTTATATTTAAGCTAGAGTCTTCAAATTTTCAGGAATAGATCTTGAGGTATCAATGAAACAAATGGCCAAGCACCTTTGAGACACAATATATTTAAGTTGTTATTTTGTTGCCATGGAAACAGCAAGATGGGGAACCCAGCACAGCTCATTTTAATAGAGAGTGTAGCACTGTGTTTTTCCTGAAGTCTACTTTCAAATTATATTATAAAGGACTGCAAACCTGTGCAGGGCCTACTGGCAATTGTGATTATAACTTCATGATGCCACAATGATGTGCCAATCCATTGTTTAGCCATTTAAACCTGATTTTTGGACTGTAAAGAGTAGTTTTCGATGAGCATTTTACATGGACCCGAAACGCGATTAGAGAGCTTCAATCAAATCGCGTTTTCTCACAGGAAAGAAATGTACACAAACCCAGGATCTCATCAGGACAGCATTTCTAGATACCTTGATGATGATTTAGCACCATGTGACTTTTGTTTATTCCCTAATCTAAAAGATGAGCTGAGAGGTGAAAGATATGCTACAAATCAAGACATGTGACATGCCATTTTCAAGGCTTTTCTAAGTTGAGACTTTGAAAAGTGCTTCACCAAGTTGATTGAAAGGATGCAAAAATTTGTTTCATGCCACAGAGAGTACTTTGAAAAATTGTGAAGCTGCTGGTGAAAATCTATGTTCACAATTAATTGTGTCTGCAATAAATTTTATGGCAATTTACACAGCTGAATTGTTGAGTTTTGTATGAAAAATTAAGCTGCGCTGCCTACCCCAAGGTGTGGTTTCCATGGCAACAGAAAAGTAAGTTAAACATTGGCCACGGATGTAATATTTTCAGAATCAATGGCTATACACCTGAATTTTGTACTATGAAAATTTTAATCAAGTACGTCAAAGAGAAAGGCCTGCTACAAAAATTGGTCAGAACTTCCTGAACACCCCTCGTACTGTCATAGCATATATTCCAGCTTTTGGCTTGATAGGACATTGAACTGTGTACTCTTGGCAAAACTTATAAAAGCAACCACCACAAGTCTCAATGATCCTCAATTATAGCTCACAACCTACACATAGACCTATTTTCATTAATGAATATAATGTATGTCAAAGAAATAAGAACAGTTAGCTACTTTTTTAAATAGCTTTATACACAGAATTAATCACAAATATTACAAAATAATAAATACTGTACATTTTTTCAGATCAAGATTACATACAACTGCATCGTGAAAATCACAGATATTTGATTTCTTCATAAGAAAACATTTTTCATTACTTCATCAACGTGACATTGTGGTGATTCCGAGATTTGCAACATATCACCATATCATTCATTTCACAATAAATATTCAGGACTGTAGAATCTTCTAAAACTGCAGTTTTTTCGCTAAGCCTGAAAAAAAGAAAGAAAGAGAAATAAGTCTATTTTGGTATGTTGAACTTGGAATACATATATATCAGACACAAAATGCCATTCATTGCCATGATCAGTCAACAATCTTTCAGGTGGTAGAAATTAATATAGTGTGTTGCAAAAACTAGTACGGAGGATATCAAGGATCAGTTCAATTCACAATTTCTATTTGGCAATTTAAAACAAATTGCCAATTAAGATACTACCCCGTCTGACTAAGACACAATTTTTTAATGACAAGCTTACTTTTTCTACTCAGCTAGACATGTTGAAATTGGTTTTAATAAATTAATAGACAGAAAGTCTGACAACATACCAGCCTCAGTCTTGTCAATAGTCTTCCTCTTGAGGCTTGGTTTCAACTCTGGCTCTTTAACAATGGCAGCGGTTGTGCTGAGGGGCATAGGAAGCTGCTCTCCTGGGGTTGGCGGTGGTTTGTTGCTGAAGTAGGCCATCTGTAGACCCTGAAAAGACATTCAAAATATTTCCGTTACAGTCAGGAGGTACCAATACAGTATGTATTCCAAATTCCATTAATTTCTTATATTTTAAAATTATTTTTCCTTTCCAACTGTGAGGATGGACTGGTTTGCCCTCTACAGAAGTATATTTAATCTGGGTTTCAGTGATATTACCTCTTACTAGAAGTACATTTAAATGAACACTCCAAGCCACATTGTTAAACCTAGTTTTAAATTTGTCTGAGCATCGATAGCATTTGTTAATCTATCCATATATATAATAAATCAAAATTTAGACAATATTGGTAAATAATTATCAAAACATGATCAAATCTCATTTCAACTGTTCGCATCCAATACGCACACTAGCTCTAGCTCTCGACATATCATTGACAATTTCTTGTTTATTTTGCTAATCCTCTTACCAGGTGATTACCCTGGACCGCCAGACATAAGACTGACATTATATGCAAATAATAACAATAATCAGAAATGAATGAGAAAACCCCTCCAAAATGAGTGACATTAAGAGACCAAGTTGAGCATCAATTTTGAAACTGTGATGGACCATGTTTTGCAAAGAGCTGTGTCTGAACTGGAATGAAGCCAATCAATTGGATTCTTGACCAAACAGCTCTTAATCAGGCAAACAATTAATGAATACTGATAATGGTGTCACAGCGAATGAAGGTTGGATGGGATTCAAAGAAACAGCCACCCAGTAATTCAATGTGAATACAACAAGTATAACATCATGACAATGTTGATCGTGTGTTGAACTGACAATTTTAGTAGATGGATGGATGATTGAGGTTTTACATCCTGTATTTATGCACTTGAAAAGGCTAATTAGGACAGGAGGGGGACACAAAAATGAGGCGAATCATGAGTGAAAATCCGTCCAACATAGGCCCAGGTGATCGGGCAAAAGCTGACAGTTTTATAAGACACAGACTAAAAGCACATGACATTTTATGTTATTTGCCAACCAAAGGATCATAGAAATATACCCATAAATACACCCTTAGTTGTATATAGTTCACTGCAATCCATTAAAAAGGCATTAGTCAAGATTAAAAGAAATTGAGAAGAGACACAAAGTGGCAGTGTGGCCAAACTATCAAAGAAAAAGATCACAAAACAGAAGTTGTCCTGAAGCCACAGCCAGTCATACTGTACAGAGTAGTACTAATTCTGTCTCAAACTACAAATTGTTATGCGCAATTCCATCCCTTCCATTGACACAAAGGAGGCGTATGTCACCAACCATCATCTGTATCCCCAGGGAGTGGCTACCAGTTTTTCCGCTGTGTTTGAAGATTAAAGACAAGGCTCAGCTCACTGACACATCAGGAGACAGAGAAAATATATATGATCTACATTTCAGAGTATGTTTACACTTCTCAGTGGTATTTATATATGGATGTTTATTCACTAACATTCAAAATGAAGCAAGAAAAAGTTCAGTAAATGCTTACAAAATTCAATCTACTTCTCAGTCCCGAGGAAAAGTTCAGAGATATCCACAGCAGATATAACTATTTCGATTTTCTGGCATTACCATTGATTTCCTATCAAGTCACTAATCTGACATGCTACTGCCCAGGGTATTACTTAGAAAGAACTTACAGAAGTTATATACATTGCCAATAGAAATAGATTTCAGTGCATATAATAAGTCCTTATCATTTCAAGAGTGACCAAGATTGGTAACCCAAGTTGTAGAGATTTATAACACACATTTTATTGGAGCTGCTCAATTACTAAAAATTAAAAGCCAGCATCAATGTCAAAAAGTAGACAAATGCTGGGAAGCAGCAGACTCAGGGAATTGTATCAGCGCGCTGTTGTATTATGCCACGAGCTATGTGTTCAGCGATGTGATGGCCCAATAGACCCCACCCCCCCACGGAATTTTCTGGATCCCCCCTGAGTGAGCAGACTTGCACAATTCAAGTTGAATTTGGAGTCAAATTTGAATTGGTAAATTTCAATGCTGCCAATCACTCAGCAGTCAACATGAGCATGGAGCACTCGTAAGTTTAAATGGAGCACCTCTTGTGAGATATATTGTAGTCAGCACTAATCGACACACTGGCTGAAGTATAATTGTATTATAGGAGGAGCAATTAAGCAGCAAACTACATTTACAAGGGTAACGAGTAACAGTTTTTTGTCAAGAAAACGTGTATCAAATACCAAGTGGCAAAAAAGTGCATATGGACCATTCAGAGAGCTTCACTGTAGTTAGAGATTTATAGTTACATTATTATTGATTCAGCATCTCCTTTTCTGTTCCTATTGACAAGGGAAAACATAAGTGAGGTCTACCAGTTTAAATAGAGCACCTCTAGTGAGATTAATTGTAGTCAGCGCCCTCTAATGGCCACCTGAAACCACTTCAGCCTGAAGCCGGACACACTGACCAAAGTATAATTGTAACACAGGAGTCGAAAGCAGCAAACAAGATTTACGACGGTAACAAGTAATAGTTTTTCGTTGAGACAACGTGAATCAAATACCAAGTAGCAAAAAAGGGCATATTGACCATCTAATAACTAATAAGCCAACTTGGCAAGCTATAGTGTGTCTGGAATGCCACCTGCCACCTAAGGGCTTGTCCAGGATATTGAAGGTCACCAATCTTTTATATTTGCAGCTGGGGAATTGACCTTGGTACACCATCAATAGACCAAACACATGCATACGCTGTGTCCAGAAAATTTGCTCACCTAAGCAGCCATAATGCTTTCATATATCATTGACTGCCATAAATGTACATGGGTTTCTAAACTTTATACAATGTAGTACAATTTCATAAGTTGTATTTATAAACATTCTACCATGCCTCACAACTTTCTATTGCAATTAAATTTGGTGTAAAATGACTTATCAAAATTTCAACCCAAGGTTTCCATTTTCAGCCCAGCTCTATCCATATTAGTATGATTAGCGCATACGGCTGCGACAAGCAACAAAATCATGGTAACTGAAATAATCAGTGTCTACCATTTGGAGATGTTGTTGTCTACATGTTGGTTGTCTACAAGTTGGTTGTCTACGAATTGTTGGCATGTCTACGCACTATCAATCTATCTATCTACAAAATATCTTAAACATTCTAAAAACCACCATGAAAATAAAAAGTAGATTTTAATCATGGTAATGGCATCACAACAAGGCCTTTTTTCTCTATCTTTCCAACAAAACAACATCCATTCTGAGACCTTCTTCATCAAATTATCCAATTCATTGCAATTCTATTCCTGCAGTTTACATAAAAACTCTATGGGAGCACTAACCTCACCTAAAAGTAGCCAGAAGCAAAGTAGGTCTTGTAATTAATTACAAAATGTCAGTCGACAGCCTGTATGTGCTCCATTTTACCAAAACAGAACATAAGCAGATTTTTCTGTACGGTTATACACTTTACATGAATCTGTGGTAGTCACTGACTGAGAACAGTCTGCTATAGAGGCAGGCGAGCGAGAGAGGCTGCAGACTGACGAAATTCACATCGAATTGGGTATCAAATTGGGATCTGGGTCACTGGGAGTGCTGCCCCTAAAGTCTGCGCTGCTGCCTATCAGGTCCGGGCCCAGCAGAACACAGCAGAACTGTGCAGCAGACTGCCCCAAATTCATGTGAGCGATGACCAGAAACGCAGAACCTCCAGTGAAATGTTGTAGCCTGCTTGCTCACGCTCGCAACTAAAGCAGGCTGCTGTAGCCTGTGGTAGTCAGACATCGATTCTGAGGGTTCAAACATTTTTGCATGTCAGAAAGGTGGTTTCTAACTGGCTGAGATCTCATATGCCTGTCCAACTTTATCACGTTTATCTCCCAGTAAAAATGTTTGTAAAATGTAGAGTAGAACTGCTTGTTTATATCAAGTTTATGTCCACCTGCAATGAGGAGGGTCGTTGAAATCAAATCTTTAGCTCTCATTTCTCAAATCGCTCATGAAAGCAATTGGTGTAAAAGCCTCCAAGAATACATGTAATAAATCTACACAATGTCAAAAATGGAGGAATATTTTTCTCCAACTTGTAATGAAACCTGCTTCTAGTTTCTGGAGAGATTATTGTCAAAAATAAGGAGCAGAAACTTAATTTTCCCTCTGGTTGGTTATTTTTTTATGGACGGTGGGCTTATTCAAACAAGAAGAGACACAGCAATGAGACAAAGGATGATTGAAACTCCTGTCTAACGTAAGTCCAGGTGACCCCGCCAGAGCAGGAGTCAAACCCAGGACCCAAGTGATTGCCAGCCCAATGCGCTACCAACAGCGCTAACTGTCATATTACCATTTGAGTGGCAATATGTACACATCGCAATGATGGGTTACTTAAAAGAAATTATTCAACCAAAATCCACCTGGATAAACCAGTGGGATAATCACAGAATGTAACTGAATTTGATTTGAAGCTCATAACTATAAATATCATCCGAGTCAAGCCTCTCTAGATATGTACACTGTACAGCGACAATTCCAAATCTGAGCAGACATGTTTTGGAAGGAACACAATAAGGTATTGACTCATGTCTAGTGTAAGGAAGTTACAATAATACACATATGTAACATATTTTCCAATTATAAAGATTCCATAGAGCAGAATCTCCCTTTCGTTACCTGTAACTTTTGTCACAGCCTTATATTGAGAGAGTGCTTTCCAACTTTTGTCACTATTTTCAGATATACTGACAATGGTGGAAGCACACAGACCGCAGAGAATACAATATTAAGATTTCTTGGTGAATAACTCCATAAGAATGTCGTTCAGACTGAAATAAACACAAAGGTACAACTAAAAATATGCTAATTTCCGGAAGATTCAACAAAAACTTGCAACGTAATAACGCTTACATGGGCTGTACATACCATATCATCTAATCTGCCAGCAATGTATCCATATATCTTCTACCTATCCAGCTATACTGCTCGGTTTTAATACAAATGTGTGGAGGCCATGAGTTACTAGCATAGTATGGCAGGAAGCAGCAGGACAACCCGACATCCTGATCAATCAACTTGACATTAAGTGCAGGATGTGCAAAAATAAAAAGGAAACCCAAGGACACATCTTAGAATCATGCACAGAAATGAACAGACGAACAGGAAAGTTAACTGTGCAGGACATATTAGAGGAAAACCCGGAAAGACTAAACGCCACAGCAGAATAAAACCCAGAAAGTAATGGAAATACTCGAGTGCAGCTCTCCCTGTGGGGATGAGCAACCCGGCAGATCCGGGAAGGCACACAACTTAACTGAACTGATTGATTAAAGGTGGCCAGGCCAAGTGGGAATCAAACTCGAGGCCCAGCTCTTGGCAGCCAAGTGCACTTCCAACAGAGCCAAACATCCTCCATCTTCTAGCTATGTTTTGCTATAATGTGTGTGGAGGCAGTGAGTTAGTTATTAGCATAGCACGGCAGGAAGCAGCAGGACAACCCAACATCCTGATCCATCACAGAAGCCACAAATAGGACACATTGTCATTGGCCTGACTGGTTCACAGTGATGAAGGCAGCAATTTATGGAGGGCAAGTAATAACTCTATCTGAAGCAGACTTTTCGGACACACCTGGGAAGCACTGCACCTTCTCTGGGGATCAACCGACAGCATCACTTCTAGGACTTCGAGGAGATCGTTGCCAGCAGCCGTGAATATGTGGTTCATTGGAGTTCTGTCGTAATGTCTGAATTGGACGTAATCCGGAAGAGACGTCATGCCCTGGAATGAAAGGAACACATTTTGTGACTCAAAAGAACCCGGCCAAGTAGAAAATTGGTTTTTTACTTGACATCAGGTCATTGGTAATGACCATAAGCCCTTCAAAGCACATGCTATAAAGACGTAAGGTTCAATAGAAAAACAGAAAGGATGCATCATAAATGTTAAATGCCACACTAAAAACGTCCCTTTCACCATGATCAGAATGGTAAAAACACATTTGTCGCTACTGTTCAGTAGCCTACTGTGTTGCTATGTCCATAGACTGAAAACTGAATATATATTATATTACATATAAAATTACAAGAGAAAAAGGATAACAAATTGTCTTTGTACACCAGTTTTAAACATACTTGAGCATCTGTATGAGTGGCCCCAAATAAAAGTGTTTATTACCATCACAACACATAAATATTTCTACCTATTTTTTGTAAATAACCTGAATAAAGAAAAACAAAAACCAACACACTCAAGATTTACCACTCCTATTTGACCATCTGGGAGTATCATCCCCTGAATGTTGAAGTCCATTACATAGGCACATGGGTAATACATCAGGTATATTTAGTTTATTCACAGTGACACCAATACTGTCATCAGATAAATATCACAAGCAGAATGGATGCACACATAAGCAACAACAGCAAACTTTTTTTTTAACCCATACTTTTTTTTTTTAACCCATAAGGCATTGTTTCTCAGAATGTCAGATGTTAGATGAATTGTGAACAACTTCACTTCTTAAAAGGCCACTCCCAGATGGTCAAATTCAGTCTAAACTTACGGGCCATTCCTTTTCTGTTGGTGTACCAGTGACTTGGAATATTCTACAGAGTTGATCCAGATCGGAGTCTCCTGGGAAAATAGGCAGTCGCAACAGGAGTTCGGCAAGGATGCAGCCTGTCGCCCACATGTCCACACCTGTCCCATATTTCCTTGCACCAAATAATAACTCGGGGGCTCTATACCATCTGGAAGATGAGAAAGAAACATATTGACCTAGGACCCAGCAGTTGGCAGCCATGTACCGTAATATGGGGTGAATACGGACACAGGGGTGAATCAGGACAGAGCAGGGATGTATGCTGATTCTTCAAGGATCAAGTACTTCTACTAAACTCACGGAATCTATTTTTTCCTCATTTACAGTACACATATAAGCGCATATTGTGGTGTGATTTCATATTTCTAACTGCAGGCAGTAATGAGCTGTAGCACCTTAAACTTGGCCCTGCATAATTTGAATTTTGACAAGCTGGAAAAACTTTGCATATTCCTAAATAAATATAAACACCAGAGCCATTAAACTTGCAGGAAACTTTTTTTCAGTTTAAAATGGTATTAGGGGACCAGCATAGTAGACTAGATATGGGATTATGTATATTTGGTCATGGGTTAAGATCCAGGTCAATGGCAGAGTTTCGGGAGTAATCAAAATATACTCAACCAATTTTCATTTGAATGTACTGGCATGGCTTTTTTATAAATGTTAATGAACTTGGCATTATTTTAATGGATTTAGTCCAGAATTTATAATCACTGGCAAAATTAGCAGATAACTACAGTTTTTTATAATTTTCTGTCATTTTATCTCTTTTTCATAATTTGTATATTATCAGTGAAATTGATTTCCAATTTTCCTCAAAATAAATATTTTGCAAATTGAAGATGTGGGGTTAATTGAGACAGTGGTTTTTTGGGCCCTGGGCCTTGGCAATTTAAGATATCATTTCAAGCTCCCATGGAAAGTTAGACCTTCTTTTCGGACACAATTTGACACCACATTTCTATTTCTGAGTTGATTTGGGCCATCCTATAACAGAAAAACGACAAAAACTGTCCCGATTCACCCCATATTACGGTACACTACCAACTGAGCTAACCCCCACCCAACTTAGGTGACCAGAGCCTTAATCAAACATGGCCTAGAGCGATTGGATAACCACGGAGACCCACATTTGGCAGAATACGATATCAAGACTGGTGATGGGAAGATCAGAGAGCTACTAACTGAGGAAACCAGAACCGCAAGCGGTTTGAACGCTCGTCTGTTAATGTGAAATCTATCAATGTGTGGCAGGTTATCACCCACAGGCCAATACCTAAATTCATAACCCTAAGCGAGATTTAAAGGTTACAATGGGCAGTTCAAGAAGAAAGATGGCTGCCAAAATGGCCGCCATCTTGGATTTCTCAACATGTTCCCAATCGATACCCATAGGCCAATACCTGTAAAGAATTTCATAACTCTTATAATATTGAGATCACAATGGGCAGGTCAAGAATGAAGAAAAAAGGCTGCCAAAATGGCCACCACAAAATGGTCACCACAAAATGGCCGCCATCTTAATATTTCTCAACATGTGCCCGATCGATACCCACAGGCCCATACCTGTACCAAATTTCATAACTGTAAGTGAAATATTAAGGTCACAAGGGGCAGTTCAAGAATGAAGAAAGATGGCTTCCAAAATGGCCGCCACAAAATGGCCGCCATCTTGGATTTCTCGACCTGTTCCTAATCCATACCCAGAGTACCATACCCAAATTTCATAGCTGTAACTGAAATATTAAGGTCACAATGGGCAGTTCAAGAACAAAGAAAGACGGCTGCCAACATGGCCACCCCAAAATGGCAGCCATCTTGGATTTCTCGACATGTTCCTGATCCATACCCATAGACCCATACCTGTACCAAATTTCATAACTCTAAGTGCAAAACTAAGGTCACAAATGGACACTTACAAAAACCTTAACCGGGACAACGAGGACGAGGACGACGACGACGCCGATCGAGTGACGACAATAGCTCTTCGTTTTCAAAGAAAACAGACGAGCTAAAAATTAAATGGGAAAATCTAATCAGCTAATATTGCAAAGAGATAGAAGCCCAGAGTTGATACCGAGGAACCATCCTTCTAGCAAAATTCAATGGACGAAACTTACATTGAGAGGAAATGAAGTTCTGTGCAATAAAACTGGTTTAATATCACTCTTGAGTCCCATGTCTCGTGCTTCTCAATCCTGATAAAAAAAAATTTTAACAACTTTTCCCAGGGGAGCTCTTGTTTACTCCATGAATATTGTGTAAAATGACAAGAGTTAATTATTTTCTTCAATTTTAAATATTGTATAGCATCGTAATCTCAGGGTACTTATAAATATTGGAAAGTGCAGCTGGCAAAAAATACCGTGCAGAGCACATTAACCCTCGGCTCTATATTCATTTGAGTATTGGGTGACGCAAGTGACGACCAGGTGAAGAGAACAAAAAATACTGTGCAAGCACGTAAACCGCGATGGTTGTTATAGGCACTATTATATGGCCTACTGGGAGGGATGGATTACCAGTCAACCAGGCGACAGACAACTCCAGTATCATGGCATGGCTGGGAGTGCAATACACATAAAGTAAAGACATCACCAAAAGTCCCAGAATGCACTTTAATTTGGGCGATTGACCCTGAAACCATTATAAAATGTGCTAGGAGGCTGAATACTTCCCATTTAAACTGTTTAAACTGTTTTTGCAAACAATAATAATGCACTGCTCTTTTTTATTGTTTGCGATAATTCCTTTTCTTGACTTGTTTTAAACAATGGGGCCTTCAACAAAACACACTGCACCATGCACCCTGTTATCTCAGTGTTGACAGGTCATGCATTAACAGGATTTGCTCATAAAAAGTGACAAACCAATTTCTTGTTTAGATAAAAACTGATAAAAAGTAACAAGAACATATGTTTCTCCTTAGGGTCTGACATTCAACACTCCATTTGTGTTTTAAAGCTATCATGACACATGACAGATAAGCACAGTGCACTGTCAAGGATTTGCTGAAAAAACTTACTTGTTCTTGTTTACTGGGACAGTTCACATTGCCTAAGGTGGAAATCCACATGTCTGTAGTCTTTCTGAGCTGACAACTTAGACAGTCTGTCTTGAGATTACATATACTGGATACATGTTGACTGATAGGCCTGCAGGAGCATGTTTAAGCTATTTAGTGCATGGAGCTCAGAGTAAGAGCAACACGCAGGATGTCTGGTGAAATGGATTATTTAACAGATTCTTCAGATTCTGACAGGTGTGAAGATTTTATTGACACTGACATCACTATTGTGGAGCATGTAGAAGAAATAATGCAAGATATTTAGAAGTCAAAGATAGTTTTGAGAAAATATTTCCAGTCATTTTTGACAGTGTACATGAGATTCTTGGTAGCAATAACATGGCAAATTTCTGACAGTCAGAAATAAACATTTGTGAGCAGAATACAGCTCTGTAACTACGGCTTTCTGGAGTTTAGGCATTATGATGGTCATGGACGAAGTTAACAAGTGGAAAGTGGCAGGTAACTGGAGTAATCGAATGGCAAAGGTGGAGTCTTCAGCCACCCGTCTTAGCTTGGCCTTAAAACCATAGGCTTGGCCTGATGGCGATCGCTAGACTCGAGGACCTCCTTCGGAGGCCTCGGTAAAAACCTTTTTATGCTTACTTACTGGTGGCTGTGTTTGCTTTGTCCAATTAAAAGATTGAAGTTTTATAAAACTTTTATTGGTACTGAAATAATTATATGAGACATAGACACCTGTGGCAAAGAAATCCCCTGGTGGCGGGCTTGGAGCCTGGAGTGCGATGCTTGACGGCTTTGGCGTCAGATAATATTGGCAGATATACGCTTCAAGCAAGTGGCGCAAAGACATGTACGAAGTTACTAATTATTGAGTCTCTAATGCCATGTCATAACAAAAATATCTTTACTTGAGTCCCACAGGACTCTTTTAAATATAAGTCAACAACAATGCACATTTACGGCAAAAAACTCGTAGACATTAATCATTCTCAAGTCGTTATTCACACTAGGAGTTTATTGTCAACTCCACTGCAAGTTTAGCCAAGTTATAAATTAGTTTTCACAGTAATTTAAAACCATGCAGCACCTGTTTAAAAACAATTTTAAAGAAGAAGCTATCGGCTCAAGAGATTATTTGGTCTATATATGCCAAAAGTGACTTGCAGCTCCAGAAAACTAGGTGACTTAAATAGAATTCTAATGAAATTTTTACTGAATAGCCAAAAATTGATATAAGTTTGCTGCATATTACTGCCGCAATTTGAATTATATTACCATGCTATCAGTAAGGCAAGACTAATTCCTGATGGGACCAACACTGCCTCTACATAATTTAATATCCTATTTACATGTATGAACCATTAAAGAAGCTCATCTTCTCAAGGAATTACACCCAGAGAATCTATCTGCTGAAGTGATAATGATTTCAGTTCATTTAGTTTTGTAGTCACACTGATGTGTCAAAACTATGAAGAAAAAGTGCTTGAAAAAAGTGTTATCAAAACAGGCTTAATATTTATGAGTTAAAAAATCAGGATGTACATAAAATGGGAGATTTTGGATTGTGTCAAAGCCAACTAAATCAGCAGTTTGTGCAATTAGTATTGCACGAGGGTCGCATTTCTCTGAACCCATCACTTTTAACTTTTCATATGTTTCTCTGAGGTCACATATTTTGGAATTTTATAAAATTGGTCTCAGATTCACATGGATACTTTGATAAAAACTGACAAACCAGTCTGATGTAAGGTGGAGTTAAGCTGCAGTCTGCCAAAATGTCAGTACATTTAATAAGTTGGTCAATCCAATTAAAATCGAAGACTAGATTGTAAAATTTACATTGGTCTAGGTACTAAATTGCAAGTTCAAACCTTGTAAAATTTCAGCAGAACTCTGTGATGCATGGATGTATAGACCCCAAGAGATGGATGGATGGATGATTGGGGCTTTACGTCCTGTATTTATGCACTTGGTAGGCTAATTACATTGTAGGAAAGGAAGAGGACGCGGCTATGCGGACCCCCAGAGAAATGTAGTGGCTCGCTCACACCCGTCAGCAGTCGCACAGCAGCACGCAAGTATATTATATATAGCCTAATAAAAGGCTACAAGCTTTATCATGTTTATGTGAAGAATACCCAAGATACAAGGAAGGGTGCCAAAGAAGACAAGAATACAATATGAATATCAGAAACATTTTCTGAAGCACAACTTGTGTCAGCCACCCACCTGGTAACCACCTGATGAGTGTAAATGCGGTTTGGAGACCCATAAAACTTCGCCAGACCAAAATCTCCTATTTTTAAAACTCCGTCTGAATTTATCAACAGATTGTTAGGTTTCATGTCCTGAAAAAGAGAGAAAAAGAATCATTATAAGTTGATGCAAAACATCGTTGTTAAAAATTGTTCTCATCAAAATGTTTCATGGTATCTCATTATTTGCCTCCCAGAACTAACATAACATGTTTTCCAGCTGCCCATACAAAAACTGTATCAGACACGTGATGAGAGACATGGATCGTGGCGCAATGCGCATGGCTAAGACTCGTGTCAATCTTCATAGCACACCATTTAAAAAATGTCAAACGCAATTATCATTTGCCTCATGAAATTAGTCACTGTCATACTTAGAATTCAGAGACTTTTGAGGCCATTTCAAAAATCATATGAAGGAATTCGGATGTACTTCCGAAGATCTTCTTTCCATATTTTTGTAGCGAGTCAAACATTTTAAACTTTCAAGATAATTTTTTTTCCCATATCCTTCATTAATATTTGCCATGTCGGCATTTAGAACTGTAAAACAAGGAGAAAAGGACTACAATATGTGGCAGTGGCCACACCGGATTGATTTATTCAAACAATTCATGCGTACAATTCAGATTAACGAACAGTTTGATTATCTGAGTTGTATTACTTGTATAGTATACAAACACTGTACATGAATGCTAGCCCTGGAATATGACCCTTTGTTGAATGTTGTTGCCTGTTGGCACAACAGGCCATAAGGGTCAATTCCAGGGTTACATAAATGCTAAGTCTCCAAAAATGTTCAAGTAAATGCTGACCAAAATTTAATATTTTATCTGTTCTTTCTTTTTTTGATTCACTTCTTAAGTTACTCATATTGCCACTCTCCTTCTGCAGCAAACTTTGCACACTTTGCTTGCACACTAGAGTAGAAGGCAGAGCAGCTAGCTGGCAAAACACACACTTCAAAGAGTGTCATTATCCTAGCCAACATCTTGGAATGATAGCTCACAGAAGGTTGTTGATGCTGTCGAAACTGAGGAAGACTCAAAGTGACACTGGAAATCGGATTAGAACCTGACAAGCAACTGCGAGTGACAACTATTTGTCATTGCTTCAGAAGTTTTCCACACGGCAAATATGCCTGGTAGACGTAATTTATAAAGACAAAAACCTCACAGATGAACAGTTAAGGGCAGAGTGGAGAACAGAGAGATGACAGGAATCCACAGATCCACATGCAATGAGACAAACCCGAGGTAATCCCCTACTGTCAAGTAGAAAACTTGTAGAAAATTGTCATGTATCAGCTGTACATCATGAGAAGTTTCGCAGCATAGGTGAGTGAAATTGCACATTTTGGTTTTCAATTGGAACTGAACCCAGGCCCCAAAAGTTGACATCGAGCGTGGCACTTGCACCACTGAGATAATCCCCAGGTCACACAGATTGGGGTCAAATACAGACGCCGTAACAAGGGATTACAGGGTTATAGTGGACTTTGAGATACAAATTCAGACACTATTTGAACTAAAATATGCACTTTCCATGCTAGGATTGTAGGAATGTTATTACTTCAAAGCCCTCCTTTCTAAATAGTGTATAATTTTATATATTACTTATTCATCAACTCTAAATTTACTTTCCCTTTAGTTTAGAGATGCATCATGGCCAGACAGTTGAGTAATTTTTGGTAAAATTCCACTTTAGCAGAATTAAGTGTGTTTGTCTAATGTCTATTTATGTCAAATTGAGTTTCATCATGTACATATGTTCATTGAAGATACAATAAAGCCTTATCTTATCTTAAAACTGGCTGTTTGAATAGCCAGGACATTGAAGTTAGCCACTTTTAAGGGGATTCCCCAGCTACTTTTTTTACAAAGATAGACGTCCAGGAGTCTCACCCTGTGAAGGATCCAGTTCTGATGGAGATATTCCAATCCCTTCAATGTCTGAATCATGTAGGTCTTCACGTGGCCAGGCATAAGAACAAGAGACGTATCTTTGATAATTATCTGAAAATACAAAAAGAAAATACCTTTTATATCCACTCTGTTATTATATATACATTGTTAACTTAACAGTACAACAAGCTATAAGAAAAATACGCATATAATGACCAAAGAAAAATAAACATAAAAGACTGAATTACTCCCAATATTATACAAGGTGTGCCATTAAGTTGAATATGCTTTCTAGACTATGGCACAAACAACATAAGAATGACGACAAGATGAAAGAAATCACAACACATCAAATATTCTTACAGTGTACATTTACTTTCACAACCTGACTTTAGGCATAAAGTACATAAGGCAAAGTTTGGCAAAAGTCGGTTCATGGTTCTATGGGAATGTGACTCTTTAGACTTGAGGAACAATGTTGCATATCTCACAACATGGCTAATTAGGCATGTTTTCTACTTCCCATGCCTATTATTATAGTTTCTCACACATTAGCACCGTTTCACATCGAAGAAATCCAATCCGAAATAGTTATGTTGGGTATTTCGAGGATAGTGATCAAGCAATGACGAGGTGGAAAATGATGCCACTAATTTGTCTCTTGGAATATTATTCAAGATGCAATCTAGTTTATTAGAACTGCTTTTCAGAGGGAATATGTGATTTAACCAGCGAGGCCTTTAGTTCCAGTGAAAAACCGGCTTATACCATGGCATGAGGCAAACATTCAAACATATTAACATTGCAGAATATGTGAAAAACAAAAAACAAGGGATTTATTACAGTGCAATACTGGGTTGTGGTTGTCTGAAAGGTGGCAGTATGATGTCATATCATTATAATAATAAATACATATATACATACATTACAATATAAGAGAGCAGACCTAGCCATGCAGCTGAAAACATGACCACAAAGTGCCAAGAAAAATTAAATGATTAAATCAGATATTCTCTTTCAGCATGTCGGGCAGGAAATCACAAATGGATGTGCTTGTAAAATGATTTCGGTAATTAGTTTCTTGAAGATTAATCTACCACTTTTACACGTCTGTAGGGAGATTAATCCCTTGTAAGAGAATCCCTGGGCGAATTCCCTTAAAACGAAAAAAGCCAGTTTAAACTGTTAAAAGCTTCTTTTGAATAAAAGCGTTTTTTTTTTAGTTATCATTTTAAATTGTTCTCGGAACAAGGCTGATTACATAGAATATAGAGGAAAATAATTCTCGAGACATTTTATTTGGATTACTTAGCTCCATGGCAACACAGGAATTCTTGGAACTCAAAAATGATGGAACGTTCTGCTTTAACGACATCATTATCATGATCATCATGACATTCATGCACTATATTTTCTATCAGGATCAAGCACCACGAAGTCTACTATTCACACTAGGAATCATTCCCCCTCAGGAATTACCATCCGGTTGACATCTCTATATCTGAGGCTGACCTTTATGAACCAAGAGCTAAGCTCGGCTAATGATGCAAATGACGGGCTAAGAACAACATCCGAGAAGGCTCTTTGATTTGAGACTGATGGCCCAGGGTTAAGCTTCTTTGGGATATGTATTTCAAGCTGATGAGACATTTTCGTCAAATCCTCACAACAACTCAAAATGAGGCTAATATAAAGACCATGTGGGTGCTAATAACAGCTACTGTGACAAGACCACTTCACTTTTACCTATTCTCACCTTCATGTATTAAATGGAACCAATTTTTAAAATTACTTGGTACCCTTCAAATCAACAGACAACGTCAGAAGACAACATCAATTAACAGCACTCTCATAATTATTAGCAAACCTACCTCTAAATCTGTGTCCATAAAATCGAACACCAAACTGATGTTTGACTTGTGTCCAAATACATCCACAAGCTGAAAACAGAAAGAGGAATTAAAGTTGTGTGTAAGGAAAATTTGTGGCAAATAACAGGTTTCTTAATCAACTGGTAAATACGACAAGGACAGCAATGAACCGAGCCATTTACCCCAATGATGTTTGGATGTTTCAACTCCTGCAGCAATTTGATCTCCCTCAGGGCAGTTCTATTAATGCCATCTGCAGCTTCGGCACGAGAACCAATTTTGATCTGAAACAAAAATGAAACATGCCGTTATGAAAACAACTTTTAAAATAGGCATACCTGTTTATAAACAGATTAAAAAGATTTAATTGACATACAGCAACAAACTTGTGAAAAAGGGTGAACAATTTGATACATGTACGTAATTAAGTATCAATAGATAAGTGTTTATTTGCAAATTCTTTAAACCTAGTCAGCTATATCTCAATCGCTGAGATGAAAAGTAGCATATTGTAATAAACATGCGCTGAATCGCCGATGTTGGTCTGTGATGACTAAGCGAAATGGGGTATAATCAGTGCACTCTCGCAACAACAGCCACTTCCATAGAATCGGCTTCTTCAATTTCAGGATAAATTTTTGTTTCAGCTTTTAAATTAAAATTTCAAAACTGTCTGTTCTTCTTCAATTACGGCGCCAAGAGATTAAAAACAGCAGCAAACAGATTAAAAGCTATAACTATGTAAAAGCTGTAGCAACCTGACGAACAGATGATTAGGGTCACACTGTTAGATCTATTGTTTAAACAAGCAAACAAACGACTCAACATAAAATTTCTTTTGTGCAGATATAGTTTAATTCTTAAGTTATGTTCATAACAGTAATATAATTACTTGAACCATTAAGAGGCCGGATTCGCCCCAGGAATAAAAGGGATTTCAACCACCTTACCCTAACTTTTTTATAATTTCAGACTAAACTTGATCAAACTCACCTTTTTGACAGCCACAACACGATCATTGTTCCTTTTGTCCTTTGCTTTGTACACCGTGGCAAACTGAAAAGAGACAGAGAGGTACTTCAGGTTAAAACTAGAAGGCAAATTGCAATTTGCATATCTGGACGCTGATAATTGACCTGAACATTGTAACATAATATTGGTCTGGTAGTCTGGTTGGCTGAATTATAATAGCAGTAGTCAGAAGTTATCAGGGCATAGTGGCCAATGGGCCTTAAGAGAGAGAAATAAATGTATTGCTACATAGCGATGCATGAAGTTTTTGATTGTGTGTGATGGAGTTGTGTGTTTAACAACTTGAAATAGTTGTGTTAAGCTGACAGAGGAGATACACACCCACAGCTCATCATTGCTTTGGACATCTTAAGCTAAGGTAGATACAGCTCATCTTCATGAAGCAGACCCACTTTTATGATTTCAACAAAAACCTGAGATGTTCGAGAAAGAAAGCAATAGCATAATTTAAACGAAGTCAAAGAGCCCTGAGGCTATTGCCCTACTTCATTGCACATTGGCCTAGAAAAATGGACCAAGGGCAGAGTAAATGTATTTACCCCTTTTCACACCTCTTTCAAATTACCCAACAATCTTGCTGTATGTGTATGTGTATATGCATATGCAGCTTACATTTATCATGACAGTTACCCTTGTAACTGTCATGCATTTACTAAAAGTACACTGTATAAAGTTTATAAACTTCAAATTAAAAGTAAAACTTTTATTTGATTATGTATACTACACTTTACTTTATTAAAACATATATGCATCATGGGAGAATTCTTTTTATTTTGTTTCTATACATTGTCAAACTAGATGGGAGCATATTTCCATATGCAAGACTAGCAGGGGGTCGATCAGCAGTTTGTTCAGCTCATCACTGACTGACATTACTGGCTGACATCATCGGCTGACATCACCGGCTGACATCATTGGCTGACTTCATCAGCTGACATCATCCTATAACCGGCTGACATCAGTGGCTGACATCAGTGGCTGACATCAGTGGCTGACATCAGTGGCTGACATCAGTGGCTGACATCAGTGGCTGACATCACTGGCTGACATCACTGGCTCACATCACCGGCTGACATCACCAGCTGACGTCAGTGGCTGATATCAATGGTTGACCACCGGCTGACATCACTGGCTGACATCACCGGCTGACATCAGTGGCTGACCACCGGCTGACATCAGTGGCTGACATCAGTGGCTGACATCAGTGGCTGACATCAGTGGCTGACATCAGTGGCTGACATCAGTGGCTGACATCAGTGGCTGACATCAGTGGCTGACATCAATGGCTGACCACCGGCTGACATCACTGGCTGACATCAGTGGCTGACATCACCGGCTGACATCAGTGGCTGACATCACCGGCTGACATAAGTGGCTGACCACCGGCTGACATCAGTGGCTGACATAAACGGCTGACATCACTGGCTGACATCAGTGGCTGACATCACTGGTTGACATCGGTGGCTGACATCGGTGGCTGACATCACTGGCTGACATCACTGGCTGACATCAGTGGCTGACATCAGAGGCTACCATCAGTGGCTGACATCACTGACTGACATCAGTGGCTGACATCACCAGCTGACATCAGTGGCTGACCACCGGCTGACATCAGTGGCTGATATCACCGGCTCACATCACCAGCTGACATCAGTGGCTGACATCAGTGGCTGACATCACTGGCTGACATCACCGGCTGACATCACCAGCTGACATCAGTGGCTGACATCAGTGGCTGACATCACTGGTTGACATCAGTGGCTGACATCACTGGTTGACATCAGTGGCTGACATCAGTGGCTGACATCAGTGGCTGCCATCACCGGTTGACATCAGTGGCTGACATCAGTGGCTGACATCACTGGCTGACATCAGTGGCTGACATCACTGGTTGACATCAGTGGCTGACATCAGTGGCTGACATCACCGGTTGACATCAGTGGCTGACATCACCGGCTGACATCAGTGGCTGACATCAGTGGCTGACATCACCGGCTGACATCACCGGCTGACATCAGTGGCTGACATCACTTGTTGATATCACCGGCTGACATCAGCGGCTGACATCACCGTCTGACATCAGTGGCTGACATCAGTGGTTGATATCACTGGTTGATATCCCGGCTGACATCGCTGACTAACATTGATTGACATCATTGACCATATCATAACTATCAATAGGGGAGCTCCAAAACACAGGAGAGAACTCCCAATAAGAAGAAGAAGAAAGTGTAGCTACCTTGTGTAAATAGACAGTACTACTACTGTGGTTGCCATGCAGATGGTAGACTCGGAACTGGACGACACCTAGTATCCCTAAAGACTAGCCCTGCTAGTCTAACAAATGGACCAGTGTAGTATGCTTCCTCAAAAAGCCATTCTTTAGGTCAGAAGGAGGTGTGAATGAGGCCATGGTTGTAAAACAGTTCATCCTGTCTGAGCATAAGTCGGTCACAAGTTAGTCAATAGCTTTAGGGCTCTTTAACCCCCTTTTAAATTGTTTATGCATGCCAGTTTCAATCTAATGATCTAGTTGTTGAACACCGGCAAATCTATATAGCTCTCTCAACCAATAGCATTAGTGCGTATTTTGCATGCTAGGTGGCTACCGCGTGTTGATGACGGGTGTGCGCTGAAGCATATCAGATTCTGGTAGACTGGTCCCCCCTCCCTGGTGTGCCATAGGGACAGTATATCAGTTATAATTCTAGTACATTGTCCTATTTAGAATCCAGTCAATTTTCCATGATTGCAACACAGATTTCCAGCTATTCTCGGTGTTAAGGACCAATTCACCGGGTGATATCTGTAGATCTATCCACTATCTGTTTGCTATATCAGTCTGAGTCACTTGGATCACGTGTGTGCAACATAAAGTAAGTTTGATGGGTTTACTGTGTACATCACTATGTCTTATGTTCAGCCAACAGGAAACTGAAAAACACAAGGAAGTAGGCCGTTGTGAGACAGAATCTGGACGCCAGAGGCGTCCAGATAAATACGGAACTTATTATCGTGCAATATGAAAATTTATTTGCACTCTTTTTCATACTGCCCTCATATCATGCCGTATTTGTATAGTATCTCACGAACCAAATCACAATACATCAAAGTGAGCCAAAAAACAGTTGCGGCAGAAGAAAAATAGCTAAATTAATCATACTAAAAGGCTGATGTCACCAAGGGTCTGGTATGGTAAGAGTAATTTTCTATCATCTTCTTTCATTTTCCTTGTGAATGGCTTTTTCAGGTTCTTAGAGACTTTGTCTTTTAGAAGATAGTTACTATGGAAACGACTAACCCACGACCTAAAATGGTACTCATCTGCAACAAGGCTATAGGCCTTAGTCCATATATGTCATACATACGAATCAAAAAGTGATTTTTTTATTATTGTCACAAGTAATCAGAGTGAAAGCCTGAGCATTGTTTTAACAGACTGTCAACAAGTGCAATAAGGTTTCTGCTAAGTTCTTAAAAGGACCTACAAAGGTAATGGAAAGATGGATTATATGGAGAAAAAAGCTCCTTGGACACACAGGCACAATATATCAGTGTGACAAAAATCAGGTAGAGGTTTGGTAACATGGTTTACTAACACCTGCCCATAACTCATACACCAAAGGCAGTTGTCACTTGGGGTCAGCAGAGGTGTGATCTCATTTCCCTCCAGAATGACATGGTTATTGAGACCTTTCACAAAGTTCTAAGATTGTCACCAAGGAAACGAGTCCAACCTTGTTTACCTCCAATAAAGATTGACCATGACCAGCAAAGGCATACATATATCATCACGAGCGGGATCCATGGATTGGGTGCTGATCTCGACTCGGTAGGGCTAATCCAGTGTTGACAAGCTGATTTAACAATGTTATGGGCCTAACTTAGTTATTTAATTTTTCTATCAGTCCACTTGTTACATCTTTCAAATTCTGCAAAGAATTTTCTTTATTAGTAGTCTAAATGGTATAAATGCACCCAGAGAATCTTTGCTGAAGTGCATAAATGTTGACCACTTTAGAATTCAATTTTTATTCCTTGCAAGCAAACTCAAACAGCATGACACACAATCTATCGAATTTTGAAAGATTTAACTCAAATGGGCCAGGAGTTTATTTCAGCTTAATGAGATTACATTGTGTGGCTGTTCAATGGATGTGAACTTAAACAATTAGTTCTAAAGAAGTTTCCCATTACACGGATCAGGGACATCATTTAAATTCAGACAATGAGACACGAATGCCACACAATTGAACAAAATCTGAAAAGATTGCATCAATCTGCACATTGAATTGTGACAATTGTCCGAGAAATGAGAATATCTAAATTGTATATCTGCATCAAGCACATGATCTATCTTTTCTGAGCAGCCTTTAAAATCCCCGCAGGTCTGTCTGCCAGAGGCTGGTAAAAAAGGAGTGAGGCCCGTAAACTGAAGATTTCACTGGTACAGGGGTCGATGGATAGATCGGACTTGGAGACTTTACGTCTTGTATCTATGCTCTCGGCAGGTTCATTAGAACAGGAGGAGCACCAGGCAATGAGGCGAAGGATGGCTGAAACAGCAGCTGCAGTCTAACTCAGGCCCAAGTGATCCGACAAGATATGTATTCGAACACTCGACCCAGCAATTGTCAGCCTAAAACTCTTCCACTAGACTAACCCTACCCCTCTGGTACGGCATCCCATACATAATAACTTACGAGCTCATAAGACCCTAACAAGCATCAAGAGGGATTCTCAAATAGAATGATGTTTTATGTAAAACCTCCAATTGCCAAGCTAAAACAGGTGTATTCACTGCTAAAATACTGCAAAATAAGACTTGCGAAGTTGCGAAACTCCAAAATAAGACAGGTAAAAATTTTAGAAGTCCTATAACCTCAGTTGTCACTGACTCACACACGTTGTTATACATCAGAGCAAGTTTTAAAGGCTGCTGCCAGCATCACATTCATTCAACAAATGGGATTATACCATTCGACACCTCTGTCAGCCAATCACATGCCAGTATTACAGGGAAATAATTCCTATATTCTTTGTTGTCCAGTTATCCTTTCATGTTTGAGTGTTTGAGTGTTTGTCTCACGGTATAAGCCAGTTATTCACCATGGGATCAGGAATATGTGTTTATCACACCTCGAGCTAAAGCCCTCGGGTGATAAATCACATATTCCCTCTTCCGTGGTGAATAACATATGCTTTTTTTCAAAAGGTGAAGCCAGTAATCTGAATTAGCCTTCAGTTGCTCAGTTGATGATGAAGAAGCAATCAAGCACTTGCTAGTGAAACAACTTTCACACAAGCTGAGACCAGGCCAAGGTTTCTTTTAGAAGCAACTAACTTGGTGCTTTTCAAAACTGTTGCACATAATTCAAACAGTCCAGTCACAGCAAGCCAATTGCACTAAATAAGATTACCCAGCCTTGATTTCTTACTTACACAAGCACTATTTCTGGACCAGATGCATTATAGGGAGGAAATTCAGTTTCTAGCTAGACATTGGATGCGGAAAGTCAATTCGGAATTGCCCTCAAATGAGGGTATTTACTACCTTAGTACAAATATATTAAGGGTCATTATTAAAACAAGATCAACCATATCAAGGGCAGCCCATGATCTGTTATACCAAATATCTGTTATGAAGCAGGTGCCCGCCTGGCTGGCAGACTGTTGGCTAGGGTTTTCCCAGCTGGCAAAGCTGTCAGCTTGGAGTCAATTTTTGGCATTCAACCGATGAAATTTGCAGTCAGGTAATGAGAAAGCAGTTGAGGCGACTGGCTGGGGAAAAAAATGACTGACATCAGCTGGCTGGGAAGTGCTGAATGACGCTTGGGCTGGCTGGCAACCCAGCTGGCAGCATAACAGATATTTTCTCCCAGTGTGCAACCAAGACCTTACACTGATATGAGCATTATAATAACACATTGTCATGAGGTGCCCCTGTCATAATATTCACTCACACTCCTGAAAACTCTCCAAACATTCTGGCCTCCTATTAATAGCTCGTAATCTACAACATCAATATGTTTTAAAAATATATGCCAGTTAATCAACTGACTTCAGTTGACCTCTTTTAAGTTGAGTTGTGACTTCAGTTCAGCCATGCTGGAAATAGTCTCAACCTAGCTAAATTTAGCATGTTTAGTCATGACACATCAACATAATTATATGTGCATAAGCATATAGGGAGTCCAGATTCTGCTTTTATTAGTGGGAAGTTATAAGAAAAGCAAAGAGACATCAGACTCCCATTAAACCCAAAGTCCCCTGCAAAGGCCGTAAGCTGAACAATTCAACAAACAGTTGCGGACAAAATTATTCATGCAGCTTAGAATCGTGCACATAACTGGATTTTACTCAAGATTAAGTAATGCGAGAATAAAAAGGTCCCTTTTAAGTTACCGCAAAACGGGGTAAAGTTGGCAATCCGGGGTAAGTTGGCATGCCATTTTGACCCACTTAATGGCTGAAATGCCAACTTTTTGTCAATGACACTTATGGCAACTTTGCCAAAGATACCTGTGTAAGTGAGAAAAGTTGGAATTTCTTCCATTAAGTGGGTCAAAACAGCATGCCAACTTTACTCCGGATTGCCAACATTACCCCATTTTACGGTATTCCTCTAATCGATTATCATTCTCAAACACCACCACATAATGTAATTAGCTTCAGAAATATATTAGCTTAAACATATATACACCTTAATCCCTGCAATTGTAAACCAATGTATCATCAGAGTTTGAAGCTGTCTGGCATCAAGTACTTTCTTAATTAAAGGAAATCATTTACCACCCGATGATGAGACATGAAAGATGAGACGTAAAAAGATGAGACATGAACATCACAAGATGATGGGAAGTACAACAAGACTATGAATCTGCAAATTCACCTGTTTCAGATGAGAACGTTTCAAAATGCTCTTTATCAAGCACAATATGGTTGCCGCACTCTGGCTGGTGTCAGATTTTGATTCATCAACAGCACTCAAGACTCTTTTTAAAAAGGAAAGAGCTGTAATCCACATTTACTGTTGGATGCACCATTGATGATGAAGCCATTAAGCATCTCGTGTGCAGAATAACCAAGTTTCGCAAGATCACGCAGACATCCTGAGAACTTGTTAAAGTAACTGAATTTCTGTTCCTCCAAATTGCAGCACATCATTTCAACAGACCTCAGCAGCTCAGCCACAGCCAGCCAATGGCAGAAAGGTTAAATAGAATGGACTTACTAACAGGGGTGCCAGAACAGGGGGCAACTGCCCCTCCTGCCCTTGTCCAAAGGGGGCAGGGGGGGGGGCAAGGGTGCCCTTTAGATCTTAAAGAAAACGTTATTAGGCCTTATTTTACTAATTCTAGGCACAAATTAGTAAGTACATAAAAATATTAGTGACTCTCTATTTAAATTGTGTCACACAAAATTAGCGCAAATATGACCTGCCCTTTTTCATATGACCGCCCCTGCAGCCCGCGATTCCTTCCGGCACCCCTGCTTACTAACATAGTTAGTCTGGTACTATTCCTGGCACCTGGTTGATCACTTTGTAAATTATATTTTTAAAGGCCTAACGAAGATCAGTCATTATACCTGCAATGCATGAGATACTCCTCGCAACTCGAGATATCTCGCTATGTCAAAAAGCGGGACGACACAATGAATGCGTTAAACATGTTAAAAGGCCAGTTAATTTTACTAATTCGTTTCTCCATTTTCAAAATGACACCTTGATGGAAGAGGCTCATAGGCCAACATGGTTCCCATTTAAAAAGTGCTGAATCCTGAGGCTGTTTCAACCCTTCTGAGCTGCAGACGACATATACTTCACGAAGCTTGCTCTCTCCTTTGGAAATAACTTGACTTTACCAAGTAATTACTTTTGTCACATAGGACTGTGCTTTTGTTACATTTCCGGAGTATTCCCTTACATGGAAAACAGTAGCAAGAAATAGGTGGTTATGAACCAGCTGGCAAGTAGCCAAGCAGTATATGAAACTCGAGAAGGCAGAATCTGAGTATAATAACACCCACTGAGGTTATAAGTTATAACCGATTGATCATCATTCTGAAAAGCAACTTTTTGGCCAGTTACATGATGCCATACTCGGCCGAAATAACATTTGCAAGAATTGTGTCAGTAAGTTTGCAGAATATCAAATGAACAATATGTGGGAAGTCCATGGAGAAACAAGAAAACAAACACATAAAATATTGTGTTACATATATAGGTAACAGCTGAATCTTTTTTGGGTAATCTGGGGGATCAAGTTATAACTTGCTCTAAGGCAGAATCTGAGTATAATAACACCCACTGAGCTGCTGAGGTTTTAGCCGATAGATCTTCATTCTGAAAAGCTACCTTTTTTTGGCCAGTTACATGATGCCATACTCCGCTAATACTGCTGGAATAATATTGGCAAGAATTGAGTCAGTAAGTTTGTAGAATATCAAATGAACAATATGTGGGCAGTCCATGAAGACAGAATACAAACACACCAGATTTTGTACCTTAAAGTAACAGCCGAATCTTTTTTGGTAATCCGGCGGATCAAGTTATAACTTGCTTTAAAATGGCAGCTTGTAGGTAGTACGTAAACAAGGTTTTCCTTGCTCACGTTATTTATAGGGCTCCCACAGCCTCCAAATGGGACATACAACAGTGATGAAGTCATCGCAGTAAAATGTAATGTCGGACGGTTCAAAATATATATCACACTACACGTTGTACACTCAACACCAGTTCAATATCATCAAATATTCCTAAACTGAACCTAAAAACCACCCATATCTCATCTATTTTGTTGTATATTGGCATCTACTTACTAATGCGCACTGTAAACAGAGTGCAGCGTAAAACCTGTACTGGTTATAAATATAGATATTTCACATTATCCCTTGTCTAGTCAACTTTTGTCCCTCATACTGAGCTTTTCCCTGGTCAATACAGATTGAGAGAGAGAAATACAACAGAAAGAAACAGGGGTATATTTATTTCAACCAATCAAATTCCTTTGGCTAATTAGCCAGCAGGGATATACTGAAAGATAATGAGATTAACAGGGATATACTGGAACTAACCAATCAAAAGACAACAGTGCCCCCATATATCATGCTTATTAGCATGTAGATACCAGCAAATTTGCTGACTGTTGTGATTTAAGGCAATTAAGTGCTGCCAATTAAGAGTATTGATTTCTTTTGTAGCACAGCTGCATTCACATTAAGTGCTTCAAACTGCTTTGCAATGATATAAAATAAGTATTTAAAAAAAAAGACATGGGATAAAAAGGTTACATCATGGGTAGGGGCAGTATATCCCTGGTATAGTCACCCTTGATCCAGTATAGGTTGAAGAAACAAAGTACCAAAGGTGGAAAAACATATAATCGGAGACATTTATATCTCATTTTCTGATGATTCACTTCATAACATCTCACGCCTATATAATGTATTATGTCATACTCAACAATCCAGAAGTACTGCAAGTGTGAAACACATCAATTGATATGCGTGAGGCTGTGAAGTGGTTCAAGTGGATCACTGCATGGGCCAGACAATAAGGAAAATTCTGTGCAACAGGCAGTAAAGTGGTTATGGCTCTCATATCTAATCCATCAAAATTGTATCGCAGTGACACAAATCTTGCCTAATCGAAAAATGGATGAGCTCATGATCAGCAAATTGCATTTCCATCTTGAGAGGCACAAGAACATCTAGCAGCTTTCTAGCTTCTCTGTCTGCATGTGAGATCTCCCAAAGGCAACTTCACATCTTGCTCCAGTGCCACAGCCAATCACGCTGGAATTTCACATCCCCAAACAAAATAATTGAGTTTCTCGCCAACCCTGTGAAAGCTCAGTGCTTACTTAAACAATGATTAAAGTGATTACTCACTCTAAAAATAGCTAATATGGCAATCGAGGAGCAGTTGAGGAAGACTGAATTCATTCAATAAAGTGACTCCACAGCTTTCAAGTTTTCTCCATTTCATTAAAAAATATTCCAATATTTTGCAGATTTCAACCGCATGGGCACCTAAACCAATGTACATGACGTTAACTTATAATATATACAATGTATGTGCATGAACTTGGTTCAGGAGCCCCTGTGATTTCAACCAATGGAAATTATTCTTAATCAGAGCCATGATAACTAAATTTGTAGCTTGAGGCCACTTTAATAATTTGGCGAGAAATGCCATTGGCAGGTATATATCTAATATCTTCTATGAAATAATAACTATATACAGCAGAAGTTTGGCCCGCATTTCATCACTTGAAACTATAGCTAGGACACTGAGTCTAACATATGAAGAAAACAACAGAGTAACAGACTAGATTTCTGACCAAAATTATGTGATTCACCGCCATGGGGTGCAGGTGCACACAAGAAAATTTTTGAATTTTATCTCTATCAGATTGTCTAAAATCATGAGGTATGTCTGCTTATCTTTACCAGTTTACTTTCCGAACAACAAGCACAGTTGATTGATAAGCTAGTGAAATCTAAAGATGTCATCAATAACAGACACGGATGCAGCATGCAGGAAAGTTGAGGAAACCTTACAAAATTGTCGAAAACTGAACTGTCTGGGAGATGGGAGATGAGAATGTTTACATTTGATCTGTTTATCGACCACACATCTTTTCAGAGTGGGATTCCAGCTCAAATGGAAATTTTTTTCTATGGGAGAAAACTAAATTCGCATTTGGGAATGATTTGCTTTCCGTTGCACAGCTGATGATGAGACAATTAAGCATCCAGTCAACCAAACAACAAAGTTACACAAGCTCTCAGAATATGCTAACTTTGGTTAAAGTCCATATATAGGTAGGTCCAGAGTGTAACGATAGTAGTGTTATTTGGTTTATGATGTCATCATAACAATTATTTCAGCCAATGAGTGATGGACTGATGGTGTGGGGCAGCAATGATTTTAAAAGTTGGGTTTCCAATGAGTCTTGCATGTTGTGCTGGTGTATACCACGGATAAGCCGCGGCAGCTCAAAAACCATCTTTGTGGAGGGAGCCGCACTTTTATTTTTTGATGACGAGATGAGAAGACTGGGAGTCTGGAACATACCCTATTAATTCAGGGATGCCCGGGGTCTTTCAGTTGCCCCAGCATAGAATACTGGATACAACCCGCGTCCATTTAATGTCCCATGGGCTCCGACTAAAGTGAGTTCTCGGGTGAGATTTGAACCAACGTCCTCAAAGCCAGTGGACAAGCAGTCTTGACCAATAGGCCAAGGGGGAAAGGCCTACTCGCAGGAAGTTGTGTAGACCTCTTTTTTTTGACAGTCTTGAAATAAATCATTTCTGCCAGAAAAAATCTCCAAGCTAACTGGCTTGTAGCTGTCTCCTGTCACCACAAACCGCAGAGTTCAAAGCCTTCCTCAGGTTTGTGTCATCCTTGGAGATGGCCTGTCAAACAACTTGCAGGATTTCAGCAAAGATGGCAGGGGGCATTCTTGAAAGTGGTGGTAGGCGGAGACATCATTGGCTTGCAGTTCAGGCAGCAGTTGATGGCAGTGACCATGGAGTTCCCTCTGCACCAACCAATTGCGAATCCACCACCTTTTCTTCTTCCTGGGCCTCCTCTGCCTGAGACAGACAGCTCCCAAAGGCCAAAGCAGCAGCAGTAACACCAGCAGCAACCATAACTTGTTCTTCAGTGATCATGCAATTGTAAAGTAGTCAGATGTGTTGTTTATGAAGGGCAAACAGCAAGTGAAGCAAGGAGGTCCTCTGCGGCCCTTTTTAATACATTTTGTACCAGCGACACTGGTTGGATAGTCAGTGAGTCAAGAAAGGCGGAAGTCAGCAAAAAAGTCTTTTGCATCACCAATGAAACTTTATGTCACACCGAGGCTGTAAAAAATCACTGTCCCTGACTAAATTAATTTATTACATAATGCTACCCACTCAAGGAAGATCGCCACAATTTCTTAGAAGCGACTTCCGCAGCCTCATTGCACTTAAATCCTTGCCACGAGAACGTACCATTAGGGAATCATTAAAATGACATTGCATTTTCAAGCAGAACGCTGTAAAGGGATCGTTAAAGCATCACATTATGGTGTGACAGTCACACAGAAGTTTCTTTTGTGTGCACAGAGCATAATGTAAGGACAAAAATGGAAAAATGCATCACAGAAATATGCAATTTTCTTCACAAAAACAAACTCTGTAACAATGGTGACAAGACAGAGTTACTTCTCATTGGCTCACCACTGAAGAAACTTCACATGTCATCAATCAGTGTGGACAATGTTGACATCAAGGCGACAGATCATGCCATAAATTTAGGTGTATTCTTTGACAAACACATGTCAATGCATAAGCAGGTGAACAAAATGTGTCAAAATGCTTATTTTAACCTTCGAAACATCTCAAAACTGCGTAAGTCACTGAACAAAGAGTCAATCAAAACAGCTGTCAATGCATTAGTCACCCCTCATTTAGACTATGGCAATGGATTGCTCTATGGTTCGTCGAAACAAGTGATAAATAAACTCCAGGTGGCACAAAACTCAGCTGTAAGACTGATTGAAGGTCTGAAAAAACAAGATAAAGTCCGTCATTACAGGAAAGAGTTGCACTGGCTTCCAATCCCTGCAAGGATCCAATTCAAACTTATGACAACTACGTGGAAAGCTGTGAATAATCAAGCACCTCTGTACCTCAAAAATCTCATTCAACATAAACCTGAAAATGACCTGAGCCTCCGCAGCAATGGAAAAATGCTGTTAAAGGTACCTGCCACACAAAATCAAAACAAGTTTGAAGATAGAGCCTTTTCCTATTCTTCAACAATACTGTGGAATGGCTTACCTGAAAATGTGCGAAAATCAAAGACACTTGATAACTTCAAGAAACGACTGAAAACATATCTTTTTGCACAATTCTACGGTGATACCAGCTAATCTAACCAAGCGCCAGTGAGCAGTTTACTGGAATTGGCGCTATATAAGTACTTAATATTATTATTATTATAATGTAGTGTAGTAAATATGCGCATAATATAATGTATTAGGTAACATGGCCATGAGCTGATTAATGCAGATGAAAGGTTTAATGTAAATTATGTAATGAGGCTTGGCGAAAACAAGACCTGAAGGGGACACTTTGTCAACGGCTTGTGAGTTATATAAGAAATGCCCAAGCATGCTTCCACGTTTCTTCGGAAATTGACTATGAGACATGGTTAATGGTCATATATCCACTGATTGTGTGCAAGCAATGTCTTTCAATTAAAGGAGTTGTCATTTGACCTCCAATTACACTTAACTGAATTACAGTGATGTCATATATATATCTGAATAACAGATTGAGTAAGATACAAGAAAGATTTGTAATCAATTCTTGTAAACAAGATTCACCTACATTTCAGAGCAATTAACCCATTGCATGATATGGTTACGTCAGAAGCGACCTCCATCATTAAGCCAGAGATAATTGATCTTTAGCTTCTCGGAACTTGTTGAGGCATTTTTTCTGGGGTCGGAAGGTAGGACGAAAAACAAGAGCTGTAAATGCTTATCTTTTATTACATGTTAATTTGATAAAAAGTGGGAAGGCTCAACTTTTTAATCCCTCAAGGCAGATGGATGGATGGGGCTTTACATCCTGTATTTATGCACTTGGTAGGCTAATTAGGACAGGAAGAGGACACGGCACTGAGGCGAAGGATGATTGAAACAGCCATCCAACATAAGCCCAGGTGACACGGCAAGAGCTGGATTTGAACCCTGGGCCTGGCCCCAACGATTGGCAGTCCAACACGCTTCCACTAAACCAACCCCCCTCCTCCCTCAAGGCAAAAAATCTGTTGGGTCACTCGATCCAAGAAGCTAAAAACAATATCATGTCTGGCCTGACAGTAACCATAACATTTAATTGTTAACCACATCATATTATCTCATTAAAAGGTTTCGACTGCCTGATTTTACTGCCAGATCTTTTCACTTCCAACAGTCAAGGTCTGTTATGGCTTTAAATCACGATATCATGAACGGCAAAAACAAAATCGTTTGGAAACTAGCATCCTTTGGCAATTCAACAGAATTTCATACCACTCTCAAAACTCCCTGTTTGTAAAAACGCCTTTTGCTGCAAATGATCATTGATGGCAAGCTGCAGGATAAAGGGTTGACAAGTTGACTTGTTACTACTGTTTTAATAGGCACATGATTATGGTAATTCACAGCTGACTGTGAATATAATATGCCATGCAATACTGCTGCTTTAATACTGTGCCGTGAGCAGAGTTCGAAGTGCAAAAAGCTATGTCATGTTCTGGGTGTTCATGAACCAATCAGATTTGGCCAAAATCACGAAAACGCCATGTAGCAAGTTGGAAAAGTGAACCAGAATTGCATGCTTGTTAAAACTGCTGTACTCTCCAACAAATAATTAACATTCGCGCAGCGAAACGGCCAACTTTAATTTTGTTATGTTTTCTTGTTGCGATTCATTTCATTTCAAAACAGACATGTTAATAATTTTATTTAGCTTGTCAAGGCTATCAAGGCTAATAATTAACCATTCCATAAAAATTATAGATACAGGTAATATTACTGGAGAAAATTGAATTTTTAAGACACTTTGAATATGAATATGTCATGTTTTGTTAAATTCGAAACTAAATCATTGATAAGAAGCTTGACCTACTTGACCTAATTTCCTGCTGTCAACCATTGATGTTGAGACTATCACTGCACAGATTTTTGAAACCTCTCTTGTGCTCAATTCAGCCGTTTCGCTGAGTGAATATAACTATCTATCTATCTATCTATCTATCTATCTATCTATCCATCAATCTGTTTATCAGTCTATTTTCTATCAAAACTTCTTCACTCATCAAAATTAACTTGCATGGAGGTCAATTATTGTTGTTTAATGTACAAATGCATAAATTTAAGCTGTCCGGTGTACATGTCAAATAAGTTTGAACACATCGATCATGTGTATAATACAAGAAATTCATTAAATCTCAAAGTACCAAAATGTAAAACCAACGAAGGACAGTCTGCTTTCGCATGTAAAGGGGCGAAAGCCTGGAACTCACTACCTGCTGTGATAAGATCCTGCTCTAGTCTTGACTCTTTTAAGCATAATATTTTGAAGTTTATTTTATCTAATAGAACTTGATGCCTTTTTTGTTTTTACCAGTTTTATCATTATACATTATGTTTTTAATTGTTTACATTTATTCCAAATTACTTTTAAATTATTTACACCTGTTATAGCTCAGGGCTCCATCGCAAAACAGTTTGTAACTGAATTGGGCTACCCTGATTAAATAAAGGTGATTTTGACTTTTGACTTTGGGAAGAAGCTTTCATGAATGTCTAAAATCAGGAGACCTGAACTGAGTGACTCAGCTGCTCAGTGAGGGAGCTGCTCCCTCCTTGTTGATGACAACTCTTTGTCACTTCAATGCGTTTTTCACATGGAGTCGCAGACGTTGATGTGCTCTAATGATCATAGGCGTATGGGAGGGGGGGGCAGGGGGGGCGGTCGCCCCCCCAAAAGTTTGGGAAACAGTAAGATTCGGGCAAAAAGGCTAAAAAATTTGGGCACATGATTAGGTAAAAACTATTTTAAATTAGTGATTTCCAGGCTATTTCATTTGAAATGGTATTAAATTTAGATCTGGAAATTCGGGCAAATGTCGCTCGCCCCCCCAAAAATCGCGCGTCCCGTACGCCTATGCTAATGATTAGTCGTCTCATTTGCCCGTTTATAGTCTGATCCATTATGTCGAACGGCTCAAACTATGACAAGGCGATCACAACATCCCTAGGACATAAAACGTGTAAAAGGGGACTACATTTAAACGCAAGTAGAGTGGCATTTGGCTTTAAAAACTTTTATTCAATAAACATCATAAACAGCAAAATTTAATGCAGAGCTGACAATCCCAGTCATCCAAGATTTATTGAATTTTTAAATAATCTGAACACTGCTAAAGCAAATAATTCACAGAACTTAAGAAGCAAAACATCACGTAATCTACAGAGAAATTAGGTAATTACTTGAAATCAGTCTGCTTAAAATCACTCGTCGACATTACACAATATTGAAAATAAGGGGTAAAAACCACGACATAAAAAAAGAAACTTTGAAGTAAAAGTGTAGAAGTTATCTTGAAATTTTACAACCTTAAAGGACAACTCTGCTGTTTGACACAGCACAGACTGAAGTCACCAGAAAACCAGGGGGTGCTACAGACAGGAAACTACAACAAGACTCCATCTAGTGCTGATGTCGGAAACCACGAGTTCTGGAGTTAGAAAGAACGGAAGTTACTGCTGTTAGAACAGAACCTTAACACCGCAGAAGAATTTATGTTGGGGGAGAGGCTGGGAGTTTTGCCCAAGGGGGAACTATCGCGTGTGTTTCAAGGGGAGGGTAATAATTTTTGACAACATGTCGAACGGGGGTAAGGAATTTTAACAAAACAACAATGTCATGTATAACACTATATGTGTGTAGTGTATTTCGTGGGGGGTACTAAAAACGCACTTGGAACCTAAGGGTTGGGCACTAAAAATCCGCGGGGATATTAATTTTTGATGGGAAGTTCTGGCAAAACTCCCACCTCCCGCCCAGTCAAAAATTCTGAACGGTCCAAAAGGAATTGTAAATTTGAACTCCCCCACCCCAGAAAATGCCACAGTAAAAGGTTGGCAAAAATGCTCAAGAAGGACTCTGATTCAGCAGCTCTGCAGCTGATCAGAAGAAAATGTAAAGAATTATCATCACAAAGTCATTGCCTGGAAAATTGCAGATCTATCTCCCTGTACTTGAAAATTAGGAAGAGAGGCTCAAATTTTTTACTTGGAATTAGTCATTTAATTTGCAACCATTCGTGGGAAATTTTTTAGTACGTCATGATCTGTACCAGTATACTAGCCTATTACTAGGGGGAGCAACCAACAGGATACTATTACAAACTCCACCTAGTGCTGAAGTCAGAAACCTGAGGAAAAACAGTGAACAGTATCATTGTATACTTTAATAAAGAATTTGTACAGTTGTATACCAAAAACTCTCAGGAAAATTAAGATAATATATAATATGTTAACATATATGCAGCCTGCAGGAACATTAAATGCTATCATAAACTAATAGTGTCACTGATTTTTTTTAATGCGAAATATTGGTTAGGCCTAATTCTGAAGCTCTAATATGACACCTAACATTATGCACATCTAGGCTTATTAAATTTCTCTTTAACATGTTTTTGTATGCATGTGCAATGTGTAAGAGGCTTAGAGTAGTGCCTCAGAATTTCTTCACACAAGTCGATCCCACAAGACTCAAGGACTCCTATAGCAGAGTATGTTGGTATCCTCAGTGTCCTGCCTATTTTGGTATGATTTTTCTAGGCGATTATATAGGCTTAGTAATGCTATTTGGTTGGAAGTGCCTCTCTCTCTGTGATCAGAGAGCCCTCTGTGCCAGTGTTGGCGGTCTCGAGCCCAGCCATTTCCAAAACAAGCAACATCTTGTAAAGAAATACCACCATCAGAAATTATTTATTTTAAGACTGCTCCGAAAGAATTTATTGATTTTGACATTTGAAATGAGCAAGAAAATCTGTTCCAAAAAACCTGTACAGAGGTTTTCTGTACCGGTATGGTCCTGTCATTGGTCAGGTATAGTGAAAATTGGTAAAAAGAAGAAGAAAAACCTTCCTTACTTTTCACAACTGTATTTTCAAACCTATTCTGATGATTTTCAGGTGAAAAATAGGAGTAAATCGGAAACCAGTTGCTGTGGAATGCCCCATGGGGCTAGGCACAAAATCGCTTTATGAATACCATTTCAGCAGCAGACAATTTGGGACATGTACTATATCTTCATGAATACGGGCCCATTGTGTTCACCGGACCGCCTACCCTGAGTACCATCCGGACCAGGCCACCTGACAGTCAGACTCCTGGACCGGGCGGTTCAAGACCGGTTAGTTCTGGACCGGCCGTGTTGAACTGGACAGATCTGGACTTGGGACGGTTATGGACCGGAGACAGTTGTGGATTAGGGACAGTTGTGGACCGCAGGGAGAGGGCTCAGAGGGGTGGTTCTAGTGGAAGGGGGGCAGTTCAGGACCGGAAGGGGGTCCGCGTCCGGTCCGTAACACTACAATCCACACACTCGTATAAATCACAAGGTCCTGTCAGACAGCCGATCAGTGATGCATGTGTCGCCGGTTTCCCTACATGCAGGGTATAAAATAAGCGTGTAACGATCCCAAAATGTGCAGTGATCAATATGAAATGTGCAGTGATCAATCTGAATTTGTGCAGTGATCAAATTCACCCTTTTTGTCCTAAATTATGGTGAACTGTAAAATCCCCACAATATACTTTGTATTTCAACCAATTTTATACTTTTGTCTGCCTGATGATGGTCAATTGGTCATCTTTGGAAATTTGTAATGCTTGATATCACAATGCCAGCCCGTAAGAACACCGATTGGCTATCCATATTAATGGAGATACTTTGCGCGAGACAATACATGCAGTGATCAAATTTTCTTATTTTATACCTGCCTACATGTAGTTTTCAATGTTCGACTTGTTGCCAAAAGTTGGCAAAACAACCAGCTGAGCTGACACTGTCGGTCAGCACGTCAGACAGTCAGTCACTGACACAGCTTGTCACACAGACACAAATTGTGCAATGCCAATGCAATGTTACTTCGGCAGGTTGTGTCACTGTCAACTTCAAAGTTTTGTCCAGGGCAGGTGACTGTTGACACTGTCACAGTCAATGTTGTCAAAGTTTCAGTGTTGTGATTCACTGATTGTTGTCTTCAACTTTTGTTGTAGCTAAGTATAGCTATTCATGGCGGTTCCAGTTCATGTACACACACACACAATGACAAAAAAACTATCTTTTTCTTACCTGACCCTCTCCCAGGTAGTCTATTTTCTCATATCGCTTGGACTTGTCTTCTGCCATGCTGTTTGAATGAACAAAACACAGGGGGGTTTTCCAGTTTCAAAACGAGGTTCGAGGGAATCCCCAGTCAGGCGATCGCAGCGCCCTACAAAAGATTTTCCCGCCATTTGCCAGAAAGGGACAGACGTTAGCAGAACTAGTTATCTCTGGAGCTGGAGGTCACTGCTCAAGTAAAAGTTCTTGTTCTTGCAGCTCCTTTTTGATTGATTGATTGATTGATTGATTTATTTGGTCTACTTGAAAATTAATAAGACCCTGGATCATGTGGATGGCACAATAAAGTTAGAAACTTATTTCCATTGTGGTCCAGTGGTAACAGGCATGAATTGGTAATAACATTATAAGCTATTATAGGTTTTACGATAATGATGGAACAGGTATATTATTTGTGCGGAGATATGGTACAGGTGCAGATGATATTATTTTTGTTTTCCATACCCTAGCTGCTATTTCATAGTCTATGTAATGGTAGTTTTGCAGTAGACTCTTAGGAAAGTATTAATGTTACCATAGGCGTACGGCGCGCGCGATTTTTGGGGGAGCGAGCGCCGTCTGCCCGAATTTCAAGACCTAGATTAATTACCATTTCAAACAAAATTGGCTGGAAATCTTTAATTTTCAATAGTGTTCATGTAATCATCTGCCCAAATTTTTTAGCCTTTTTGCCCGAATCTTATATTACTGTTTCTCAAACTTTTGGTCGCCCCCCCCCTGCCCCCCCTCCGATACGCCTATGAATGTTACACTTTCATGGTGGCCCGGGGGGGGGGTACTTCGCGGGGTTTTGCATATGGATGCGCCACGGCAACAATTAAGAAAACCAGAACCATTTTAATCTGGAAAATACGCCAAAACCACAAACCATTTTAATCCTTTAATAAAATTTTTGGCAATCAATTTAATCTTCATGGTTTTTAAACCCTTTTAATCCTCTTTTCAAGTCGATTCTAACGACACCAAACAAGTTGGGGTTCAAAAACCAGAACCAAATTAACCAGAATTGTCAAAAAACCAAAACTAATTTAATCCAAAAAGGCCAAAAAACCAATACCATCCAGCGGCGCCTCTTTATATAGGCTACACCCTCTCTTAGTGAGTATATATATATATAACCCCTGGGCATGGTGGCTGGCCAGAGTTTGGACCCTCATGTGGCCCGGACATACCTGACCATTGCATGTGATGTCGGAGTCAAACAGTAGATCAGCGTTACCTTGAAATTGATAATTTTCCGTCAACGAATGGGAAATTGACAAAAAATGGGGAAGTTCATCAAAGGAGAAGAAAAAAAACAAAAAAACGGGGTGATGGGGAAACTTACTAAACGAAGAAAGAAATAGGAAAATGGATTGAAAAAGTGGGGTTTATAAATGCTGAGGGTTTTATGAAATTCCCTCATTTCTCACAATGATTTCCTCTGCATGACATGACATTGTATCCGCAAAAACATTCCAAAAAAATTTGGAAGGATGCATTCATTGCATAGACCAAATTTTATCCGGATTTTCCATTCTCACCCTGCGTGCTGTTTGTCTCGAACTGAGGTATTTGCAAATATTTTAGATCATGACATATAAATCAAGCCAAATTTCCCCGATTCCCACTTCTCTTAAATTTCCCAATTAAAAAAATACCCAAATGTTATACATTTCAAAATTTTATCGATCATTTTTGTTGTGGGATTTCTATAAATTGGGAAAAAATCCAAATAATATTTAAATCTCAATAGAATTGTCATTTTATGATCCCCCAATTATCACAATAAACAAGTTCAGTTTCCTTCCACCAACTGTATGTGAAATCCTCAAAATAAGCAGAATCCTCTCCAGAAACTCATAATGGTCTAGCTGAGCCTCTTCTGAGCATTTTAAAGTTGATTTTGTATGTGTATCTGGACTCACCCAAAAGAAGGATAAAAAATAACAAGCATCATGGTTATATTGATATTCCATATTTATGAGCAAGAGTATAATTATAGAAAACATGAGAACTTTGGTTTCACCGAATCAATCGAAAGAAGTGTCAGTGGAAACCTTTATGGACATTTTCATGACAGAAAACTAATAAAATCCGACTTCATGACAATGATGGATGTGTTGCATGTGTGACATCTTGACAGGTGATGTTGCAGCAATCATTATTAGCTTTCTGGAGCACAAAAAAACTTAACAACCAAGCTCCAATTGTCTCTTTCTTCCCTAGTTCCAGACCATTCAGTGAGTCTCAATCCTGTTGCAGTCATAGAATTAAAATTGCTAATGAGTTAAAATGCCTTCTTTGTAAACCAATAAAACTTTGTGGAATGGTGAGAGGCGTGGATGGAGCAAGACTGATGATGCTTTGCATGGTCACACACATGTGAGTATTATATTGCTTTCGGTCAGAATAACCAGGTCAGCTTGGTCAGTTCAAAGGCCCAGTCTGCTTATACTAGAAAAGCCCATCAGGGCACGTGCTCTGTTATATAGGTTAGGGTGGTCCAAAAAAATATATGTCTTAATTTCATTGATGGTACCCCCTAACTTTTTTCCTTTGACCATGTGGAAGAAGTGTGCAAAATTTCAGCCAAATTGATTAATATTTAGAGGTGGCCCATCAAGGTTGAAGTTTTGCTATATTTTGCATTAAAACACCTATATCTAAATAGCATAATTTATCATCATGCCATAAATTGTAAAATCATATTTTCCTTTCATTGGAGGCCTATTAAGGCATTAACCAACTGAAGAAAAAGCTACATAACACTTGTTTGTATATCTTCCTCTCAACATTAAAAAAAAGTGATTTGTCACTTATATCATTAAAGTGTTTATGTCAATTGATGTGCATTAGGCGAAAATTTGGCAAAATTGGGTACGCCAATATAGATTTATTTATAAATATCTAAAATTTAATGGAAAGGTTTTTGGATCATATCTGAGTCATGCCATACTACTTTCAAAAAATTATTATAGTCCAGCATTGATAAAGAATGTAAATCCCATCATCTTGGTTGGTAATTAATAATTTCCTCAGAATAGCCAGTCTTGGAAGATTCACACTCCAGGAAGCTTCAGATGTCAACATTAACATGATTAGTTTACCCAATAGGCCAGTGCAATTTGAGTTGTTTGACACCTTATTAAATTAGTAAGACCAATCAGTTCTGAAACGGGTTCTTATAATCCAACAGAATTTATTATTGTCAGTTACAGACACTTACAGTACACAGCGCTCCTGAAGAAACATTGGGGTTAAAAAAATGAACCGAAAACGGGACCTATACTGCCTGAAACTATACAATCATACGAACATTTTAAGACAAAAACGAAAAAAATCTGTTGGGAATTTTTTGAGAAATTCAAGTTTTAAAAATTCTTGTTTATCTCATCACTTGAACACATGTAAAATGGCTTATAATACAATAAACAAGCTTAAAAACACAATAAAACCTGTTAGTTTAGCTCCCTTAAGAATTTTAAACACGTTACAGCAATGAAATGAAAATAGTTTTTGACTTTATTGAAATAAATGTGACTCTTTGTTTGTCACACACTGAAAATTCAAAAATGCTAAAAATAACCCCTATTTTTTTTTTTTTTTACTCTTTATTGTTAAGAGGTTTTAAACCTTGCTTGACATGTATATGGAAAGCTTTAAATGTAAAAAGTGGGTCTAAAAATTATGTTTGGTCAAGCGGACTACAGCAGATTATCAACTTTCAAACATTATTGTGCAGGTAGCAGTGATCACAAATACACAAAGTTCCCTGACTCAGTAAAGGAGAATGGTACTGCTTTCCTTCTCCCTTATCAAAACGGCTATTATAAATATATTGCACAGTGAGCTGTCACAGCTCTTTCCAAATCCAAATGACTGACTGAAAAACACAGGTTCACATCCATTTTCTCATTGTTAAAGAGAAAATTAACAGGTACACCTGTGGGGGAAATTGATTTGTCCGATTGCTGATCTGGAGTTACTCTCGAGCCTTGATATGCAGTGCAGAATATGTTGCTCAAAAACAGTAGGTCCGATTACAGCTGTTGCATGCTATGATTATGTGCATGCAAGCATTCTTTGGTACCTCCCTAAATCTGTTCTATTCAAAGAGATTCTCAGATTAAAAAGTCCATGCAAGGTGCAAGATATATATTCAAACCACCACCAGTGTTCACTACAGTTAGGCATGTACAAGGTACCTGAAAAAGTGTAGCAAACGTCAAGCCCAATTTCCGCACACAGCCGAGAACAGCCATGCCTATTTTCATAGCCTATACTGTGTTTAAGGATTTGAGGATATTGCGTTCGATATTAAATAGTACTTAATTTTGAACAATATTTATCCTGATTTAGGCCTTCAATGCAGATGCAGAAAAAAAAACAGCTGATTTCACAAACCTATGTTAGAAAATAAAATTGTGACGTGTTTACTTTAGCCTCAGATATCACTCTAGATATTACTGTCAAATACTTCAGCCTGCATCACCTTTGCTCTATTTGAACTATTGTATATATATATAGTATCATATAAACTAAATGGGCCAATGAGAAACCTGTCTGAAATAATAATAATCGGTGCTGTGAGAAGATACTTACTTGTCATGTTTATATCTGTTTTAGACATGCTTTCACTTTTTAAAAGCTGTATGAAGCTTTTCATATCCAGTTTAACGATAGCAAATTTGTTTAACAACCCCCAAAGACTGAAAATATGGAGAATTTGGTTATTTTCATCATTTTTGCATTTATACGGTGTGTGATAAACAATGTGTCACATTTACTCATAAAAATTCGCTAAATATTTTCATTTCAATGATTTAACTTTATTGAAATTGTTAGAGAGCTAAGCTAACAGGTTTAATCACATTTTCAAGCTTGTTTATTGAATTATAAGCCATTTTACATATATTCAAGTGATGAGATGAACAAGATTTTCAATAACTTGAATTTCTCAAAAAAATTCCCAACAGATTTCTTTCGTTTTTGTCTTTAAATGTTCGTATGATCGCGTAGTTTCAGGTGGTATCGGTCCCGTTTTCGGTTCATTTTTTTAACCCCAATGTTTCTTCAGGAGCGCTGTGAGTACAATGTTTGAGGCAGTTTATCTTTTGCTGGGATACCTATTGAATCTGGAACATGTCGTTGAGAAAGATGGCTACCTTCACCTCTTTTTAAAAAGTTTCTGTAGCATGTGTCAAAATAGCACTTGGCTAGAAATTGAGAAGACCGTATGGGATCTAATAAGAGGAGATAATTCACTAGACATCATAAGGATTCTATGTATGTGTAATAGAAAGCTGCTGTGACTTTTGACAATGTGATGTTCTCAAAATCTTTTTCATGCCAGACAATAATAATTTATTGAATGTGGTATGGTATGACTCAGTCATGATCCAAAAACCTTTCCATTAAATTTTAATATATATATTATAACACTGTCCCCTTAAAGGTCCGCTATCAAACCAGTTGAGCTAAAGGGCCGGCCCCAAAGCCAAGTGCTTAGGAGCAACCTATTATACCCAACCCACTATACTATAATATTAATGAATCTTTGCGTACCAATTTTGCCAAATTTTCGCCAAATACACATCAATTGATATAAAAATTCTAATGATATAAGTGACAAATCACTTTTTTTTAATGTGAGGATGAGGATATTGAGCATTGAGCCAATGGAAAAACATCACCCATTTCACTTACTTGTAAAAATTCAGCAAGTGCTGTTTAGTCAGTGATTATTACTAAATGATGAATTTGCACTCAATAATAGATGGGCAGTTGCCAGCTAGGGTTCCATTATAACACCAAACCCATGTTTAGGTGTTTTCTTTCCCGGTCACGAAATTTATCAGAACACCTTTCTTCCTGTCTTCTGAGATGAGAAAGGGCTCATGACCCATTAACTTAATGGTCATTGCTTCACTTATAGGGCACTAAGCTGGCACTGACCAGCTATGGCAAAGGAAACTACATTATAAAATGCTGTTACACAGCATTTTAGGACCTAATGCATCTCTTGCCAGGATGTGCCTTCCTCCCTTAATCATGTCTCCAAGGGCCCACTCCCAACAATTTACTACCATGCACTGGGCCCAGCCGAGGCTGTATGAATTTTTCATCTTGGCCAGAGCTCCAGAAAGCACAGAGCTCTGCTTTGCAGGGAGCATAACTGTTCAGCATTGCATTGGCATCAATGGCTTGGAGGGTGTATGGTGACAGATATATGCAGTAACTGTTGTTCAGTTGCAGGCAGTGAGAGCATCAGTTCAAAGCATTGCAAGTAAGTGATTTTCAAAGCATAAGCATAATATGAGCACTCATAAGCTGCATGTTTGTCACAATCATGCATGTGTTCGACACATGATTATATATTTGAAATAGCTTTACACCCCACAACAAAGGACAGGCTATGACAGAACAGGACAGAACAGGACATGACAGGACAGGAGAGGACAGAACATGTTACATGTAGGACTAGGACAGGACAGGAAAGAAAATTTTGAACAAGAAATACTGTAAAGGGGGACTCCTACATACTGAAGAACCAGTCATGTCCATATAACATACTGCTAACACAATTGTACAGGGCTGCAGGTTGGTTTCCATATAAATTCAATTGGAGCACATCATTCTATAAAGAACTGGCATGTTAAAACAACGGAAAAGACAAGTTAATATGCTGCATGGTTCACACTGACAGCTGCATACAGGTTTGGACAACAGTAGATGACACGTAAATGAGATCCAAAGGAATGAGCAGTGTGAAAACACACAACTGATTCTCTCTTCCCGGAGTGTTTGTGGCTCTTCAGTGGAGTATTTCCCACTTCTACTAGATCATGTAGATCATGCATGGCCAGATGATGTTGTATGTCATTGATAAATCAACAGATAAATTGATTAAGAATATCTTGATGCAGGTCCATCACATTAGGCCAAAGTGATACAACTTAAGATCCTACACTAGCTGCAGGTATTAGCACTGATATCCCATCCATGTCCACAAGTCATCAGATATTCATAACCAAAAAACAAAAACTCACAATATTTCAATATCACATGATCAACTAGTGAATTAGTGATGGAGGCACATTAAAAGAGCATTATCAGGACATAACAAATTCACATGTGTTTTACAGTATCGATTCGCAGAACTGCCGGGAAGTGAGGATAAATCTTGCATAAAGGAAACTATTTAGATTGCACAATGATCAGTGACCGACTTGCATTCCTCAGCATCAGGTTAGTTCTTTGTTTCTTATATTAGGGAATGTTCAGAATTTATGACTAGGGAGTTGGGAATTTTGCTCAAGGGGGTACTAATTTTCAAAACATGTTTAAGTGGGGTAGTGAAATTTTAACAAAAGAAAATTGTCATAAAGCATGTATACTCAGTTTATCGGTGCCTTTGTAGTTACATGCAATTTTAAGTTTGTGAATCGGTACATGTATGTGAACGTCCAAGGTGCACGTGACTCTAGGCCTAACAGTATCAATGTGTGTATATCTTTGTATGTTGCCAGAAAAATCTGCATGGAACCTAAGGGATATCAATTTTTCACAGAAAGTTCCGACAAAACTCTCACCCCTCAGTCATAAATTCTGCATGGTCCGTTAATTACTAACCAGGGCCTACTATTTTACCATAAAATTTGTCAGCATTGAAGTCAATGATTAAAAGGTGATAAATGACATAAATCAGTAAAAAACAAATTTAAAAAAATGGTAAGAGTGAATATCAAGGGGAGTGATACACTCTTTTTAGGTATGAAATACATTCCTTTAGATGTATTGGATGTTATCCAGAATTAAAATAAATATCTCACATCTATGTATGCTCAAAAAATTCCACAAAAATGTTATAACATGTATGCTCAAAAATATTTTGGCCTATTGTATGTTAGTCAATATTATTGTTATCTTCATGTACAAGTGAATTTATCGTCAATTATTAAATGGTATGTTGTACTGGGAGAAAAAACATTTTAGCGTTATTACAATCCATCAGAAACAATTTGTACTTCATAAATATTGGAATATATATGCTTAATTTCAATTAAAAGGCATGCAGAAACATTTGTTAGAAATTGCTGCTGATTTGCCAAATGTTAAAATGTCATAAAAAAGATTTTATTGCCCATTTAGTGAACGCCATCAATTCAATGAATACAAGGGAGAAATGGAATTAAAATATATATATATGTATATTGAATGATGATTGATAATTGAATATTATGCAGCAGACTCTCTGCAATTACATTGGAATATTGAAAACAAATTATTTATTTTATGTAGCGCTATCTAGAATAGTAGCTATACACTGTTAACGCAAAAGGTTCTTGATGACCAGTATGTACACAGAACCAACAGCTGAAAAAAATTCTAAATTTTTGTTAAGGGTTTAACTGAATTGAAAATGTTCAATACTGGCGGGAAGGCAATCTGATGGAACCCTATGCTCCCAACTTTTCAGAAAGGGGTTCCATTGTCGGAGTTCAGTGCAGCTGCAGTTGGAAGCTTTTTAAAAGTTGAATAATGAACCTTTTGGGGTCCATTATCTATACCAGGTTATAGAACCCTTAAACGTTCCACATAAAACTTTTTTGTCAAGAGTGTGATACCATTTTGAGAAGTCTGGCATGTTAAAGAGACAAAATTGGTATGTCACTATGTGTACAATAAAACAAGTGGTAATTCAGATAAACAGTTAAAATGAAAATGTATGACATTCAAGTGGAGCAAATAAGAATGTCTTAAATTTACTTGTCTGGCTTAATTTCATTTGGTTACCCTCACCAATCACCCTAGCCTAATTTTGAATGGCATCATGAAATGACAATTATATGAAGCTCATGGGAGCTTTGAAGACTGTTAGTTTTAATTGTCTCAATTTGGAGTTTGACAAGCGAATAACTCCTACTTAATTGGAGTGTGATGCAAATGTCAGATGCCTGTTAATATTAACTTAATGATACTGCTTCACAATTATTCGTTGTTTCAAAATTCCCTGAGTTGCCCCTGCTATAATTGTAATGAGAATGTTTTTTGGTTTTTGTTTTTTTTAACATTCTCACTACAATAAAAGCAGCAGGGATAACTCAGGGAATACAATGTGTGCTGCAAGAAGACAGCAGGATGGTTTCATGCCTTTTCAATATATCATATACCTCATATATATATGTACATGCATTTTCTATTTCACCATTAAAATGATTCTATCATGTAACTAATCAAATTGTGAACAGAGACAGATTACAGAAAAAGGTTTAGGCTACAATGCAATTACACTGGGTGGGCCTAATACTTTTGGTTGGCTGCCTTGGGAGATAAGGCAAACAATGTAGCATTACAATGTAACAACATGGAACATGGAAGGCTTACATTTTTATACATCAAATACGAGGGTAAACACATTACATACAACACTGAAAAATATCTGGTTAACCATGTGCATTTTCAAAGTCCCATGCGACTTCAAGGAATAATAATTATTGCTTTTGATGTATCTACCCGTATATGATTCAAAAACCATTTATGCCAGTAACATGTCACATTGCCAATGAATTAATTGTGCATGAGTCTCTCCACACAGATGCATATAAATTCTATCTATCTATCTATCTATCTATCTATCTATCTATCTATCTATCTATCTATCTATCTATCTATCTATCTATCTATCTATCTCTATAACTACACCCAGAGAATCTGCTGAAGTGTCTATCTATTGTTGTTGTTTTTTGTTGTTGTTTTTTTCAAAATGTATACGTGTGTGTATCTGTTGCGGCAGTTAGATAAGTTGTGACCAGATCACATGTGGTCTTCTGTCATGCATGTAGAAATCTAGACCACATATTCAACTTTTGAGTAAAACTTGCAGTTAGCTGAGTTCCAGCAGGTCTAATGTTCTGTATCATTAATGTGACCATTGGGACTGTAACCAGTTACTACCCTTTTGATATAAGTTAGGTAAAGTTCTGATTACTCTGCAGAGCTTTATTTGTTCAAGTAAATCATGCCTTGTTTGTTTCCACTACAGATCAAGCTATTATAAAGTAACGGTAGATGCCAACACAACCGATGATCAATTAACACTGATCCTATTGAGTGAAGTTTGCACTAAACGCCCCAGGTTAGACCATTAGCAAATTGGGTCCATATACAATTCATCAATGGTGAAAAATATTGTAGACAATTTTTTGCTCATTAATTTCTCATAATGCTAGACATGTTGCATGATGCAATTAGTGAGTTGGGCCAATTTCTATGATGTGTGGTTTAACCGATCAGACTAGTTTGTATAGAACAGACAATGTAAATGAGCTGAAACATTTGCCAAGCACAAAGTGCAGATATAATGGATCTTGTGGATCTTGGATAAGCTGTGGATAAAGCTCTTTGTTCCTGCAACTACTCATAGGGTCAAGTGGTCACTTCAGACTTAGGCTTCTCTTGGATTGGTCGACACTCATTACACAGCTTCTATGGACTATTGGACTAATTTCCAGGCCACTTGAACAAGTGAATTATAAGGTGTGTCACTGTGCGACTTGGATGTTTCATTTCTGACAATGTATGATTTGAAATTTTGACTCAGCTTAATCATGTCTCCAAGGGCCCACTCACAAAAATATACTACCAGGCATTGAGCTCAGCCGAAGCTGTATGAATTTTTCATCTTGGCCAGAGCTCCAGAAAGCACAGCTACAATGCAGGGAGTATTATACTGTTCAGCAATGCATTGGCATCAATGGCTTGGAGGGTGTATGGTGACAGATAAATATACAGTTGTTCAGCATCAGTTCAATATAGTTCAAAGGTTTGCAAGTAAGTGATTCTCAATTCGTAAGCATAAGAATAGAATAAGAGCTGACTGCATGTTTGTCACAATATCTGTGTTAGACACATGATTATATGTTTGAAATAACTTCACACACCACAACAAAGGGCAGGCTATGACTGAGCAGGACAGAACAGAACATACCAGAACAGGATGTGACAGGATGGAACATGACACGTGACACGACAGAACAGGAAAACTTAAATAAGAAATAACTGGAAAGTGGGACTCCCACATACTAGGAACCAGTCAAATGAGCAGTGTGAACACACAAAACTGATTCTCTCCTCCCAGAGTGTTTATGGCTCTTCAGTGGAGTATTTCCCACTTCTACAGGGTGTCTACAGAAAAAGAGGACAGTCACTTTTCTTCTTTTTCACACTCACATAAGTTCAGAATTTGGTGATAAGTCTTACATAAGAATGGATTTGATAGTCAGCCATATTAGGTCTAATGCAAATATGTTTATTTGTGAATTAGATCACTACTAAAGGCGAAATGCAAGCACGATATGCAAAAGTGCTTGCATTGCTCTAAGCTGAAAAAGGTTGTCCTGTTTTCTTCATTCTTGATGAGAAATTTTTCACCATTTATGGTGCTTGTGAGAGTAGGAATTATTCATGTGCGAGTAGTGGGACATTTGCTGATGCTCCAGCTGCCAATAATTCAATTCAGGACCTAACACTTGGTCTTCAACTCACAAAAATGTCTCAAATAAACCATCGACCAGAGTGCCGGAATCAATGCAAAAGTTTATAATAACATTCTGAAATAATTTGGGGTGCCATGGCATCAGACGAGAAACTCTTTTGTTTGCAAAATCATCTTCCTGCAAGGTGTAGCACCTGTTCATACTGCGAAGAAGACTCGGGAGCACCTCAAAACAAGCCTCCTGAGCCAGGTAGAGTGCCACCCCTTGTCCCCTGAGCTGGACCCAGTGGATTATTCAGTATGGGCAAATTTGGGGACAGAATCCAGCAAGTTAGCGCAACCCTCGCACTAAAGCTAAAGGCCTCCGCCATGTCTGCATGGGGCAAAATGTTTGTGGAGAGCATCAAACACGCTTTTGCATCATTTATGTCTCATCTACAGAAAGTTACCACATCAAGGGGTGCGAATAATGGATAATTTGACTGTTCTGAATATACTGTTCATATACAAATCATGTTTTGTTGAATGATGATGCTTGGCACAAAATAAAATGTTAACAAACCCAAATGTGTTGACTGTCCTCTTTTTCTGTAGACACCCTGTACTGTATGGCCAGATGATATTGTATGTCATTGGTAAATCAACTGATAAATTGATAAAGAATATCTTGATGCAGGTCTATCACATTAGGTCAAAGTGATACACCTAAGATACTACACTAACTCCAGGTATTAGCACTGATATCGCATCCATGTCAACAAATCATCAAATATTCATAACCTAAAAGTAAGCAAAAACTCACAATATTTCAATATCACATGATCAACTGGTGAATTAGTGATGGAGGCACATTAAAAGAGCATTATCAGAACATAACAAATTCACATGTGTTTTACAGTATCGATTCGCAGAACTGCAAGGAAGTGAGGATAAATCTTGTATAAAGGAAACAATTTAGATTGCACAATGTTCAATGACCGACTTGCATTCCTCAGCATCAGGTTAGTTCTTTATTTCTTAGGGAATGTTCAGAATTTATGACTAGGGAGTTGGGAATTTTGCTCAAGGGGGTACTAATTTTTCACATGTGTAAGTTGGGATATGAAATTTTAACAAAGAAAAATATCACAAAACGTGCATATTCAGTTTATCGGTGCCTTTGTAGGTACACGTAAAAGTTTGCGAATCGGTATATATGAACGTCCAAGACCTGTGCATATGTATAGGCCTAACAGTATATATCCGTGTATATTTTGGGGTACTAAAAATCAGCATGGAACACTTTTTCACAGAAAGTTTTGACAAAACTCTGAACCCCAGTCATAAATTCTGAACCATCCCTTAATTACTAACTAGGGCCTACTATAATTTTACATGGAAATTTGTCAGCACTGACATCAAGGATAAAAAAGTTGATAAATGACATAATCAGTTAAAATGGTAAGGGCATGGAACAATCTCAGAGTTATTGGTCCAAGGTAAGGATAGATATCAAGGGAAGTGATACACTCTTCTTTAAATGCATTGGATGATATCTAGAATTACAATGAATCTCTCACATCCATATACATGCTCAAAAAAAAAAATGTTATAGCATATATACATTCTACATGATGTGTTGGCTTATTATAGCCTACGTTTGTCAATTGTCATATTCATGCACAAGTCAATTTATCATCACTTATTAAATGGTATGGTGTATTGTTCTGGGGAAAAATACATTTAGCGTTATTATTACCGGTGCAATCCATTAGAAACAATTTGGATCATAAATATTGGTATATGGTTAATTTCAATTAAAAAGCATGCAGAAACATTTGCTAGAAATTGCTGCTGATTTTCATGCCAGATGTCACAAAAAAGATTTTATTGCCCATTTGGTGAATGCCATCAACTCAATGAACACAAAATTAGGATATATATTAGGGTGTCCCATTTTTCGAAAATTTTCTCGGATCAAGCTCTTTTTGGGCTCAGTTGTGCTCCCATGTGTACAAAGCCCACACACCAAATTTCAGTCAAATCCATTAAGGGTTAGACCCCCCCCTACCACCATCTTTGGGGGGCCCCTCAAGGGATCCGAAAGTGGCAATTTTCGAGCACAAAAGTGGCTATTTTACTGTCTGAAATCATCCCAGTGCCACTAAAATTGTTCATACACTGTATGGGGGTTTTCGAGAGTGCTGAGTCCATCTATGATGATAATAAATTACCCAGAGGTCACTATGACTCCATAACATGCTATAATTGGTCAATTCAGCCCTCAGATTACCCGAAAACGACTATTTTCGAGCTTAAAAAGTGGCTATTTTCTTGCCTGAAATAAGTTAATGCCACTGAGACTGGTCAAGTTGGGGTTTTTGAGGTTACTGAAGTCACCCATGATGATACTGAATCATGAAGAGGTTATGCTTTCTTCATATCAAGCAATATTTGGTAAATTCAGCCCTCGGATTACCTAAAATTGGCTATTGTCTGTTGACAGGATTTCCAGCAATTTTAAAATTATTGCAAAGCAGCAATACCTGTGTTTTGGGGAATGCTGGACATGAGCATTTCATAATCCATTAATTTGTATCAATTGGAAATGGAAGGCACAGAGTTTAACATTTGCAGTGGGTGAGCTTTTCCTTAACAATATCTTTCAGATATGTAAATGCACATAATAAGTAGTATAATCCTGCAATATGAGCAAAATAGTTAATTTGGCAATTTAGTAACATGACCTTTTTTGCAAAATCCTGGGAAGCAGCATTGATGATGGATAGGGCTTTATGTTCTCTTTTTATGCATTTTGTTGCTAATTAGGACAGGATGCAATTAAGCAAAGGATTATAGAGACTGCTCCCAGACATAAGTCCAGGTGGCCAAGCCAGTACCCCCAGTGATTGGCAGCCTCTTCTTCGGGAAATCCTTTTAACACATTTGTACAGAGCTAAAATGTTAATTAACATGTAAACTCAATACAGGAGGGTCTTTAGTAGGTTTAAATTTGGTCTTGGCTTACAAATATTTTGTTTTCATACTGTGTGAGCAGGACACCTAGACAATGCAATCACAACTGCCACATTTCTAAAGTTCTACATGTAAATGCTCCTTCTGACTGAAACCTTACACCAGCAATGTGTTTGATGATGTTGAACATGGCTGCATATTCTGTTCCTGTCTCCCACATTGCTGTGGCAAGGCCAACCAATTTTGTGTTATGCATGTGTAGATGCTCAAATAGTAGCCCCACTGAGGCTCTAATGTAAGATTCAATTCAGATGTCATCAGGAGCTTAGCAAATTCATTATTCTGTAGTACCTGATGGAACCCCTGGTTGTGCTCAGCTGCTTTGACTCTGCACTGGAGCCAGATGTTACAAGTTCTTGCTCAATAACTGAACATAATGCCTCTGAACCTGACGTAATAGGCCAAAGTTCCAGGAAATCATGATCTTTCGTTAGACCTTCATCATGGCTATTTGAGTATCTCGACATGACAGGTAATTGGTTGGTCTTGCACCAGACATATTTACAAGAAGCAGGAAAAGAATATGTATCCATATTTAGTATCATCAAATACATTGCTGCTGTTTGTGATTCTGTTAAGGGGGGCATCACGGACATCAAGTATTACTGACCGGTCTGCCGCAGGCAGACAAATTCAGTGAGGTGGCAGACTGATGAAATCCAAATAAAATATGCCATGGGAATGGCTTCTAGTGAACCAAGAAAGCTACTTTTCAGATCTGCATCCAGCACAACAGAGCAGAACAGTTACTGTGCTAGAGTTTATCAGTAATACACATATGCATAGATGTGAAATAGAACACTTCTGGTGAAATGTTGTATTTTGTGACTCAGTATGGTATTCTTCTGGAATGCATTGTGGTGATGTCCATTTGACACAAAATTAAGAAGCAGCAGTTCAAGAAGATGCTGAAGATACCTTTGTGAAGATTGTTCTACCATATAAATCCTGATTTGGCATGTGTCAAAACGGATCTTAAAATCACATTTTGTAAAATGTGTTTTTTTATCAGCCAATTAGACGTAGTCCGAGGGCTGAAATTACCGAATAGTGCTTGTTATGAAGTAAGCATAACCTCTTAGTGATTCAGTGTCATGATGGGTGACTTTAGCACCCCCAAATACCCCCACTTGACCAGTTTCAGTGGCATTAACTTATTTCAGGCAAGAAAATAGCCACTTTTAAAGCTCGAAAATAGTCATTTTCGGGTAATCTGAGGGCTGAATTGACCAATTATAGTATGTTATGGTGTCATATTGACCTCTGGGTAATTTACTATCATCATAGATGGACTCAGCACTCTCAAAAACCCCCATATGAACAATTTTAGTGGCACTGGGATGATTTCAGACAGTAAAATAGCCACTTTTTGCAGCAGTATTTAATTTCCTTAAAATGGCACCTGCACCTCGCACCTGACCTGCACCTTGCACCTAGACCTGCACCTCGCACGTGGACCTGCACCTCGCACCTAGACCTGCACCTCGCACCTTGCACCTGCACCTTGCACGTGGACCTGCACCTCGCACCTGGACCTGCACCTTGCACCTCACACCTGCACCTCACACCTGCACCTGGCACCTGCACCTGCACCTTGCACTTTGCACCTCCACCTGTACCTGGCACCTCCACCTTGCATTTGCACCTTGATAATTGTACAAAATCAGTAAAGACACCTTGAAAAACATCTTTATTGCCAAATCCAGTCGTATAGAAGTTTTATTCAGAAAAAAAAAGAAATATTCCCTGAAGTGGCAATGCTGGATAAGGTTGTCTCGGTGAAACTGCCTGTCTATGGGAAATTCCAATGGCAAATTTCCTAAATAAAAAAGGGTTTTTGGTGGTAATTACTACATGTATTTAACGCCAATTTAACCATTTTCAGCAACCTCATTTCATTTTAATATTCTATGTTGCAAATTAAGGCTGTCAATATCGTTTTTCTTTCTTCATACAGTAACATACAGTGGCATCAGTGTAGGTAGGGCTGGTGGGGCTTTATACTAGGAAAATCCTACATCTTCCTGAAAGGCCGTGGCTCGATTTGCCCCACCAATTTAAAATGAAACTGATGGCTCTGGTCACATATGGAAACTTTTGCATATATAGTAGAACTAGTGTCGTATTTGGGGGAGCCATTGAGTCATATCCCCCCACCCCCCCGGCACAAAATTAACATATGAACAGGAGAGGAAATTAACGTCATGCTGTGTTAACACCATGTTTTTCCATGCATGCATGATTAGCAATGATTGAGATTCAAACGAGTAACTGTAAAGGCTATATTTCCTCACAGTGAGCCATATGACATTGTGTTGAACAGATTCTGCAGAGCATTTTTTAAGGATTTTTCAGTACACTTAAATTTCTTCCTGCACCTGCATAGTGCATATTCTGCAAAAAATTCTGCAGTTTTGCAGCTCCATGCAGTATTTGTCAACTTCTGGTACTATTAATGCATGATCAAGTTCAGACCTCTTTGACAAGGGTCTTGCCACTACCATGGAAATGTTGGTTGCAGTTTGGGGGTCGGGTACACGTGGGGGGTTTTGATGCTCATCTGCAATGAATTCTGCAGCTTGTAAAATGACATTTTTGCGAGCTGACCGATCGCCGAAAAAAGTGTCGTACGGCGAAAAGAAACAACGACGGACAAAGACTGACTACTGCAGTCTATTGACCTGGTTGTAGGGTACCTGAAACTTTTTTCTGAGTGAAATTTGGTTGAGAATTGACCGAACAGAGAGGCAAAACGTCCATGGAAGTTTATTTGGACAGATCACTGTCAACAGTATATAAAATCACATTTTTTCCGAGCAGACCGATCGCCGAAAAAAGTGCCGTACGGCGAAAAGAAACAACAACGGACAAAGACTGACTACTGCAGTCAATAGACCTGGTTGTTCCATGGAAGTTTATTTTGATAGAGGTCATTCCGCAAACTGCTATCTGGTAGAACTGCAGAATTCTGCAGCTTCCTGCAGAACTGCAGAATTAGCTGCATAACAGCAGAATTCTGCAGCTTCCGACAGAATTCTGCAGTTATAGCTGCAGAAGTGCATAAAACCTCCCAAGCTGCATAACTCCTACAGAATTACAGATTTTGCTGCAGAAACTTTTCAGAAACACTGCAATGACTGAGGACTACCAAAACCCCGACCCCCCAAACCACAACCCCCGAAATCAATGTTTCCTTGGTAGCTGCAATCCCAATGTCAAAGAGGTCTGAATTTTGCAGATGCAATGCACTGGAGGAAGTAACAGAGGTTCAGAGATCATGCATAACTGCAGAATTCTGCAGTTTTTTGCAGAACTGCATAAAACCTCCCAGACTGCATATCTCCTACAGAATTACAGATTTTGCTTTTCAGAAACGCTCAGTGGCGTCAGGGTAGGTTTGGCCAAAGTATGTATGTTTCTGAATTTAAATTTTTAAAATTTTTTCCCTGACATCTTCCATGAGGCTGTGACCATTATTTGCCCCACCACTTTAAAACGAAACTGACGCCCCTGGAAACGCTGCAGTGACAGAGGACTACCAAAAACCCTGTTTATTTACCAAAAACCCTGATCCCCCAAACAACAAGCTCCCTTGACCAAAAAACAGGGGGAAGCTGTACCCTGCTACAGCTCCCCCAATGAGCAGTGGTGAAATTACAATCATCATGTTACTTTTTCAGTCCTCATGGTATTTTTAGCCATGGTTATGCTCTGGTGGAAGAATTCCTTCTCTTTTAAAAATTTTGAATGGCGAGCCGCTGCCACACGAACCGAGAGCTCCCCCGACGAAAATTTTCCATTTCCATCATTGGCCCAAACCACGTTTACTGGGTAGTGGCAAGCTCGGGGGGGGGGGGGGGGTACTTCGCGGACTTTAGGATAGGGATGCCCCAAGGCGAATTTGAAAACCAGAACCATTTTAATCCAGAAACCGACCAAAACCACAAACCATTTTAATCTTTTTGTAAAAATATCCACAACCAATTTAATCTTTATAATTTTTATACCATTGAAATCGTCTTTTCAAGCCGAATCTAATGGTACCAAACATGTTGGGGGTGCAAAAAGGGCAACCAAATTAATCTGAATTCCTAAAAAACCAAGACCATTTTAATCCTAGAAGGCCAAAAAACCAAAACCATCCAACGCAGCCTCTATATACACCTTTCATAGTGAGTACCCCCCCCCCCCCCCCCGGGTGGCAAGCCCCATGTCAGAGAGGTCTGAACTTTGAAAATGCATTGCAATAAACTACAGGAAGTAACAGAGGTTCAGATATCATGCAGGGAGCTGCAGAACTGCAGAATTCTGCAGCTTCCTGCAGATTTTTTGAAACTGCAGAATTTTTTGAAACTGATTTCTAGGGAAAGGGGCCGGAAACGGCAAAAAATAATATAATTAATTAAAAGGCATAGAACCATGCATGGGCCAAGAACATAAATCCCACAGAATTTAATTTCCTTAAAATGGCAAGGCACATGCACATGTGTCAATCAGTTCTGCACGGCTTTCAACAACTTCAATCAGCTGCATATCGGAGGAGTATATAATTTCTTTCTGCAGTTCTGCAGAAAAAAACTGCAGAATTCTGCAGTTCTGCAAAAAAAAGTGCAGAATTCTGCAGTTCTGCAAAAAAAGTGCAGAATTCTGCAGTTTCAAAAAAAGTGCAGAATTCTGCAGTTCTGCAAAAAAGTGCAGAATTCTGCAGTTTCGAAAAAAAAGTGCACAATTCTGCAGTTCTACAAAAAAAGTTCAGAATTCTGCAGTTTCAAAAAAAAATGTGCAGGAAGCTAGAGAATTCTGCAGCTCCCTGCATGATTTCTGAACCTCTGTTACTTCCTCCGCTACCAAGGGAATGTCGGTTTTGGGTTAGCGTTTCGGGGGGGGGGGGGGTCTGGGTTTTGGTAGTCCTCTGTCACTGCAGCATTTCTGAAAAGTTTCTGCAAAATCTGTAATTCTGTAGGAGATATGCAGCCTGGGAGGTTTTATGCACTAGCTGCAGCAGTTCTGTCGGAAGGTTCAGAATTCTGCAGTTCTGCAAAAAAAAGTGCAGAATTCTGCAGTTCTGCAAAAAAAGTGCAGAATTCTGCAGTTCTGCAAAAAAAGTGCAGAATTCTGCAGTTCTGCAAAAAAAGTGCAGGAAGAATTCTGCAGTTCTGCAAAAAAAATACAGGCCGAATTCTGCAGTTCTGCAAAAAAAATGCAGGAAGAATTCTGCAGTTCTGCAGCTCCCTGCATGATTTCTGAACCTCTGTTATCCTGGATAATCCTGTAGTTTATTGCAATGCATCTTCAAAGTTCATGCAGACCTCTTTGACATGGGGCTTGCGGCTACGAAGGATACGTTGGTTGGGGGCGGGGGGTTGTTGTTTGGGGGATCAGGGCTTTTGGTAGTCCTCTGTCACTACAGCGTTTCTGAAAAGTTTCTGCTGCAAAATCTGTAATTCTGTAGGAGACATGCAGCCTGGGAGGTTTATTTTGATACAACAGGTTGTAAAATGATTTTTTTGCGAGCTGACCGATCGCCGGAAAAAGTACCGAACGGCAAAAAGAAATAACGACAGACAAACACTGTCAACTGTAGTAAATAGACCTGGTTACAGGGTACCAACCACTTTTTTTCAGAGTGAAATTTGGTTGAGAATTGACCAAGTAGAGTGGCAAAACGTCCATAGCAGTTTATTTGAAGCAGCACTTTGTAAAATGACATTTTTGCGAGCTGACTGTTTGCCGAAAAAAGCGTCGTACGGAAAAAAGAAACAACGACGGACAAACACTGTCAACTGCAGTCAATAGACCTGGTTGCAGGGTACCTGTAACTTTTTTCAAAGTGAAATTTGGTTGAGAATTGGCCAAGCAGAGTGATAGAACGATGACCAATCCACAACAAAACAAAACATGAAGTGCTGCTCCCCACAAAGGTAGAGCAAAACTGGGGGAGGATGCACACCAAAAGAAGAAGAAGAAGAAGTCCACAGCAGTTCACTTTGAACTCTACAGTTGTTGTGCTGAAATTTTATTATAAAATTCTGCAGTTTCCTACCAAACTGCAGAATTTATTGCAGAATTGCAGAATTCTGCAGTTTCCTCTTGAACTGTAGAATTTATTACAGAATTTTGTGTGAATTACGCTCTGAAGACAAGTGATGGAGTTAAATTGTTTATTATAATTGATAATGAATTAATTTGGCAAATATGTACATGAAATAAATATTTAGGAACAATAGAAATAGATATAATGTGAACATGTTGAGTATACGAGGTAATAATTAGATAGGAGTCAGAATATATACACATGGTGGTAAAAGTCCGAAAATCCTCACTTCTTGGGGGAGAACGTAGTGATAGGCTGTGATAGGCCACAGTACACATAGAGATCTTTATTCGATTGTACAACACATCCTGTAATATTACACTATCAGGAGTGATGAAAATTATTGGAAGGTTGGCGGTGAAGGGGTGGATATGGTGGGATCAGAAAAATTTTTAAGAATGGAAACGAGGCACGGCGCCAGTGCAGGAGTGGGTAAAACGCGGATCCAGCGGACTGAGGGCACTGAAGGCTGCAAATAATACTTCTTCGCTTTCCACACAAAAGATTTCCCCTTCGGTCAAACTTGTCTTTGTGTGAATTACGCTCTGAAGACAAGTGATGGAGTTAAATTGTTTATTATAATTGATAATGAATTAATTTGGCAAATATGTACATGAAATAAATATTTAGGAACAATAGAAATAGATATAATGTGAACATGTTGAGTATACGAGGTAATAATTAGATAGGAGTCAGAATATATACACATGGTGGTAAAAGTCCGAAAATCCTCACTTCTTGGGGGAGAACGTAGTGATAGGCCAAACAACCCGCGGAGTGGGTTGCGCCAAGAAGATGAGGAGAGGAGGAGAGGAGGAGCAGACAAAGGAGAGGACCATGACTTTTGGGATGGAAGGTTATCCCATGGAACTGAATTGTAAACCGGTATGGACCGGATGGTATAATAATAAGATAACCTGTTGTGTAACACCACAAGAATGAATATTGGTAGGCATGAGGATGAATAATGGGAATAAATAAGTTATCCTGTGGCATTACGCCATCAGCATGAAAAATGGGAATAATACCTTATCCTGTGGCATAACGCCATGAGGATGAATCACGGGGATAATAAGTGATCCTGTGGCACACCGCCAGGATGAATAATGGGAATAATAAGTGAACCTGTGGCAGAACGCCATGAGGACGAATAATGGCAATAGTAAGTTATCCTGTGGCATAAAATCATGAGGATTAATAATGGGAATGACAACTTATCCTGTGGCATAACACCATGAGGACGAGAAAAAAGGGAATGGTCAGCTATCCTGTGGCATAACACCATGAGGATGAATAAAGGGAATAATGATTTATCCTGGGACATGACCGAGATAACGCCATGGATGAATAAGTGGAATAATAACGTATCCTATGGCATAACGATTGAGGATGAATTATAGGACTAGTAAGTTATCCTGTGGCTGCAGTGTGGCAATTTTATAACACCCTGAGGGTAAATTTTTGGAATAATAACTTGTCCTATGGCATAACAACCTGAGGGTAAATAATTTGAATAAAGAGTTATCCTGTGGCATAACGCCATGAGGATGAATAATTTGAAAAAAGAGTTATACTGAGGCATAACGCCATGAGGATGAATAATTTGAAATAAAGAGTTATCCTGTGGCATAACGCCATGAGGATGAATAATTTGAATAAAGAGTTATCCTGTGGCATAACGCCATGAGGATGAATAATTTGAATAAAAGAGTTATCCTGTGGCATAACGCCATGAGGATGAATAATTTGAATAAAGAGTTACCCTGTGGCATAACACCATGAGGATGAATAATTTGAATAAAGAGTTATCCTGTGGCATAACGCCATGAGGATGAATAATCTGAATAAAGAGTGATCCTGTGGCATAACACCATGAGGATGAATAATGAGAATTATAGCTTAACCTGTGGCAATACACCATGAGGATGAATAAAGGGAATATCATAACTTATCCTGTGGAATAAGCGATGAAGATGAATAAAGATAATAGATATCCTGTGGCATTATGCCATGAGGATGAATAATGGGAATTATATATTATCCTGTGGTATTTCACCATGATGATGAATGATGGAAATTATAACTATCCAGAGGCATTACACCCTGAGGATGAGTTAAGATAGCAATAACTACTTGTATAGACGTATAAATTCTGAGATTGTACCAACTGGATAAGCAGGACAACGACAAGAAAAATAATAAGGATATAATAGGCCTATGTCAAACGATATATTTGTCCCTCCAAACAGATCAGGATCGCAATCTGGCGTTTCATTGGGTGTGAAGAAGTGAGGCCAGATTATCCATTATTTATCTGGGTCGAAACGGGTGTTAACTATGAGTAACCCCATGTGGTAGTGGGTCGCAAGGGGCTTCCTTCCAATAGGTTGAGGTGATTATCGTGTGAAGTGCCCCAATCACGGAGGAGATGCAACGCTAATCAGAAGTGTGTTTTCTATGAAAGGACGTCTTCCTGCTGCAATGCATTCTGGACAACATGTTCTGTGACATCACAGATCATACCTAGGTTGCTAGGGTGACGACAGTAGTGGCGTCACCTGGTGTGAAGCCTTCAAGCGCATGGGATCTTCGAGGCCCAAATGTCCTGGTGGATTGAGGGAGTGGTGCGTCCGAACGGGACCATCGTTGTTGTGGGCATCTGGAATATCAATAAGAACCCAGGTAGAGGCTAACCAGACAAAACGGACTACCGGTACCAATATAAAGCAAGAACGGTTTAGTGTTAGTCTAAATGGGGAATGAATAAGTAAAATAATTTTTTATCTGGTGATCGAATTAATTTAATAAAGAAATGATATCAAGGAGGGGATGATTATAATTTATGTATGTATATATATATATATATATATTTGGTTAAGTAGAAATAAATAGATATAATAATTATAGTAAGTGGGTAAAAAATATGGTGAATGTTGAGTATTAAGATCAGTAAGATGATATTTTAAGTAAATGTATGTATAATAACTGAGAAGTATAAATTTAAATCGAAGAAATGGAGGATGTTTTGATGGAAGAATAAAGATTCAGTCAGTAGTTTGAAGCAAAGAAGTAGGATGAAATCTGGTTAGAGGCCAGGCCGGCATGGAAGATTCCCTGTGATAATCGCCAATCCGGAATCGAATTCTCAACCATGAGGGGGCTGAGTCGACGATGAGCTGGACTTGTTCTGGATGTACCACCCGTGAAAGGTGGTAGGAGAAGCGCTCTTTTGAGCCGTGACTGACTCTTGCAGGTATTGGGTCTCGTCATCCTCTGATCGCCCCTGAGACCTCCACGATGGTGTTGTACCACTGTGGTACCCAAATTGAATGTTCTCCGCAAAGACCGCGTTTCCCATTGGCTGGAGTGAATGGAGTTAACCCATTCGGAGGCTTGCGATGGCGACCTTTGGATTTCGGTATCTGGAATTAGACCATAAGACGAATGAGGGAGGTGGAAAATGTTGTTAACTAAGATCGGATGTGATCGTGTGTAACCATTGAACCATACAGTCAAGAGTAATAGAATGATTTATTCAGTAGCGATGGCCCAAATGGCAAGATCAAAAGAGACTTATAAAAAAGATATAATGGTGCAGCTAGATAGGAATAAAAATAATGGAATACAATGCCGGTAGCGGCTGAGTGGCAAGATATTATAATTGATCACAAAAGAGTTTGGGCGGGGTAAAGGAGAGAGGATAAACATATAGTTGATCACAGAAGGCAGTGATCTGGGAAAGACGACATATAAATAATCACCAATTGTCCATACGGTCAAAGGTGGTGACCTGGGATAGATGTTTGAAATGGAGAAGAAAGAAAATGAACAAATGGGGATCTTAATGTGTTTAAGGACAAGTAGTAAAGTGGGTATGCTAAAAGTATAATCAGGTGAAGTATAAATATATAATGAGGGAGATGGGGGAAATATAGTCATGAATGTGAAGTTATCTTATTGGTTAAAGTGGAATATATTACAGGTGAGTGAAGTCTTCCTGTGGCATTACGCCATGAGGAAAGACTGACCGGGTTTTTTTTTTTTTTTTTTTTTTTTTTTAAATCTTTTTCCCAGTCTTTATTAGTTGGTTGTAAGGACGGTCGTGAGGACCACGGAGTATTTTGTATTTCTATATATATATTAATTATATTATAGAGATATATATTATAGTAAAGTACGTTGGAATAAATATAATTGATCACAATGTGGCTTTAGCGGCCGAGTGGTGATCAGAGGCGGATATTGTAAGTGATGACGAATGGGTTAGGGTGGGGTGACTGGAGAGGATAATCAAAAACGTATAATTGATCACAAAAATGAGTGACCTGGGATAGTCGACATATAAGTGATCACCAATTGTCCATGCGGTCAAAGGTGGTGATCTGGGATAGATGTATGGAAATAGAGAAGAAAATTAATGATTAAATGAAGAATTTTTTAATGTATAACATGGATGTGGATAAGGCTGTGGCCTTACACCATCAGCCAATCCCAATCATGAGGTGATTTTTTTTTTTTTTTCAACTCTGTCAATTAGGTAATAGGATTAGGCCTATTTAAAGTGGAGAAAGTATAGGAGTAATTGAAACTGTGATAGTACACCCTCAGTTGGAAAGTGATAAAATAAAATTTGAGATCATTTAGATACTGATTGAAAGATTGTATTAGTAAGATGTAAGAGATTGGTGTATATTTATAATTTAAAAAACTATGAAGTACTGGACTAAATGAGGCTGTCGTATTACAGCTTGAGTCCAAAACTGGAAAAGATGGGTGAGAATGTGTATTATAAGGCCAACAAGTATCTGATTGGGTGTTTTTTTTTGTTTTTTTTTTCCACACCTGTTGGAGCCTATGGTTGTGGATTGAAATTAATTAAAAGTGATAGAAGTCAGAATCGTTTATTGGAAATTGTTGATGATTTTACTTCCCTGATCAAGCTGTGTAGTCATATTGTGATGACAGGTGGCGCCAGGTTCCCATGGGTTATGACGTCACGTTCACACTTGAAAAGTTTAGGTCACTGAGTGCAAATCTATATTGGTTGCTAGGATACCAATCATATAAGACGTCATCTTGGACATCGTCATCTTGGACATCGTGGCCACCCTGGATCATCATCGTGGCAACCGGCAACCGTAGGGCATCTGGAGTGTGTCCTGTCAAGTCTGTATCCAATGGATGGACTAGGAGAATTGGCACAATGAATGATGGCCACGAGACTTGGCACAGTCATGTTCTGATGCAGGCTTCACGCACGTGGTTTGTAGGTCTGCCCTCAGGGTCCCAAACAGTTAGATCAGCAGAACACAGTTGCTGACTACCAAACAGTTGGTGTGCATGGTGGTGTCCTCTGGTGATGGATAATGGTGATCTGATAAGATGACGTCATGTATTGTTATGACGTCACCTCAGCTAAGGTTTAAGTTCACAGAGTGCAAATCTATATAGGTTGCTAGGATACGACATCAGAAGCGCACTGTTTTCCCGGGCCATGAATGCACGTGGTTTGCCAGGCCGTGATGACAACGGTGCTGAAAAACGTCTCTTTGGAGCACTGTTTGTTCCTCCGTGCCTCAAAACAGCTCCATATCGATCTAGACATAATCCAGAGGTAGGGTTGAAAAGAAGTTGGTGTGACAGCTCTGATCCATGTCCAATCACTGAAATCAGTGGAGCTCAGGTCATGCGTGCCTGTCCATCAGAAAAATTTTTAAGAATGGAAACGAGGCACGGCGCCAGTGCAGGAGTGGGTAAAACGCGGATCCAGCGGACTGAGGGCACTGAAGGCTGCAAATAATACTTCTTCGCTTTCCACACAAAAGATTTCCCCTTCGGTCAAACTTGTCTGTGCAGAATTCTGCAGTTTCACTCCTAAACTGCAGAATTTATTGCAGAATCTGCAGGTGCAGGAAGAAATTTAAATGTACTGGCATTCGGCACGCCGTGCAGGTCTGCTCTACTGACCTACATGTGCCGCAGCCTGCACGTGCAGGAATGTGTCAAGCTGCTTGCAGTGCCACCTGCCTACCTCAATCTATGGGAGGAACGACACCTGGCGAGCAAATTGTAACTAGGTCAGTGACCCAGTTCTGGTTGAACGCACGGCAGCTCTCTGTGCATGTTGCAAACATTGACAGGATGATCAATGTTTCAAGCAGCTTTCAAGCAGTGGCACTGTGACAAGCACCATCATTGCAAGAAGTCTTTTATGATGAAGGTGAGTGTACATTAGTTTACAATGTATTTTGTGGAAATTCATGTTTTTGTGGTGAAAGCCAGAGTTATCTGTGAGCTTGTGGTGGTGGACACATGGACACAAAACATTGTGTCGGCAAAATTGGCATGGTGCCAAGCCACTGTCAAGGCAAGTTTCAAGTACTTAGAATCTCTGTAATAAAGTTCTGAGTTATGTCTCATTTAAAACAGACCCTGTAGGTTACATGGGATTGGTCAACCCTCCAGGAGAGAACTCGCCATGCCCACTCGCCAGTTGACTTCCCGCCAGGTCCAAACTCGCCAGATCACCTGTCATCAGGTCCAGAGAAATATTTCTCTTGTACAGTCAACTTCTGATCGATCTATAAGTCTATCTAGCTATATCTAGCTGTCTATCTATAGATCTGTCTGTCAATATGACTTGGACGATCGATCTAGGATGTAGGCCTATCTACAGGCTCTTCAGATGCCCTACTATCTATCTATAATGCACTCAGATAGATCTAGGCCTATATTAAGTGGTAATTAAATCTGTTGCATGTCTAAATCTCAATGCAGTGATAAAGAAAATTTCAATTATTCTTGTTAACAAAACACAATTCTAGCACCATGCAACCGGGCTATTTTTGCACAGATATTAATCTACAGAAAAAGGGGAAAGTGCACAAATAATATTAAATTAAAATAAAAAATTACAATAAAAATTTGCTCTCAAGATTAAATTTCACAATCTCTTAACTGCTAAATACACAGGTTTATCGATTCAATTAACTTGACACGTTTTCTTTAATTAAGCTTGTTGCTATGAATAATTGTTTCATTGAACTAACAACAGTTTGATTAAACAAGCAGCTAGCAGCACTGTCAATGGAATGCAATTGAATTTCACACCTGTACAAAATAAAGTAAAAAGTACACAATTACTCTAGACTGCATGTAATGTCTCCAGTGAATAACGAAATAACAATTTTACAGGAATAGGCCTAATTAAAATTTTTGAAGTTTTCTTTATTCTTGATGACATCTTTACTCAATTTACAATACATAATATGTAACAAAATGTAAAGGTTCACTTCAGTTAACAAAAAGGAAACAGAGTGAAATTAACTATTTGAAGTTGTTCCCTTTCAATAAATTAAAATAGATTCATGTTGTTCAACACTTAATTTATATTTAATTTGAGTCGGCCTACAGATAAAATGGTCGGTATACTGTCATTAGTGTAGGCCCATATGGCCATGCATGTGCTTGCCCTTCTTTTTTAGTTTTAGTGATAATATTTCATAAAAGTACAATAAACATCTAAGATAATTAAAATTTTGCCATTTTAAACAAATTAAAATTTGATATTGCAGTGAGCAGAGATATACGATCCTGATGGCCCAGATGTGTAGAAAAGGAATAAATAAAGGTTGTCAAAAAAATAAATAGCCTAACTTATAAATAACCTTTTATGTGCAATTGAATTGATACATTGATATATATAATTGGAATGATTAAGATGAAAGAACTGTTAATAAATTGGTAAGTAATCAGTAATTTGAAAATGTTCAGTTTTACTACTTATTTGAAAGAGAAAGTTATAATTGTCATTACTCTAATGACACTACCCGTGTTTTAATCACTTAGAACTTGATTTTGAAACTCCAATTTCAACCACTTCTAGTTGGTTTATTGACCCGATTTTTTCACTCAAAGATGGCAATACAATATGCCATCGACACAACACAAACAGTAATATTTTTAAGCTGTTTTATAGGCCAAAATAAATATGACTGGCGAGTTTGTGGCCTGGCGGGTTTTCATCTGGCGACTTTGTGGCCTGGTGAGTTGTCATCTGGCGAGTTCTCGCATGGCGAGTTGACCCATGAGCGTTACATGTATGTAGAGACAAATTATAGACCAAAGATACCATGCACTGATGATGCAGTGATTCATAATCATAGAGCTCTAATATTCCGATGAAACAGGTTGTAGGCCTATTTTCTAAAATATAGGACCAATCAGCTGATCAGCCTGAGCCTAAATAAATATATCAATATCAGGATTTGAACTGGTTGGATTTTACAGCCAATTAAGTGGCACTCCCTTGAAGTTATATAAATGACAAGTGAAATTTAGAAATTGACACCTTTACAGAGGTGTGAAAGTGATTGCGATTGAAGTTTCAATGGTCACTTTAACAGGTACAGTCCAATGTGATAATTTGTGATTGATGTCATTGTCGAGGTGTTGTACATTAAAATCAAGCCCTTAATTGTTTATTTATGAATATATTATTTTGATTGGGTTATCGACACAATCAGAATTGTTCTGCTTTTCTATCAGAATTTTTCTATCTGAATAGTGAATTGTTCTGTTTTTCATGTGGCTCATGCATTGAGCCAGGCAGGTATCAAGCATGTAGGCCTACCTGCCATGCAATGAGTGAAGATGGGTTATGCTTTAAAATTTGACTTCCCAGCTCTCAGTTACTTGATGTGAAACCATTACAGTTGTTTCACTTCTTGTGGGGAAGATAAATCCATTTCACTGCAAAATGAGCGAGTATAGGCCTAATGATGGCTGACGATGCGTCATTGTCACTAATATGTCATGGGATCAATGTTCTGGGAGGTTGATTCGTCAATATTCATGATCCAGGAGCTGATTCCGAAAAATGCCCGGGGGGGGGGGTTATTGCAACACAGAATGCATAGTCTTCGTTATAGCGCAACACAGCGCTGATAAAATTAATTTAGTATAAGTAAAAGTATTTAAAATCAAATGTAGTGGGCCCCCCTCTGTTTGCATCACTGGTAAGTTTATAAAAAATTGCAAATCAGTCTAATATATAATTTATGGTTCTTTATTTTCAGTTAGTGAAATGCCTGTGCTGACCTCACCAACTTGCTAAGGTCTTGGCGGATTTGTAGTAATTACCCAAGATGTATGGTATGTATGACTTGGTTGAGGATAAAGGACATGTGATTATTAAGGGCCTGATATCCTTATTATAATGTCAATGAATTCCTTTATTAATGTGAAAAAATCACAAGCTAGTCTATTATTTGTGGCCCTTTGTAATAAGACATATTACCATCTAGATCAAGCTTGGAGCCCTGTTGTAGTGTGGAGTAAATGAATAGATATAAATAATTTATTTACATATATACATAATTTTATTTGAATTTTAAGACATATGACAGGCCTACCATATTTCACCTGTCATAAATGATTCAATTTATCATTAAATGATAGTGCTGAATACTGTGATACACTCTATCATTTTTACGTCAATATATATGCACTAGTATATCACATACATCATACCGGTTGTGTATCAAGGCTAACAATCAGTATTGCTTGCAGAAAATTGCTTAAAATCCTCATGGAATCAGCCAATCTTTGTGCCTTTTTTACCCCGAAATATAATTACCATGGGTATTGTTGTTAATTTTGTGTATTGGTGGCAGCCTATGTGTATTGGGCTTTTTGCAAAAACTATGCTATGTAAATTAGTTATATTTTATCCCCCCCCCTTGGAAAAAAATAAGTTGGTGACCTCATGTTTGTTATCGCAATGTAAGTCATTCATCAAATTCAAATGAATTCTAGAAATCAAAAAATCTCTCAAGAAATATAAACTGCTTCGTTCCTGTTTAACTGTTTAAGTTGTTATTTGTACAAATAATCTATTCATTGTTATTTCCAGGTTTGTTTTGCAAGGTTTTTAACTTTGGGAGCGAGTTGGGACTCCAGAAAATTCCTCTACGTGATAAAAAAATTTTCAATCTCTCATGAACAAGACGCTGACTGGCGCAAGACGATATTGGTATGCAGTATGGGCCAACTCTGCACTTAACGGACACTTCGGAACATCTTAAAGCGGAACAGAAGACACTTTCCAATTAGCTGATAAAAGGAATATCTGAAAACATACAGGTATTACAAAATCTGAAAACATACAGGTATTACAAGTGGCTATTTTAAATACCATGAAATATGACTTTATTTTTATGCCCGAACATTAATTGGCTCAACATTTTTTATTCTTAGGTATTTCTCATGAGAATGATACAAGGATCTGACTTGTTACCCAAATTAACCTGTACACGTAACTTCTGTGAAGTCATGTTCTTCGAAGATGAAACTGTCTGCTGCTCTGCAGTATTTTTTCTTCCAGATCAAAAGGGCACACCTTGCCCCCTTCCCCTGGCAAATAGCAGCAGGAGCTATTGCCCCCCCCCTATTCCGGCATCCTTGGACCTCAGTTCCAGCTGGGCGACAACTAACCAGGCAACACATCACTACAATGTAGAGACCCAAAATAACTAATCAATAACCAGTCAGGCGACATTGGAAATACCCGGGGGATGTCACTCGCTTGAAAAAATAATTACTGTTTATGTCACCTTATGTATCAGAAAGGCTATTATAAAAGAAAGATAGATAATATTTCAATATTCGAAATTTGTAATCAGTACAGCCAGTTTATCTTTAAAAATTCCTTCTTGTTTCTATTTTGGTTGCAGCTTATATCCCAAGAACCAACAAGATGTAACTGAAAGAAATGACGTTCAAGCCACGATGCAATTTGATGAAATGTCCAGTTCCAAATAGCGAAAAATTTAAAAAGGTCAGTACTAATACACTGGGCTGAATACAGGACTTTGGAGTTGGGTAGCATGTGAACCAAATCTGGCTCCTGATTCCTTTGGTATTTTAAAGTTTTTTGAAGATTGTTCTTTAAAAATTTAATACAGTTCAAATTGGTTTATAATGTTTTGTTTATTCATTACTTTAATAATGAGGCATGTATCTGTTGTGATGTGGGGGTGTCAATAAAAGATTACATATAATACTTATATAGGCCTACATTATATACATACATTACATACATGTAAAATAATTTTGAGTAGTCAGAAGCCAACAGAAAAAATAATATACAGGATAAAGATTGATTGGAAAGTCTTTAAAGACCTATTTTACACGCTCCCCCCCCCCCAAAGAACGTCTGGCAGATATAAATTAAGTCAATGTTAATCACAGTTCAATTGTGATTTTTATGCATGAAAATCACAATTTATTTTATACTAAGTAATCATTTAAATCTGGTTATTGGAAAAAGAATTCACCAACACTTTGAATTTTTGAGACCACTCATTACCACCAACATTTTTTGGTAGTACACCCCTATAACCCCCTACCTCCCTCACCTTGGAATAAATAAGCTGGTGACCTCATGTTATCGCAATGTAAGACAATTATCAAATGTAAAAGAATTTTGGATATCATAAACTCTCTCAAGAAATATATACTGCATCGTTCCTAATCTGTACAAATTATCTATTCATTGTTATTTCCAGGTGTGTTTTGCAAGGTTTTTCAACTTAGACTCAGGTGTTGCAAGCTACCAGAAAGTTCCTCTATGAAAAAGTTGCATCTTCTCATGATTGGCTATGAGACAATATTGGAATGCAGTTGGACCAACTCTGCATTTCTCTGACAATACATCTTGAAACGGAACAGAAGACACTTTCTAATGAGACCTATTCCTTGAGTTTTGCTTCAAATAATATTGATGGATATAAGGAAGGGAAAGGAATATCTGAAAACATACAGGTATTAGAGGCAGCCATTTTAAACACAATGAAATATGACTTAAATTTCTTGTCCGAACACTAATTAGCACAATGTTTTTTTTATCCTTAGGTATTTCTCATGAGAACTGTGCAAGGATGTGTCGAATTGTGTCCTGTTACCGAAATTAACCTATCAGTCCTGTCAAGTTTTGATCTTCGAAGATGAAACTGTCTGCTGCTGCTGGTGTTGAGATGCTTTGTGCATAGTATTCTGCTGCTGCACTACTGGGTGAGTTAATCAAGAACAAAATGTGTTTAAAAGCTTCAAGTTTTTAATGTAATTTAATTTAATATTGTGAATTTATATATTATTAAAATTACATTGAGTCGAGCTGCAGAAATGAATTAAATTTATTGATATCGCATGTTAGATCATTCATGTCAAAGTTCTGTGTTATTGTTTTGAAATTTTGTGACAGAGTCATATCTTTCACAATAGTAGGCGACATCGCGGCAAGTTGGTTCGATGGATAACTTCTGAATATATATATATATATATGAACTTGAACTTTGAACTTTTTTATTGATTATAGTGGCAGGTACAGTTTATTCACATTTCATAGAAATTTACGAACGTAAATACCCAGCCCTAATAAGTCTTATCAACCACTTCACAACAGTTACAAAACGTAATCCAGGGGTACAGTGCCAACAATTTACAAAGAGTCAACAATTTAAAACTTTAAAGAAATATAAATGACAACCCACAACTTTAATATATTTATGAAAAAATGTATTTATAGTAGCGCGGGGCAAGAAGCCCGGGTTAGGTGAGATGCCCCCGGGTTATTTCTAAACTTAGACTTTCGGTGCGTTTTCTTATTAATAGAATTGAATCTACAGGTTTTTGACGTAACGTCACAAATTTCAGGGCAAACAGCACCAAACCATAGTAGAAATTAAAGAAACGAAAAACCTGCATGGTTTTGGTAACTTTGACTCATTCTTTGAAAGGAGTTGTCAGAAATAACTTTGGAAATTTTATAAAGTATGATGGATATCTGCATTGCTCTACTTTATGACCATCACATAAATATTATTTGGATCATGTTTTTTGCATTTTAGTTCAAAATAATGAGGTCATATTAAAATATGTGTGTTTGGGGCGAGAAGCCGCTGCATGGTATGAGGCATAAGGCCCCTTCACTGGCGGGTCAAAGCTGCTTCAGGCACCATCTAATGATGTTTACTTTTCCTTAAATCTTGCTAGAATAGCTGATCCCCCAAGAAAGAACTTTCAAGCTGAATCTGCTTACAAATAAAATTGCTATAGGATTATAATATGGGGGCTTCTTACCCGATGGTTTACAAAATTACCGTAACTCCTATATATTCAAATTGGTAGACACTTGTTTCAGAAGTTATAAGTGGAATCAGGTGATCCCAATGTGCCCCGAAGTCCAACGTGCCACTGTCTCCATAATGGCATAACTTTTTTAGAGAATTCTTTTAATTTCAGACTCCTAGGCTCTTTTATTAGTAGCACTGCTCCGAGAGCCCACCTTGATCAAGGCTTCACTGGACTTGGATGTGCGACAATTGGATTGACAACGGCAAGTTGATTGTCTCCTTCCCAGCCTATTCATCTTAGGTCTGATATGCAGTCAGGGCTATTCCATTTAAAAACCTTAGGGTGGGGTGGTCAGATTACATTTTTGACCCCCCCCATGCATCTAAAGTGAATTCTTTTCAATCCCCCCCCCATGCATTAAATGCAGATTTTTTACCCACCCCACATACGTCAAATATAAGTTATAACATTATTTATTGACATCACAAAATAACACTTAATTGTCGCATATTTTATCTCAGCCTATTGTTGTGCAGCCTTACAATATTTATTATATTACTTCTTTTTTTTTGGATGGATGGATGGATGATTGGGGCTTTACGTCCTGTATTTATGTTGTTTTTTTTTGTAGAACATATTTATATTTTATTTAAAATTAACTGCACACATTACTTATGTTTATTCTTTTTTTCAATTAATTTATGTTGTTAATTCTTGCAAATTGGTGGTTTCAGGTGCCAATCGTGGAGCGTACTCTAAAGATTTGTGACTGCTTTGGAATTATGCTGATTTGTGACTGCTTTGGAAGCATGCTGATTTGAATTTCAGTCTCTATAAACTTTAGGGGCAATGCTATTATGCATGTTGTAGCTGTGTCCTCTTCTAGGCTATGTATGCATCTGCTGATTCTTGTTTGCTTTGGTGTATTGGTCTGACCAGTGTGTATGCTCGGGGGCCAGGGTCCTTTTTCAGGGATCTAGGCCTATAGACAATTTTTCTGCCAAACTAAGCCTTGTAATCTATAACTCTTGCAAAATCCTTTCAACGTGAAAGGATATATGTACGGATATATATATTATAAATATTATTAATAAACAGTTGTGAAACAAATGCTTTGTTTATATTTATTAGTAGATAATTATGTGCTAGAACATGACTTGGTAGGAGAAATGCTGGTCGTTCGAAATGCTGATAACTCTAAGGTATGTGTATCTGTGAGGGATTGCATTGATTTGAACCCGGGATGGTGAATCCCAAAAATATTTTAAGTACACCTTCACAGTTCATGTCTGCCTTCATGAGCATGATTCTGCATGTATGCCATATTTATGAGAGTGTCCCTTGTATCAGTGTCTGTGCTGAGATCACACACATGGGAGTAAATGTGTAGCATAGGACTCTTACACTCTCTTTCACGTGTCATGATTAATCAACCCGCACAATTACCAGGAATTGGGCTTAGGGTGCAGCTGTACCATAGAGACATAGACCTACAGACATGTCCGTTAAGTCTGTAGTGTGGAGCTGAAAAAAGCTAAACATTACCTTGCATATTTGCAGTTTTTGTTTTTATTCATGATTTATGGTTGTTTTTATGAGCTTCAAAGTTCTTCAATTGCTTTTTTTTTTAAAATTCTTGTGGCAACTTTAAAAGCTGGCCTAGATTTTGAGTTCCTTGGAGTGTGAAAATTAGCGGTAATTTGATGAAGATGCTCTCCTCCAAATGATCTTCACGAAAAAGGAGATGCCGTAGTTGCATCAATGTGCCATGTGCAAGATGTGCAGTTGTAGATGCAGGTGCAGTTGTAGATGCAGGTGCAGGTTGAGGTGCAGGTGCAGGTTGAGGTGCAGGTGCAGGTTGAGGTGCAGGTGCAGGTTGAGGTGCAGGTGCAAGTGCAGGTTGAGGTGCAGTTGGAGATGCAGGTGCCATCTAATTTAGGCCCAGGTAATCAGGCAAGAGCTGGATTCGAACATATGACCCAGTGATTGGCAGCTCCGCATGCTGCCACTGAGCTAATTCTCCTCCCTGCACATGCAGGAGGTGCAACACATGCAGGATATCCTGCACATGCAGGGGTGCATTCTGAAATGCTGCACATGCAGGTGTAGCCTGAATCCTGCACGTGCGAAATTCTGCACGTGCAGATGAAATTCTGCACGTGCGGATGAAATTCTGCATGTGCGGGTGAAATTCTGCACGTGCAAAATTCTGCACGTGCAAAATTCTGCATGTGCAGGTGAAATTCTGCACATGCAGGTGCATTCTGAAGAAACATATTCTTTTAAATCCCATAATTATGCTCTAGTAGGCTAAAGAATGATTAAAACTGCTGTCCAACATAGGCCCAGGTAATCCGGCAATAGCTGGATTCGAATCCTGGACCCAATGATTTGGAGCAGCTCAGCTTGCTATCACTGAGCTAACCCTCCAACTCCCTGCACATGCAGGAATAGATCTAATGCAGGAGGTGCACTCTGAATGCTGCACATGCAGGTGCATCCTGAAATCCTGCACATGCTCTCAGCACATGCAGATGAAATTCTGCACGTGCAAAATTCTGCATGTGCAGGTGAAATTTTGCACGTGCAGGTGAAATACTGCACGTGCGAAAATCTGCACGTGCAAAATTCTGCACGTGCAGGTGAAATTATGCACGTGCAGGTGCATTCTAAAGAAATCATATATTCCTCACTTTTTGTGCTCGAAAATAGTCATTTTCAGGTCTCTTTAGGGGCCCTCCAAAGATGGTGGTAGGGGGGGGTCTAACCCTTAATGGATTTGACTGAAATTTGGTGTGTGGGCTTTGTACACATGGGAGCACAACTGAGCCCAAAAAGAGCTTGATACGAGAAAATTTTCGAAAAATGGGACACCCTAATATATATATTGAATGATTGATAATTGAATATTATACAGTAGTCTACTTGGGATATTGACAGCAAATTATTTATTTTATTTAGCGCTATCTAGAATAGTATACACTGTAAACAAAAAAGGTTCTTGATGGTATGTATGAAGATATAAAGAACCAACAGCTGAAAATATTCTAAATGTTGTTATAATAAGGATTTAACGGAATTAAAAATGTTCAATACTGCATGGTGGGAAGGCCATCTGATGGAACCCTATGCTCCCAAATTGGCAGAAAGGGGTTCCATTGCGTGAGTTCAGTGCAGCTGTATTATCCAAGTGCAGATTTTTTTGCTGTTGGAACATTTTTAAAAGTTGAATAATGAACCTTTTAGTGTTCCTTATCTATACCAGCTTATAGAACCCTTAAAAGTTCCATATATACCATTTTGTTAAGAGTGTAATACGATTTTTAGAAGTGTTGAATAATTATAAAAGAGACAAAATTGATGCGTGCTTAATAAAACAAGTGGTAATTTAGATAAACAGTTAAAATAAAAATTTATAACATTTAAGTGAACTAAGAAAGTATTAAATTTACTTTTCTGGTTTAATTTCATTTGGTTACCCCCACCATTCACCATAGCCTAATTTTGAACGGCATCTTAGCAATACAATTTTAAGACGCTTATGGGAGCTTTGAAGACTGTTAGTTTTAATTGTCTCAATTCGAAGTTTGACAGGCGAATAACTCCTACTTAATTGGAGTGTGATGCAAATATCAGATGCCTGTTAATATTAACTTAATGATACTGCTTCACAATTATTCTTTGTTTCAAAATTCTCTGAGTTGCCCCTGCTATAATTGTAATGAGAATGTTTTTAAAACATTCTCACTACAATAAAAGCAGCAGGGATAACTCAGGGAATATGCTGCAAGAAGATGGCAGGATGGTTTCATGCGTTTTCAATATATCATGTACCTCATATATATATGCACATGAATTGTTTATTTCACCATTAAAATGATTCTATCATGTAACTAATCAAATTGTGAACAGAGACAGTTTACAGAAAAACATTTAGGCTACAATGCAATTACACTGGGTGGGCCTAATACTTTTGGTTGGCTGCCTTGGGAGATAAGGCAAACAATGTAGCATTACAATGTAACAACATGGAACATGGAAGGCTTACAATTTTATACATCAAATACGAGGATAAACACATTACATACAACACTGAAAAATATCTGGTTAACTATGTGAATTTTTCAAAGTCCCATGCGACTTCAAGGAATAATAATTATTGCTTTTGATGTATCTACCCGTATATGATTCAAAAACCATTTATGCCAGTAACAAGTCACATTGTCAATGAGTTAATTGTACGTGAGTCTTTCCACACAGATGTATCTGTGTACAGTTGCTTATCTGTCTATCTATCTATCTATCTATCTGTCTATCTATCTATCTATCTATCTATCTATCTATCTATCTATCTATTTATCTATCTATCTATTTATCTATCTATCTATCTATCTATCTATATCTACACCCAGAGAATCTGCTGAAGTGTCTATCTATTTTTTTTATTGTTTTCAAAATGTATAGGCCTATATCTGTTGCGGCAGTTAGATAAGTTGTGACCAGATCACATGCGGCTCTTCTGTCATGCATGTAGAAATCTAGACCACATATTCAACTTTTGAGTAAAACTTGCAGTTAGCTGAGTTCCAGCAGGCCTTATGTTCTGTATCATTAATGTGGCCATTGGGACTGTAACCAGTTACTACCCTTTTGATATAAGTTAGGTAAAGTTCTGATTACTCTGCAGAGCTTTATTTGTTCAAGTAAATCATGCCTTGTTTGTTTCCACTACAGATCAAGCAGTAAAGTAACGGTAGATGCCAACACAACCGATGATCAATTAACACTGGTTCTATTGAGTGAAGTTTGCACTAAACGCCCCAGGTTAGACCATTAGCAAATTGGGTCCATATACAATTCATCAATGGTGAAAAATATTGAAGTAATTTTTTGCTCATTAATTTCTCATAATGCTAGACATGTTGCATGATGCAATTAGTGAGTTGGGCCAATTTCTATGATGTGTGGTTTAACTGATCAGACTAGTTTGTATAGAACAGACAATGTAAATGAGCTGAAACATTTGCAAAGCACAAAGTGCAGTTATAATGGATCTTGTGGACCTTGGATAAGCTGTGGATAAAGCTCTTTGTTCCTGCAACTACTCATAGGGTCAAGTGGTCACTTCAGACTTAGGCTTCTCTTGGATTGGTCGACACTCATTACATATAATTTTATGCACAGCTTCTATGGACTATTGGACTAATTCCCAGGCCACTTGAGCACGTGAATTGTAAGGTGTGTCACTGTGTGACATTGATGTTTCGTTTCTGACACTGTATAATTTTAAATCTTTGAGTCAGCTTAAAAAATGACTGAGGGAGATGGTTGCACCATAATATTCCTTTGAGTTAACAAAGCCTGTTGTTTTCAACTGAGATCTTCTGTCATATTAGCTGAAAACAACAGGCAATGTTACTATTGATAGCTCAAAGGAATTGTGCAACCATCTCACTCAATCATTTAAGCTGACGCAGTTCATCCAATTTTACATTGCTGGTTCATGCCTTAGAACTGCATGTTCAAACTGTAGTGTAGTTCCAAAATCACAACACCATTTCAGTGACAGAATGGGGGCACTGGATAGCAGGAAGTGGAGTTAACCTTAACCTTAAACTTGGTGTCAACTATTTTGGCTGTTGGTGAAATCAGGCCCAACACACTTATCACAGGCTTCACAGCAAGAACTGTGACCAGTCTATTAGAGTCATAAATAAATCAGATTTATAGAGCATACGAGTACTAGTGCATCATAAAAATATAAAAGAGACATACATTTAGCATGCTGTTGATCATTATTCTGAACATGGTTATGAGTGCAAAACAGCTGCTATATTCACAATTGGCATAGTTTGCAGCAATAAAATATCACTAATAAGCCATGTTGTGTACATTGTGACATTGTCCATTACTTATAAGTAGACGTGTAGGGGAGAGCGGGGCACCATGAGCCCCTTTTCCGAAATTAAGCTCCTGAGCCGAAAGTTTCAATGATGAATGGCTGGTTGCTTTATATAATCATAGCAAGACCTCTTGGCTACAATATCCAGTGTTGTTACATTATATTCTTAATTCTTAAATAGTCAAAACATTGTCTTTAAAAAATGTAGTCCAGTGGCTCATCGTACCCCGACCCTGGGGCACCATGAGCTAGGCATGGTGAGCTGATTACATACATGTATTATCCTTCTCATTCAACTGTAAAGAACTGATACCTCATAAACCAAATGTTTTACATGAAATTTTCCCTCGGCATATACCACAATATGGATCAGATGGGTTTTACATATTTTTCTATGAATTTGCAAAAATGTGTCCTAAGCAGCTGCTGATGTCTTGCACCATAGTTCTGGACTTACAACAGTAGAGTTGTTGTTACAATTCAGCTTTAATTGTACATTGAAACTTTATAGAAAATGGCTCATGGTGCCCTATCTCCATGTGGCTCATCGTGCCCCATCTGTAAATTTAATTTATTAGTGCATATCACCATTTTCCAGTTTATCATACTATCAATGTTATGACATCATCCTAGCACATGCCTTACGTTCTATAAGGAGACTAAGTTTTATGATGATGTTGGAAATAGTTGAAGTACCAGAAGTAAAAGTTCCACCGCCCAATATGTTTACTTTTTACTCAAATTCACTGGTCAAAAGTATTTTTTCAATTGTTGGTCCTACATTGAAAAGAAAGATTATGATTGCTACCCTAGCCAGTAGTACACTAATAAAGGAATATATGGTCTTCCTATCGAGCAGTTCTATCTCGCCGTTTTTTTTTGTAGGGGCCATGGTTCATGGTGCCCCGTGGCTCGTGGTGCCCCGCTCTCCCCTATACAATACTGTGGTGTGCATTGATTCAACCTGTTGGCTGCAACTATGCATGGCCAAACTAACATGCTTGCTTCATTCATTCACAGGTTCTCAGTGATGTGTGGAGCATGCACACTGCTACAATGACAATGGAAGCTGGGCACTAAAAGAGAATTTCCAACCTTGATTCAATGGACTGCTTATTGAGGAGGGTGTTTCTGGTCATATTTTTCATCAGTAACAAAATTGCAGGTAAGTCAGCCTCCATTTTCTTAGTCTTCTTCATGCAAATGCAATGTTGATGCACAGTCCTCTCAATAACATGCAATGTGTAGAGGCCTAAATGCCTAAATTGATGCAGGCCTGCATTATAAATAAGCTATTGCACCATTGCAAGTTATCAACAGCTGAATATTACTTTTAGTGCAGCTTAGCCCATAAACTGAGCAAATTACACGTTTTTCTTTGCACTCTTTGACAAAAAATTTTCCTTTCCATGCACTCAGTAGAGTGGGTCGGGGCAAGAAGCCCGGGTTAGGTGAGAAGCCCCCCCAGGGTTATTTCTAAACTTACATTTTTGGTGCTTTTTCTTATTGATAGGATTGAAGCTAGAGGCTTCTTAGGTGACGTCACAAATTTTCAAGGCATTCAGCACCAAACCATAGTCGTAATTAAAGAAACAAAAAAAGGTGCATGGTTTTTGTAACTTTGATTAATTCTTTGAAAGTGGTTGTCAGAAATAACTTTGGAAATTTTTAAAAGTATAATGGATATCTGCATTGCTTCACTTTATGACCATCACATAAATATGATTTGGATCATGTTTTTTGCATTTTAGCTCAAAATATAGAGGTAAAATTAAAATATGTGGGTTTTGGGCGAGAGGCCCCACATGGTATGGGGCATGGGGCCCCCTTCACTGAGGCCTCGAAGCTGCTTCAGGAACAATTTAATAATGTGTACTTTACCTTATATCTTGATAGAATAGCTAATTGAAATAGAAAAAATTTTGGCCGAAATTGAAAAAGGGTGAAAAATTTCAAAAAATAAATGTATGAAAAGAAAAATTCTGAAATTTAGAAAAAGTGAACAGAATGCCTGAAAAATGATAGAAGAACCCCAAGAAATAACTTTCAAGCTGAATGCGTTCGCAAAAAAAATTGCCATAGGATTATAATAGGGGGGCTTCTTGCCCAATGGGTGGGGTAAGAAGGCCATTTTAATTTTTTTACAAAAAGGGCCGTAACTCCTTTATTAAAATTGGTAGACATTCGTTTCACTAGTTATAAGTAGAGTTAAGTGATCCCTTCCTGACAGCATAAGCATTCAAATAATCGACCACAAAAAGTAGGTCAAATCGCTCCTCGAAGTTAAGGGGGGCTGCATGCCCCGCGCTACTCTACAGCAAATACGATGTATCCTTGAAACCTTCTTGTAAAGTTTAAGCTTGTATCTATAACTTAGCAAACCAGTATATGCACTAACAAATATTGAACCACATAATTACATAATAGGTCTGTCCAACATATAATATGGTTATGCATAATATTTGCTCCAATTATGCTAAATAAATGGAACAAAACATAAATGTTGCACTTTGAAAAATCACTTCTGGCATAACTTCACATTTTAGTGCTTGATCTTTTGTTTTTTGTTTCAACATTCTCTAATGATTTCCACAATCTATGTGGCAACAGGAACACTTATCTTATTATGGTGCGTTAAATGTGCCTTGTTTATGTACACAAGTTACAGTCAAAGAATTACGATTACTTACATTAAGCTGTTTCAGGAACATCAATGACATCACAACAGGCCCTATCCATCACATTGAAATGAACTGTCAATTTGTCATTTGGTAATTATATTGTTCTTAAGACCTCAGTGATGAGTGGTGTGACTCATTCAGTGACTTTTCCTGATAGCATTGCAAGTATGGGATATGACATCACTAACTACTTTTGAGTCATGCAGAATAACATGGCAACAATAGGGATGTTAACTCATAAGGAACATTCCAGTGCTTTTAAACTTGTCGACTATAATATAGTTCTGTGTGGTCAATCTTTAATACACTTTCTGGTTACGCAAGACATAAATATTAATGTATGAACACTGTATGGTAACATATATGTTACCATGCAGTGTTCATGTATCAGCCCTCATATTAAGGCCCATAAATCCATGTATCAGCCCAAAAGGTTGCGTATTGGCACAACCGTAGGGCGGGCCGACACGAGATCCGAGGGCCAAAACGTGGAGTCGAGTGGTCGATATGAGAGCTATTACTTGAAATGCCATTAGATAACGTATAGATATTTATATTCACACAGGAATGTGGACTGTCTTGAACAGATACTTTCACCACAAAATTCCATGAAACATTGTCTTTGCAAATAAATTTAGTTTAAAAAAATCACAATTTGTGCCATCACATATATGTGGAACAACTCTAGCTCTGAGTTAGTTCCAACTTGCCTATGAGGAAAATAAAGCATTTTTACACTTTTTTAAATTATTGATTGCAAATGGAAATGCTATTTATGAATAGGCTTATTATGTCTATTATACAAGCCTGAGTGCAGATTTATTGACAAACTTTCAATTTGCCAGATAACAAAATGTCATTTTATAGGTTTATGCTTCATGTAACAGTGACATTTTATTGTTGACTGATCTTTGCTCAGATAGGAAATTACATTCAGTCAAATAGTTGTCACCTTGTTAAAATCTATTGATTGCATAAGTGGGTTGGAAATCAGCATAAAATTTATTGATGAATTGCAACAGTGTGTGGTTTTGTAATTCTAATGGTGTGAGTGATGTATCACTACACTTCTTTAAATCATTTCCTCGTTTTCACTAGCTACACTGATTTGTATTGTGGACAGAACAAATAGTTATTTATGAAGTCATAAATAAACTGTAGACTTCAGAATAGACATATTATATTGCTGGTCGCCTCAATCCTATCATAGCTTGTATCTGCAGCCGATCTACGTTATATAGATGTATCATATGATTTACATTGGTTTTCACAGAGAAGATTACATGTAAGAGCATAGGAAGTCAGGAGACACAAAACTAAGTTTATTTACCTGTAACTAAAGGAAAATGTCTTTATTAAGTCTCCTGGTTCAATTGTTAGGTCATATTGAATTAATTATATATTCTATTGACTCAATAACTCAATAAATTTTTCTAATATTTTTGGGAACATTTTCCCATACAAAAGCAGAGAAGAGACCTCTCAGCCAGCATTGCTAGCATATTCATTCGTTACAATGAAGCCATGACATAAATTGGCTGCCGCAACAACTGCAGTGACCTGTAGAAATGGTTTTATTGCTGCAAGGTCAGACAACTGCATTTGCTTGTGCATCCTGGAGTTGAAATTGCTGTTTTACAGTACTATTTGTAGTTCCTCATGATAATAATCTAATTTCAAGGAATTCATTATATACAGTGTATTTATATACAGACACCGTGTTTTCCCAGTTTCATAATGACAAAATTTTATGTGACCAAACCGGGCATTTCTAAAGTTCCTTATATTAACATGTTCTTGCACATTCATTTTGGATTTATAAATTAAGATGTCTTTTTCTTCTTTTTTTACAAACTTGTGTTGATAGATTAAATTTTACCGTTGAAAGTTGGGCCAAGGGGGTGGTTCGCAGACAATAAAGGTCTCTCAGCCACTTCCAAAAATGTGGAAGGCTTCAAGCAGAAAATATCTAGTCAGCTATTTGACAAATTGGCATGGTTTGATACAGCCATTAGGCATGTTTATGAAGTAAATCCTAATAACTTCATGGAGACATTTTCTTTAATTTGCAGGAAATGAAGACAGCACAGAAAGTAATGACGTCATGAAGTGCCACCTGGGACTAAATGAAAGGATTCCATGTGGAGCCCATGGAACCAGTGACGTCATCTGTGCTTCTAGAGATTGCTGCTATGACCCTGCCTACAACATGTGCTACTTTCCAGGTAAAAAGAAAAACTACACACACTTATGAAAGATATTGCTAGGCAATCAATTGCAAAAACACAAATTGGCCTGTTCAATGTGCAGTTTACAGTTTACACCAGGGGTAGATTCATTAAATGGTCAGCAGATAATAGTTTTCTTGCATGATACTGACCACTCTAAGGAATTGCTTCAGAACATGGACATTCTAAGCAGTTTGTACACTGTATTAACTTCTAAGTGAAGTATACATGCCCCCATCCTGGAATAGTTGTAGCTACACCATTGCCACATACACATAAATTGATGACAAAATTCAGGCACGTCCATGGCTGAGACTTCCAGGCATGCACCATGCCATGCTGCATCTTATTAAACTTCACCTACACATAGGTGAAGTTTCTTGTAATCGGTAGTATTTAAACTTCACCTACACATAGGTGAAGTTTCTTGTAATCGGTATTATTAAACTTCACCTACACATAGGTGAAGTTTCTTGTAATCGGTATTATTATTTATTTTTATTCTTTCCGACTTTTTTCTTCCGAAAATTCTCAAAAAATTCGTATACGTAGCCTACAAAAATACAAGAGAATCATTTTGAAAAAATTGACCTTGACCTATTTTTCAAGGTCACAGGGCCTTTCAAAGTCGGATTTCGCAATATTTGAAATGCATGTACCTCGTCCAGTTATTACCGGTTTTCACTTTCTAGTACATGGAAAGGTCCCAGACACTTTCTACACACTTTGACCTATTTTCATGAAAGTAGGTCAAGGTCACATTATACAAAGTCCGTTTTCATGGTTTGAGGTTGATCGCGGGATCTCAGAATCCGTAAGTCGTAGAGTCATACCGATGGTGCTATTACGTGCCCAAACTCACGGGACATCTGCGGCGCTTTTTATTTTTCATTTTGGATACCGGTTCTTTAGTTACGTAATTTTAAAGTCATACCGCGTCACCAAAACTGGTGACCTTGAGAATTTGACCTTGAAATATCGATTTTATCTGCTAACATGTTATAGTAAACCCCCCCAAACATACACCCAATAAGCCCATACAGAGCTTTAAATTTGACCTTGATCTCATTTTTCAAGGTCATTTGACCTAAAAAAGTTAAAAAAGGAGCCATTTTCAGCAATTTTTTTTACCATGTTATTTTTAAGATATCAGCGTGATTTTTAAGTGACAGGTGAACATTGGCCTATTCATTTATGATATCTAATCATATTTTAACTACCTCTGTCTCCGGATTTATGAAAATTTCTTAAATATTGCTAACCGACAAATGTTAAAAAATGACACATTTCTGCGTTTTTGACAAGGAAATATTGATTGTACAGGGTTACAATGAATGGCTGACCCCCCCTTTGTCACACACTGCCATTCTAAAAATCATATTTATTTTGACCTAGAAAATGTTCTTCAAGGTCAAATTCAAGGTTAAACATGACGAAAAATTTTACTTGTTTGACATTTGATTTTTTTTAACATAGAAGAAATGAAGATATTGTTACAAAAATGGCAGACATACTTGCTACAATACTCTGAAGGCTCCTTGTAAATTTTCAAGGTCCTCAAGTTGACCTACTTTGCACCATAAAGGTCACAAGTTGGAAAATAGTACAATGTTTTTTTTACATTTTTCAATGATAGCGTAACTTCAAATGGCCGTAGCTCCGGTTCTAATTAAGTTAGAGAGAATCTGAAAACAGATTTGGGAAGGCCAAATGTTCCTCTAGGTTTCACATATTGAAATTTTGCCCTAGCGCCGACGGTTAAAAAGATCGCCGGGCCCTGAAAATTTCATGTTTTTTGTCATATTTACACAACATATCAATATTTTGACAAGGAAGAAATCATCCTATTTTGATGAACCTGTCTGGACATATTTCTAGCTTCTATTTACATAATCCGCCCGGATTATATAGATTTTCATTGAACCGTTTTGGTTCTACAGTGATTTTAACTTAAAAACTGCATATTTTCAGGGATATCTGAAAGTCCATACTTCTGAATCATGCCATAATTTCAATCTTCCGTGACTCCGGTCCTAATTAAGATACAGAGAATCTGAAAACAGATTTGGAAAGCCCATATTCTCCTCTAGGCTTATTAATTGAACATTTTCTTGTGTCTCTCACGGTTTAAAAGATCGCCGGACCCTGAAAAATTGATGTTTTCAGAAATTGCAGTCATTTGAAATGTTTTCATCCTACAGTAACTGGTCCATGTACTGGTACATGTACAGTGGTCCAAGTACTGGTACATTGTACTGGTAAATTGTACTGGTACATTGCACTGGTACATTGTACTGGTACATTGTACTGATTCATAGTACTTGTATATTGTACTGGTATATTCTACTGATTCATAGTACTGGTGCATGTACTTGTGCATGTACAGGTGGTCCATGTACTGGTGGTCCATGTACTGGTGGTCCATGTACTGGTGGTCCATGTACTGGTGGTCCATGTACTGGTGGTCCATGTACTGGTGGTCCATGTACTGGTGGTCCATGTACTGGCTCATGTATTGGTTTATGTACTGGTCTATTTGTTTCTCTTTGCATACTTGCCTGTACTGCAATGTATTGCAGTCGGATTCCTGTATCTTTTCCTCGTACTTTTTACTTGCTCATCTACGTATGTCAATTTCGAGTTACTGGTTCTGCAGTAGGTGAAGTTTTGTCACCGCTCTGCGGTGGCCGTCTACTAGTTATTATTATTCTTGCCGGATAAACCTCTTCGGAAAATGTTCAAAAAATTCATATACGTAGCCTACAAAAATACAAGAGAATCATTTTGAAAAAATTGACCTTGACCTATTTTTCAAGGTCACAGGGCCTTTCAAAGTCGGATTTCGTAATATTTCAAATACATGTACCTCATCCGGTTATTACCGGTTTTCATCTTCCGGTACATGGAAAGGTCCCAGACACCTTCTTCACAGTTTGACCTACTTTCATGAAAGTAGGTCAAGGTCACGTTGTACAAAGTCCATTTTTATGGTTTAAGGTATATCGCGGGATCTCAGAATCCGTAAGTCGTAGAGTCATACTGATGGTGCCAAAACATGCCCAAACTCACGGGACATTTGCATCAACTTTTAATTTTTCATTTTGATTACCGGTTCTTGAGTTATGCAATTTTAAAGTCATACCGCGTCACGAAAACCGGTGACCTTGAGAATTTCACCTTGAAATATCGATGTTAGCTCATAACATGTCATAGTAAACCCCCCCAAACATACACCTAATAAGCCCAAAATGACCTATAAATTTGACCTTGACCTCATTTTTCAAGGTCATTTGACCCAGAAAAGTTTGAAAAAGTGCCATTTTCAGCAATTTTTTTCACCATGTTCTTTTCAAGATATCACTGTGATTTACTCGTGACAGATGAACATTGGCCTGCTTATCCATAATATCTAATCATATTTTGTCTACCTCCTTCTCCGGATTTATGAAAAATTTTCAAATATTCCTAACCGACAAATGCTAAAAAATGACACATTTCTGCATATTTGACAGGGAAATATTCATTCTACAGGGTTGCAATGTATGACTGACCCCCCCTTTGTTACCTACTGCCTTTCTGAATAGCATATTAATTTTGACCTAGAAAATGTTTTTCAAGGTCAAACTCAAGGTCAAACATGACAAAAATTTTTGCATTTTTTACATTTCTTATTTTTTAACAGAGAAGGAATCAAGATATTGTTACAAAAATTGTAGACATACTTGCTACAATACTCTAGAAGCTTCCTGTAAATTTTCAAGGTCCTCGGACTGGCCTACGTTGCACTGTAAAGGTCAAAAGGTCAAAAAACGAGCGAAAAATTTATGATTTTTTTTCACATTTCTCAAAGATAGCGTCATTTCAAACAGCCGTAGCTCCGGTCCTAATTAAGATAGAGGGAATCTGAAAACAGATTTGGAAAGGCCATATTCTCCTCTAGTTTTCATTTTCTGAACATTTTGTCGTAGCTACGATGGTTAAAAAGATCGCCGGACCCTGAAAATTTCATGTTTTTTGTCAAATTTTCACAATTTATCATTATTTTGACAAGGAAGGAATCATCCTTTTTTGATCAACCTGCCTGGACCTATTTGTAACATCTGTTTACATAATCCTGGCAAATTATGTATGTTTTCATTCAACCATTTTGGTTATACAGTGATTTTAAGTTAAAAACTACATTTTTTAGGTATTTCTAAAGTTCATATTCCTGAATTGTACCATAATTTCAATATGCGATAACTCCGGTCCTAATTAAGATACCGAGAATCTGAAAACAGATTTGAAAAGGCCAAATTCTCCCCTAGTTTTCATCTTCTGAATATTTTGCAGTAGCTATGACAGTTTAAAAGATAGCCGGACCTGAAAATTTCATGTTTTTCTGATGGTCAAAGAGATCACATGACCCTGAAAAATCGATGTTCTCAGAAATCGCAGAAGATGTACTGGTGGATGTACTGGTGGATGTACTGGTTCATGTATTGGTTCATGTACTGGTTCATGAACTGGTTCATGTATGGTTCTTGCACAGGTTCATGTACTGGTTTATGTACTCGTTTTTCTGTGCATACTTGCATGTACTAAATGTAAAGGAAACATTCTTGTATTCTTGTCTGTATGCATGTTACAAATTTTCACAATATATCAATATTTTGACAAGGAAGGAATCATCCTTTCTGATCAACCTGTCTGGTAAAATGGGGGGGGGGGGGTAGCAGATAGTACAGGAATAACAAAATGGAGGGGGGTGTATCCTGTGTCATGAGGCCTCCCCGAAAAAAAAAGTTGTTATCATCTTTTTAGAACTTCAATTTAAATGGAGGGAAGTGGATGATACTTGGCACACACAGGAGTAGCTGCAGGCCTGTGATAGCAAATGCAAAATATGAATGGCCTTGACTTTGATATCAGAAGGTCATCTACATGCAAATGGTGGTACTGTAACTGTGGCTGATGACATTTCACCACCCTACACAAAGTTACACAGTCAGTAGTGAGAGTGCGAGTGAGCAGGGGGGGGGGTGAAACAGACACAACAAAGGCAATATGTAAGAACAAAATTTATTTCGCTTTTTTTTTTTTTTTTTTTTTTTTTTATAAGTCCAAGCGAATTAGGGTTTCGTTTGGCACCTCTAAATAACCTATAAGGAGGTATAGCAGTGAAAAAAAAAATTACAGTCTAGGAATGGTGACCAAGAGACCTACATGCAAAAAATACCAAATCTGAAATTGGTCCTTTATTCCTGGGGAAAATGGGGAAAAACCTCCACTTTTCCGTTTTTTAGAAACTGTCGTAGCATCTAGGAAAATGTATTTACAAACCTGAAAAAGGTACCAAAAGTTGTCTCATATCCTAGGCTACGTCCACTTTGAGTTTCATTATTGGCCTCTCATTTTTTAAAAAAACGCCCATTATGAGACTTTTTGAGGTGCAATCTGTAACCCTAGCCTCCCTGGTTTTGAGTGAATGGTGAAATATCTCTCCAGATTACTGGAGAAGACTGGTAGGACTGTCTCTCATGCCAAAATGAAGAAAATTGGATCATTTTTAACCGAGAGAATGCATAAAATGTCTCTTTTGCACAATTTGCTTGAAAACTAGGTCACGACCAGGCATATTGGACAGAGATGGCGTGAGAATGTTCCCTAAAGAACGGCCTTCGACATGGTACCTTTACATTGTCTCTGTGACATCATCATTTTGATAGGTGGTGAACGGTGTTTTTGCGATCTACTAAATTGACATTTTTTCAATAAAACATAAGAAAGGATGGTTTTAACAATTCAAAAACGTGAAAAATGAGTTCCTCATGCCAATTTTATCTGAAATAGAGGTATTGCACAACTTTCTCGGCCCATAATTAAGAAATTTAGGCTGACCGATGCCCGTTTTTTTTTTTTTTTTTGCCTATTATATTGCAAGGCTTGGGGTCACCTCAGAGGGAGGTACATTGAAAATTCTATATAGCGATCATGCTGGATCTAGCGCTATACAAGTAACCTATTATTATTATTAAACTTCACCTACACATAGGTGAAGTCTCTTGTAATCGGTATTATTAAACTTCACCTACACATAGGTGAAGTTTCTTGTAATCGGTGTAATCGGTATTATTTTTATTATTCTTCCCGGATAAACCTCTTCGGAAAATGTTCAAAAAATTCATATACGTAGCCTACAAAAATACAAGAGAACAATTTTGAAAAAATTGACCTTGACCTATTTTTCAAGGTCACAGGGCCTTTCAAAGTCGGATTTCGCAATATTTCAAATACATGTACCTCGTCCGCTTATTACCGGTTTTCACTTTCTGGTACATGGAGAGGTCCCAGACACTTTCTACACAGTGTGACCCATTTTCATGAAAGTAGGTCAAGGTCACATTGTACAAAGTCCATTTTTATGGTTTAAGGTCTATCGCGGGATCTCAGAATCCGTAAGTCGTAGAGTCATACTGATGGTGCCAAAACATGCCCAAACTCACGGGACATTTGCATCAACTTTTCATTTTTCATTTTGGTTAACGGTTCTTGAGTTATGCAATTTTAAAGTCATACCGCGTCACCAAAACCGGTGACCTTGAGAATTTCACCTTGAAATATCGATGTTAGCTCATAACATGTCATAGTAAACCCCCCCAAACTTAGACCTAATAAGCCCAAAATGACCTTTAAATTTGACCTTGACCTCATTTTTCAAGGTCATTTGACCCAAAAAAGTTTGAAAAAGTGCCATTTTCAGCAATTTTTTTCACCATGTTTTTTTCAAGATATCACTGTGATTTACTGGTGACAGATGAACATTGGCCTGCTTATTCATAATATCTAATCATATTTTGTGTACCTCCTTCTCCGGATTTATGAAAAATTTTCAAATATTCCTAACCGACAAATGCTAAAAAATGACACATTTCTGCATATTTGACAGAGAATATTCATTCTACAGGGTTGCAATGCATGACTGACCCCCCCTTTGTTACCTACTGCCTTTCTGAATAGCATAATAATTTTGACCTAGAAAATGTTTTTCAAGGTCAAACTCAAGGTCAAACATGACAATAATTTTTGCATTTTTTACATTTCGTATTTTTTTACAGAGAAGGAATCAAGATATTGTTACAAAAATTGTAGACATACTTGCTATAATACTCTAGAAGCTTCCTGTAAATTTTCAAGGTCCTCGGACCGGCCTACGTTGCACTGTAAAGGTCAAAAGGTCGAAAAACGAGCGAAAAATTTATGATTTTTTTTCACATTTCTCAAAGATAGCGTAATTTCAAACGGCCGTAGCTCCGGTCCTAATTAAGATAGAGAAAATTTAAAAACAGATTTGGAAAGGCCATATTCTCCTCTAGTTTTCATTTTCTGAACATTTTGTCGTAGCTACGACGGTTAAAAAGATCGCCGGACCCTGAAAATTTCATGTTTTTTTCCGAATTTTCATAATATATCATTATTTTGACAAGGAAGGAATCATCCTTTTTTGATCAACCTGCCTGAACCTCTTTGTAACATCTGTTTACATAATCCTGGCAAATTATATATGTTTTCAGTGAACCGTTTTGGTTATACAGTGATTTTAAGTTAAAAACTACAGTTTTTCAGGTATTTCTAAAGTTCATATTCTTGAATTGTACCATAATTTCAATCTGCGATAACTCTGGTTCTAATTAAGATACAGAGAATCTGTAAACAGATTTGAAAAGACCAAATTCTCCTCTAGTTTTCATCTTGTGAACATTTTGTCGTAGCTGTGATGGTTTGAAAGATCGCCGGACTCTGAAAATTTCCATGTATTTTCCTGCAGAGCCAGCGAATACACAACACACAACAGTCCTCTCCTCTAATATAATCTCAAATCTTCTTATTCTATTCTATTCTAAATTAATATCTACATAGAACTATCTATATGTGTATCAGTGTATCTATGTATAATGTATATATGTATATACTGTATCATTTTATATGTATCTGATGTCAATTCATTATGTGTGTCTGTTTATCAATGTATCTTAGTATTTATGGACCTATCTATGTATCTATCTATATGTATCTTTGTATTTATGGACGTATCTATGTATCTATCTATATGTATCAATCTCTTTATCTGTAAGTTGATTTGCCTGTAAATGCACATAGCTATCAATGTGTTTATCCAGTGGAGTTCAGCTAATTTACCAGACATTTTGGAGGGGGGCATGGCACAGCAGGGCAGCCTTGCAAGGCAGCCAGTGGCTGGCACTTGCCAGCCAAGTCTGGCCAGCCAAATGTGCATATTGCACCCTGCCTACTCCTCCCCCTCCTGAATTTACCCAGCAATAGGCCTAAAACATACAGTGTATTGCTGCATTAGGCCTATATCAAAGTTAACCTCAATAGAACTCATTCCTTCCTTCTCCTTGCTTCTGCCTTCTTGCTTCCTTCACCTCGTTTCCTTCTTCTTGCTTCATTCTCCTGGCTTTTTTCTCCTTGCTTTGTTCTTCAGTCTTTACCTTCTCCTCCTTCCTTCTTCTCATTCCTTTCTTCTTTGATTTTCCTTCCTTCCTTTTCCTTTTCTCTCTTGTATTCCTTTTTCTTCCTTCCTTCCTTCTTCCTTCCTTCTTCCTTCCTTCTTCCTTCCTTTTTCGTTCCTTCTTTCTCCCTTCTTCCTTTCTTCTTGTACCCAAATATGATGTACATTAATGGTTTGGAATGATTCACTTCAATCAGATTGCACTAATATCTAAATGTTTACATTTTCCTATTTTTTCAGTTCTTATTGCATATTAATTACTCCAAAGCTAAAATCTCATCACCAAGAGATGCACATTTTGCAGGGCTTCAACTCAAAGAGGGGGGGGGGGTGGAAGGGTCATTTGGGACACCACTTGCCCAGGAGGGATGTTTGCCAAATCCACTACCCCCAGTCAGTCTGCTTCATTGGACTGGGAGAGAGGGTGGCAACAAGAAAGGATGTCAATTTGCCGAGAGTTTGAGAATCAGAAACCAGGGGTACAGTGGCTTGTCTGCTGATAAAATTAATGTATTTCTTAAAGATAAAACTACAAGACATTAATATATACCAGGCCTGATATAAGCTTCAAAGGTTTTATTAACAGACATTTTTGCAACAAATAGATAGATAGATAGATAGATACATAAATAGATACATACATACAAACAGGGCCAGCGCAACCATTAGGCGAACTAGGCAGCTGCCTAGGGCGCGGGCAAAGGGGGGCGCATACACTGAGGGCCGAAAAAAATAAAAAAAAAGATTTAACAGACTGACAAAGAACACAAATGTGTGACAGACGACTCAAAAACCTTTAAGTGAAAACAAGCATGCAGCACAAGTCACCAAATCGCCCCCCCCCCCCACCTACATTCTCCTACCACAGAGCTTGAATTCACTCTCTTGGTTAGGGAGCCCTGAGTTATGAGGATGCCCACCCAGCCCACTTGTCACAAAGTTCTCACAAGTGGTTAAAGAGGGATGGGGGGGGGGAGGGTACCTTGAAGGGGGTGATGGGTCTCAGGAGAGAACATTCTGGCCACCCTGGGTGGGTGAAGCAGGGACAAAATTTCCTTTTTATACATCCTCACTTCTCATTTTAATAAGCTTGTTAAGCTTAGCTTTCCCTGACCACAAGATACATTGTTTTATGAAGTTATAACAAAAATATCCGGTGGATATTCTTAGGGCCTACCATTATTTTGTCACGAGGCCTACCTATGTGACAGAAAAAGCACTCATTCCTGAAAGGGGGAAATGCAGTTCAAGGAAAACACCATTAAACAAATATATATAACATAAACAGTTGCTGCACTGAAGTAGGCCTAATTTGCTAATCAATTTTAAAACCCTTTTCTTTTCATTAAAGAATGATGATAATCTCACCCCAGTCGACCCATCAAAGGATCCTGCATCCTGGAAGCTAATCATTTGATCATCATTTGATCATCATTTGATCATCATTTGATTATATGATATTGTTTCAGGCTTTCTTGCTGTAAAACGTATCTGAAGTAAGCCCTACACATGCTACAATTCATAGGTGTCAGAGCGGGGGGGGGCTGTGGGGGCGACAGCCCCCCCCCCAGGTTGGAGGTAAGGGGGGCTGAAATATCATTCAGCCCCCCCCCCCCCCAGGTTCAGGATGTCACAATGTTGAATTATTCAATGTTTTAAAACAAAAACAATGCCAGTCAACAGCCAAGGACTTTACACATAACATGTGTTCAGGACTATGTGGCTACACTGTACAAATAATGTTTCCTTCGAGCTGAAAGTGGCACTTCTAAAAGGTCCTAAACTGCAGCTGTCAACAGTCTTGATAAACCATGAACTGTTTATAATTCTGGAAGCCATGTAGGTCCTGTTGTCACCGTGTTGAGGAGTCTGTCTCTGGTGTAGCTATTGAATAAAGGGTGCATTTACAAGTTATTTAGCTCTGCTAAACCCCCCATTAAAAATGAATCAAATATTTCACTGGATGCTGAAGGAGAAGGACCACAGTTGATGCATCATGAGAAACAGATGTACAAAAGATAGTGTTTCATGATTCACGTTTTGAAAAAGTGATTCAGTCATGAGACAGGATCCTGGAGGCCCTCTCTGAGATAATCCTCATACGGACCTTGTCCAGAGAGAGGAGAGGACATTCAAAATACTTGCTAACATTTAATATGAAAAGGCAAAAGAGTATTGGTCAGCTCCTTTTTTTTTTTTTCGCTAAGTGCAAAACATTTAACTTCCGGTAAATCATATTAGGCATTTACTTTGCCTATTGAATTGAATGTTCAGTTGCTGCAGAGAGGTCATTCTCATCTCTTAGCAGACTAAAGACCTACCTCAGGTCAACCATGACCCAGCTAAGACTGATCTTCAGGAAATTGCAGACTTGTGTGTCTCCGTAAATTAATCTTGAATTTGTTTCTTTTGGAACTGTGGCAAAATGCAGGATGTTCCAAGTATCAAAATATGTAATAATCATGTATGTATTAATCACTTCAGCAAAGTGATTCTCTGGGTGGTGTAAATTGAAGTGGGCCTATAACTGTTTTATTTTTTTCATGTCAAACTATGACCCCCCCCCTCCAACCCCCCCCCCCCATCCAGCCGACCTGCCAGTTCAGCCCCCCCCCCCCATGTCAGATGTTGCTCCGACGCTTAAAAATGTTACTCTATTTCAATTTTGTGTTATTATCAGTTATTGCATTATGAAATCAGATGCTCAATGATTTTTTTCTATTTATTCAATTAAATAATGATCACTCCAGTTACAGCTAGTGTATTTAATTGACACCAGAAGAAGGGGGGTAGAGGGGTACCATAGCAGCCCAGAAGCTTGTCATCAAGTTACATACAAGGTTAGGTTAGAATTACTGATAGGCACAATGGTGTATCTACAAAGTGTTTTTGGGGTGGGGGTAGTCCTTGTGATAAATGGGCCAGTCACATGGCTTTACTTACAACAACACAGCTGCATGGGATAAACATGTACCTAATTTTAAATAGAAATGTATCTCTAAAAGAACAGGATAAAATATAAGCAATTACATATGGACTTACATATTTTTGTTGGGTGTTTACATGTAAAATAGACAATGATCATGACACTGTTATTTGAGTTTCAAATGCTCCAGAATGCATCTCAGAGCATCTAGGATTTCAAATTTCCTGGGGGAGGACCCCCAGACCCCCTCAGGAAAGGGGCGCATACCTTTATCTTGCCTAGGGTGCTGGCAACCCTAGCGCCGGCCCTGGATACATAGATACATGTATAGATAGAAAAAGAGAGACATATTAGCAATATGAGCATTACCAGTTGTATTGTGGAAGGGGTAAAACTGGCACCTCTTTTCCAGATGGTTCCTTTTAAAGGCAATCAAGGAGGCTAGCTCAGGAGCTGGTTAACAGTTGATAAATGGCTGAGGCTGAGATTGAACACATGTGCTCTTAAAGGACCCAATATGCATCATGGAATATACAGTAGCTACTTGTAGCTATACTACTGCCTATTAAGAGTTCATGGTCAATGAAATCACACCAGGGGGTCACGAATTCACACGAAAACGAGACGAAACTAGGTAAATCAATCAGTGACAATCAGTACACAGGCCAGTGTTCTGTGAGTTGGACTGTACTGGTTCATGTACTGGTTCATGCACTAATTCATGTACTGGTTCATGTACTGGTTCATGTACTGGTTCATGTACTGGTTCATGTACTGGTTCATGTACTGGTTCATGTGTGGTTCATGCACTGGTTCATGTACTGGTTTATGTACTGGTTTATGTACTCGTTTTTCTGTGCATGCTTGCAATGTACAGGAAACATTCTTGTATTCTTGTCTGTATTCATGTTACATAATTATGTATGATTCCTGTGTACTTTTCCATGTACCTTTTACTTGCTCATCTACTTGTGTCTGTTCGAGTTACTGGTACAACAGTAGGTGAAGTTTTGTTACCGCTCGCGGTTACGTCTACTAGTTATTATTTATTATTTATTCAAACTCATCGGAGAGTTTTCAAAAAATTCATGTACATAGCCTACAATAATCTAAGAACGCGTTTTTTTGATATTTGACCTTGACCTATTTTTCAAGGTCACAGAGCCTTTTAAAGTCGGATTTTGCAATATTTGAAATGCATGTACCTCATCCGGTTATTACCGGTTTTCATTTTCCTGCACATGGAAAGGTCCCAGACACTTTCTTCACAGTTTGACCTACTTTCATGAAAGTAGGTCAAGGTCACATTGTACAAAGTCCATTTTTATGGTTTGAGGTCTATCGCGGGATCTCAGAATCCGTAAGTCGTAGAGTCATACCGATGGTGCCAAAACGTGCTCAAAGTCACGGGACATCTGCCCGACCCTTTATTTTTCATCGGCAGTACCGGTTCTTGAGTTACGTAACTTTAAAGTCATACCGCGTCACCAAAACCGGTGACCTCCAGAATTTTACCTTGAAATATCGATGTTAGCTCATAACATGTCATAGTAAACCCACCCAAACATACACCTAATAAGCACATACTGACCTTTAAATTTGACCTTGACCTCATTTTTCAAGGTCATTCGACCCAAATAAGTTTGAAAAGTTGCCATTTTCAACAATTTTTTTTACCATGTTATTTTTAAGATATCAGCGTGATTCACAGGTGACAGATGAACATTGGCCTGTTTATTCCTAATATCTAATCATATTTTTAGTACCTCCTTCGCCGGATTTATGAAAAATTTTTTAATATTGCTAACCGACAAAGGTTAAAAAATGACACATTTCCGCGTTTTTGACAAGGAAATATTGATTGTACAGGGTTACAATGCATTGGTGACCCCCCTTTTTCATACAATGCCATTATGAAAATCATATTTATTTTGACCTAGAAAATGTTTTTCAAGGTCAAACTCAAGGTCAAACATGTCAAAAAATTTTACATTTTTGACATTTCATATTTTTTAACAAAGAAGGAATCTAGATATTGTTACAAAAATGGTAGACGCACTTGCTACAATACTCTAGAGGCTTCTTGTAAATTTACAAGGTCCTCGGATTGACCTACGTTGCACAGTAAAGGTCAAAGGGTCAAAAAACGAGCGAAAAATTTATGATTTTTTTTCACATTTCTCAAAGATAGCGTAATTTCAAACGGCCGTAGCTCCGATCCTAATTAAGATAGAGAGAATCTGAAAACAGATTCGGAAAGGCCAAATTCTCCTCCAGTTTTCATTTTCTGAACATTTTGTCGTAGCTCCGACGGTTAAAAAGATCGCCGGACCCTGAAAATTTCATGTTTTTTGTCGAATTTTCACAATATATTATTATTTCGACATGGAAGGAATCATCCTTTTTTCATCAACCTGCCTGGACCTATTTGTAACATCTGTTTACATAATCCTGGCAAATTACGTATGTTTTCATTGAACCGTTTTGGTTATACAGTGATTTTAAATAAAAAAACTACATTTTTTCAGGTATTTCTAAATTTCATATTACTGAATTGTACCATAATTTCAATGTGCGATAAGTCCGGTTCTAATTAAGATACAGAGAATCTGTAAACAGATTTGAAAAGGCCAAATTCGCCTCTAGTTTTCATCTTGTGAACATGTTGTCGTAGCTATAACGGTTTAAAAGATCGCCGGACCCTGAAAATTTCATGTATTTCTGATGGTCAAAGAGATCACATGACCCTGAAAAATCAATGTTCTCAGAAATCGCAGAAGATGTACTGGTGGATGTACTGGTTCATGTATTGGTTCATGTATTGGTTCATGTATTGGTTCATGTATTGGTTCATGTACTGGTTCATGTACCGGTTCCTGTATGGTTCATGCACTGGTTCATCTACTGGTTTATGTACTCGTTTTTCTGTGCATACTTGCATGTACTCGAAGTACAGGAAACATTCTTGTATTCTTGTCTGTATGCATGTTACATAATTATGTCTGATTCCTGTGTACTTTTCCATGTACCTTTTACTTGCTCATCTACTTGTGTCTGTTCGAGTTGCTGGTACCACAGTAGGTGAAGTTTTGTTACCGCTCGCGGTTACGTCTACTAGTTTGTTTTCAATTTAACACCTTCTTATATAGTCCGTGAGCCAGGCAGCCAAATTTGACCAGTCAGGCTCACTCAGAGGGAGGAATTCTCATAGTGATTTTATGTTAGCCCTATTTCTCTAGTTTCAGAAAATGGGTGATAGCAATCTATATCTCTTAGCCTTCACTATGTTATGACCCTGTTTTTAAACATATGTTGTAGCCTCGGAAATTTCCGTTTTTTGGGTTCCGGTTAGACTTATATCCATAAAAACTGTTGTAACTTCATCAATATTGCACTAAACTGCATGAAATTTGATGTGTGACATCTTCACAATATACAGAAGACATATGAGCCACAATCAGAGCCATTTGCATCATTCAATGTTTGCAAATAAAGGAGTATTTTTGTAGGGACCATCTCAGATCTGTGTTATAAGCTCCAAATGAAGAAAGATTTGACAGTGGAGGTCCCTAACTAAAGGGGCAAAAATAATCAGCCAAGTGCTATTTGTCATCAATTTATGTGTACTGCATTGGTGGAGCTATTTGAGTTTCTGGAGGGGGCCACTAGGAAGTTGGCCTTGCAGATATACTTTCCCTATAGCAGGAGTACCCTCCAAATTTACCTCCAATATTAGGAGGATACTCATGCTACTACAAAGGTAACTGTGACTACAATTTACAAATCAAGTATATATTTGCCCCTCTTTATGCTCAGTAGCTCCTTCACTGCATGACCTTGGGAGCTGTCATGGTTGAGTGATTGGGGACCATATCCAAAGCACACCTGGAGCATAATATTATCCCATAGAGATTTCCTTCAAAACATTATATAGCCTAAGTGTATAAACATTTGAGACAACATAAGACAAGTGATAAAAAAAAACTGTATAAGAACATTAGATATGCAACTTCTCACAAACTGGCCAGTCTAAAAGTGTAATAATCCAAATATTATGCAAGCCACAATTAGTTTGTTGTAATGGAAATAGAAATTTCATGTTCATGACAAATAATTTAAAAGGGCTTCTCATTGCTTGGTTTGCTGTGTATGTTAATAACACCTGTAATTAGGCATGTAACATGTATTAGGTTTGTCAAATCACACACTCACAATGGTACATTGGAGGTATAGATGCAACTACACCTACATAAAACATTATTTGAATATTTGGAAAATAAAATATGTATTTGAAGAAACCTCAGGTCCCTACAATTCTTTTTTTTAAAAGAATTTCTTGTTATCTCAAGTTGCACGTCAAAATTAAAACATAATTAAAACTGAAATCTTCCTGTAACTTTTGTATATCACAAAGAAATATTTCATAAAAAATCCAAAATTATTTTATTTAGTAGCAGTATGCCCTCTCAATCATATGGCATAGTCTCAGCCAATTTGTACGAATATCAAGGTGATATCAAGATGTTTATCATAAGAACTTCATGTCCGAAAATTGCTCAATTTTCACTTTTCAGAACAGTTTGATGATGATATTCTCAGTTTACTTGCAAGAAGAAGTCAGTGCAGTCAATTATGATTGGAGAAATTGATTGATAAATTACAGAGCATGATTTACAGGGAAAAGGGTGTTGATTTTGTATAATTTTAGTTACATTTTGAATATATAGACAGCAAAGCCTATCACAGGAAAATGTGGATTCATGCGAATTTCTCAAAATGATTGGAAGAGCTTTGTAAAGCTTATTTGCATGATAACTGCAATATTTAGATTGCACCTGTACCATAATTACCCTTTAATCACAACACTTCATAGAAATAATGAACTAATTAAAATAGAGAACCTACAATGGATTGGCTTACTAACAGTGACATTAAAATGCAGGCATGTTCAACAGAAATAAAAGCTTAAAAGGTTATCAGATTTCAAACGTTTTCAATCTTTATGACATTTCTCATCAATATACACCTTTTAAAAACAACAGCTAACCATCAAAATTAAGTCACATCGTCAAAACATGTTGATAAATTGTCATCATGGTTCAGATCCTATTTTGGTAGAAACTTCATACACTTCACCTGTTCACCCTGGCCCCTTGAGCTCATCGCCACACGACTCCAAGCTATGCTAAAGTGTCCTGAAACATACACCTGATTGACCTTATGCCTTCTTTTGCCGCAGACTGGTTATGTAGGACCCAAGCACCAATCCCAGTTCTAGTCTTCTGGGCAATGACTTAAATGTGTCATCACTTTCGCTGATCTCAGATCGGCATCAGAGAGTACAGGTTCAAGTTTATTGCCTCACCACAGCCTGTTTATCAGCCATTTTTCAGCCAATGCATCGTCCCTGGTATCCTAACCAAGACACTTCTAATGTCGGTAGGTCTATGTGTGCCTTTGCATTGCTTTCAGTCCCCAAATGAATTTTCATAATCAGCCGCCTCTTCATTATAGGTATTTCAAGGAATGCTCTTTCAAGTTAAGTCTCAAACCTACCCACAGCCGATAGCTATCCTGTACCCTCACTGTCCCTCAGCTGTTAAAAAAAAATCATACTTAAAGTCTCCTTGGTTGTCCCAAGAAGACAAGGTGTATGCTGCCCTCTGTCTAATGCATGCACTTTACAACATTGCTCTTATTAGCCAACAAAATTGTATATTATCTTTTTTTCTGTCATTTATTTTTCAAGCCTGTGATGACCAAACCGTTGCCACTAGGGAGTACAATGGCCAGACTTGTCTCTCATAAATCAGCTCATGTTGTAAGTACATTCTTCTGCAACTTTGTTTTGCCAGCCAAGACCTGTCCTGCTCAAGCTTGTCTGAAGTAATCTGCGCAATCTGCCATGGAACCTTGATTTTGGCTCTCTATTATTTCCTTCACTCAATGTCAGAAGCTCCATTTGGCCTCTTGATTGCTGAACAGTCTGGCTCCAGACTAAGCTGGGTCATAATTATATCTAACTCAAAATTGTTACAGGAGACTGCTGGCTTATGTAAGTGTCCATTGGCCTTCATCAGGTTTGCTTGGAGCTTGTTTTAGACTCTCAGCAGCTGGCTTCCTTGGTTTCAGCTCCTACTATTCCTCCTGGAGCCTCTCGTCTGGTCACATTTGCTGGCTAAGGATGACACTTTGGCCTGCCCACAGTTTCTATATAGGTAGCTGTTACAAAACATAGCTATTCCCCAGACCATGTACACTCAGTGGCATAGATTATGCAGCCCCACTTTGGTGGATATACACTGTAGTCAGTAGCCATACATTGTAATGTCAACCAGACAATCTTTCTGGACTCCATTCCACCATTGGTCTTCTCAAAGCTTTCACCAATACTTTTTCTCGTTTGGGATTGACAGAGGGACTACTCCAAACATCTTCCTTAATCTCTCCTCAAGTTTCTGGATCACCACCCAAGTTTCTGAATCTTCTTATTGGCCTGTCTGAATAATGCCTTGCTCCACTTGAGCTTGCTCCCCTGCAAAATCATAGAAATCATAGCTCTCTGGAAGTGGGTGCTCATCTCTTGCCGATTTTTCACAGGATTTGGTGCGTGCACATCATCCAAATTCAGGATCTTCTGCTTTGTTGCTTTAAAAAGCATATGGTTTTTCACAGAAGTTGTGGTTTCCTTCTTGCTTGTCCACCTGTAGCTTCAGGCTTGTCTGGCCTCCCCCAGTTGAGGCTATCACTCTCCTCAAGCTTCTGAATCTTCTTTTTGGCCTGCCTGAATAATGCCTTTCTCCACTTGAGCTTGCTCCTTGCAAAATCATAGCTCTCTGGAAGTGGGTGCTCATCTCTTGCCCATTTTTTCACAGGATTTGGTGTGTGCACATCATCCAAATGCAGGATCTTCTGCCTTGTTGCTTCAAAAGCAAATGGTTTTTCACAGAAGTTGTGGATTCCTCCTTGCTTTTCCACCTGTAGCTTCAGGCTTGTCTGGCTTCCCCAAGTATACACTATACAGGTGTCAAGGCATTGATGGTGGGAGACTGTTGAGTTGGGTACAACCCCGGTGCTGTCACAGGGGCATCTCAGAGATATTGACTCATAATTTAGAAAATTCCTACTCTTTACTGGGTATATCTACAATGCTGTGTGAAAACCTCTTCCCGGAGTGCCTGCCTTATATTATGTACTTGCAGTCACTAGCAGCACATCTGGGTTGTGCCTTATCCGCCTTTGTCTAACCATCCTGCTATCTCCTGACTTGTATGCATTGTCTCTGGGATTGCTTCCTGACCCAATAGTCTGAGCAATGTCTGGTACAACCTCCTTCTCTTTGTGCTGTTTGTTTGTTGGTTTGTTTGTGTTTTACGCCTCTGCAGCACCTTAGTGGGCTATATCGAGGCAGGCGATCGCCGTATGATGATGAGATAAGAAGACTGTGAGTCTGGCACATACCCTATTAATTCAGGGATGCCCAGGGTCTTTCAGTTGCCCCAGCATAGAATACTGGATACAACCCGCCTCCATTTAATGTCCCATGGGCTCGGACTAAAGTGCCTTCACTTTGTGCCATTGGAATGGATGTTCTTTTTCTTGGGCATGCTTATGTTCAATTTTCAGTGCAACATTGAACTATAATAGGTCCTTTCTACGTTTCTATCTCCTTATCAGCCATACAGACATGCCAAGATAGGATTTATGTCCTTCATTAAAGCAAAAAGCCGACCAATGAGACCACCTGGCAGCTCATGAGCTACTGTTCTACAGATGTATGAGGATCAGATGATTTTGTCTGGCAATGCAACGTAACTTCATATTATGTCACCTCACACCAAAGTTATAGGAAGAAAATTATGCAAACAAGTTCACAAACTAACTAACAGTTACTGTCCATTTTGGATCATCAACATGCATTTATCATGCAGTTCAGCTATTCTGAACTGATCATTCATTAGGAAATACCTGTATGGTTCTAACCAGTGATCTCTGGTTCTAACTTTTTGTATTAAATTTCGTCAAAATTTAAATTTATGTATTCAAAATGTGACTAAAATTATACAAAATCAATAATTTTTACCTAAAAATCATGCTCTGTAATTTATCAAACAATTTCATCAATTATAATTGACAGCATTGACTTCTTCTTGCAAGTAAACTGAGAATATCAGCATCAAACTGTTCAAAATAATGAAAATTAAGCAATTTTCGGACATGAAGTGCTTATGATAAACATCTTGATATCACCTTAATGTCAGTACAAATTGGCTGAGACTATGCCATATGATTGAGAGGGCATCCTGCTACTAAAATGAAATAATTTTGGATTTTTTATAAAATATATCTTGGTGATATAATAAAGTTACAGGAAGATTTCAGTTTTAATTATATTTCAATTTTGACGTGCAACTTGAAATAAAAATACTCCTTTTATTTGCAAACATTAAATGATGCAAATGGCCCTGATTGTGGCAGATATGTCTTCTGTATATTGCGAAGATGTCACATATCAAATTTCATGCAGTTTAGTGCAATATTGATGAAGTTACAACAGTTTTTGTGTAGATAAGTCTAACCGGAACTAAAAAAACGGAAATTTCCGAGGCTTCAACATATGTTTAAAAACAGGGTGATAGCATGCTGAAGGCTAAGAGATACAGATTGCTATCACCCATTTTCTGAAAATAGAGAAATAGGGCTAACATAAAATCACTATGAGAATTCCTCCCTCTGAGTGAGCCTGACCAACCCTCTGGCTCATGGACTAATACTTCTGAACTTTATGGAAAAGTTCCAAAGCAAAAATCGTTTAGAGAAAGTCAATGACTCTGTGCCAAGACAAAGAAGCCATCAATACCAAAAAAAGGCAAACTGACATCACATGTTTTTCATGCAAACTTCTGATGAAGTGCTGCAATCCATTTTGTTCACTCCATAAATATTTTTGGATCCATAAAGCCAGACTTTTTTAATTTTTAGCTTCTCGGATCGACCGACCCAACAGATTTTCTGCCTCCAAAAAACTAATTGACCTTACCCGCCAACAATTCTTATTATATTGACAGTGTAAAAACTTCAGATTACAACTTTTTTCATCTGTCCCACCGACCGACCCTAGTAAAAGTGCTTCGAGAAGATCCGAGAAGCTAAAGATCAACTATTTCTGGCCTAAAGATGACAAATTCACTCTGGACTCACAAGAGTGTGAAAGATTTTACCTGGTTGAGATGACAGCTAATCGAACCATCAAGTCTGCCATTGATATGTTTTGTGGCATTTCTAATGAATTTCCTGTGGGCCATGCAAAGATGATCAACTATGAATGAAGTCTTCGCCATCATGCATCATCTGACATGCTACCATGCATTACATATTGTAGCTTCCTGTCTTACTATGCAACAAATGTGCAGTCATATCATGCATATCCCAATCATTTTTATATTTCTGAAATGCTGGAACATTATATAAAGCTTCAACATTCCATCATTTTTATTTTTCTAAAATGCTTGAACAATATAAAGCTTCAACTTGGCAGTTGTCAGAATAACAAATGCCATACATGATACATCCCATGTCAAAACCAAGTATTCCTTTGGGCTACATACAGCAATAATATAATGGCAGAGCAACAGAGCTATTCTTTTTTTTCTAAGAATATTCAAAAGATATTTTGTTCATTAGATATTCATAAGGTATTCATAAGGTAGGCTATTCACAAGATATTCAAGGGATATTCAAGAGGGATTCAAGGGATATTCAGAGATGTTCAAGGGATATTCAAGGGATATTCAAGAGATATTCAAGGGATATTCAAGAGATATTCAAGGGATATTCAAGGGATATTCAATAGAGATGTGAGTATTTAAGAGGAATTCAAATGATATTCAGAGAGATTAACAGGTATTCAAGAAAGATTCAAGGGATATACAAGGGATTTTCAAGAGAGATTAAAGGGATTTGGGAGATATTTAAGTTTAAGAGATATTCAAGAGATATTCATTGTATATGCAAGAGGGATTCAAGGGATATATGAGGGATTTTCTGGAGAGATTCAAAGGATATTGATATACATTCAAGAGAGATGCAAGGGATATTCAAGGGATATTAAAAGGATATTCAAGGGATATTGAAAGGATATTCAAATGATACTCAAGGGATATTCAAGGGGTTTTCAAGGGAGATTCAATCATTCTAGGGGATATCCAAGTTCTTGGTTGGGACCAAATTTCGGATTAAAGCTCTTTCGTGAATCAGAACTATCGGAACTGACTATCATGGAGCCAGATCAATCTCGGAATGAATTGGTTTGAAGTTCTGATGCACCCTGATGTGATTTACTTTTAGAACATTGCCTGTAAAATAAAATGAAATGCAGAGAATACACATTGTGGTCTAATTCACCTAGCATCACCCTAAGCCTCCAGTTCAATCTGGTATTTGTTTGATCGATCTCTTTCAAATGAGCATTTTTATCTTCTTCTTTAATGACTGAATTTTGTATGAAACCAAGTGCTTGAGCAACAATAGAAATCAATAAGTATTAGATGAAATGTGCATGACTCTTGCAATTAAACCTCACTTGGGAATCAGTTGGGATAAACGATTGAATGTACACTAACTTAATGGTCCCCCTTCTCTTTTTGAAAACATTTGTTGGCAAGGAAATTGAAAGTGAAAACTATCCCACAACTAACCGCTAACTGTGGAGAAAAAAGGCATTAAGGCAATCGATAGGGTAATTTTTAAATTACGCCTTCAGGCTGAAATATATACTCAATCGTTGTTACGGATGATTCCTATTTCGTGTGAATTAGATCTTGTAATTCAACCCGGCAATGAAACAGAAGTAAACACCAAAAAAGGTGGTCAGTAGTCAGTACAGTGCTGCTAGAATGTAAGTGCATCAGCTGATGTTTTGCCTGTGGGTTAATGACAGCAGCCAAACTACTTATGGGAGTATGGATTCTAATCCTTGTGGATCTCGAGCAGCCAGTACAAACTGATGAGGAAACTTAATTTCAATGACAGCAGCCAAACTGCTTATGGGAGCAGGATTCTAATCCTTATGGATCTCAAGCTGCCAGCACAACTGATGTGGAAACTTAATTTTAATGACAGCAGCCAAACTGCTTAACGGAGTATGGATTCTAATCCTTGAGGATCTCAAGCTGCCAGCACAACTGATATGGAAAGTGGAGACTTAATTCCAATGGTGGCTTATGGGAGTATGGATTCTAATCCTTGAGGATCTCAAGCTGCCAGCACAACTGAGGTGGAAACTTAATTTTAATGACAGCAGCCAAACTGCTTATGGGAGCATGGATTCTAATCCTTGTGGATCTCAGGCTCACAAACTGATGTGGAAACTTAATTTTAATGACAGCAGCCAAACTGCTTATGGGAGTATGGATTCTAATCCTTGAGGATCTCAAGCTGCCAGCACAAACTGATAAGGAAACTTTATTTGTAGCTATACAGGTTTTAGAATACAGGGACCTCTGTAATTGTATTAAAACATTAAAAAATGCTAGCTATATCAATAAAAAGATTGGTCTGAGAGCCGGTCAGAGACCTGCAATTTGGCCAAAAAAGTGGAGAATAGCCACTTTCATATGCATTACCCCTACAGGTACTTGTCACCTCAGTAATGAGAAAAGCCTTGGGATGGGGAGCCCTGGACAAGAAAATGCAATGAAAGTGATGGATTGACCATCCGAATTGAACTTTTAAAACCATTTCCAACAAAAATAATTGGCAGTATTAAGGAGTTTCTCTTGAAATGTTGCACATCTTACTTGTATGTTAGAATCTCTCCGCAGAAATTTATGCAATCAAATATGAAAAAGGATGACATTGCAAAACTGTTAGAAAATATCGTTCAAGCTGTTCAACTTATTTCAGATGGCTGCAATGTCCTGACCAGTGTTGTTGGAGGAGGATCTTTTTACTACATTCTCCCAGGAAGAGATGACCCGAGAGGACGTATGGCGCTTCCTAGTGGAAGAGGATGGTGCTCTAGGGACCTCCACACTACTTCTCAGGAACTCAGTTTAGAAGTAGGTACTAAGTAAAGTATTATAATTAATTATATTATATATTATTCGCTTTTAATTTAAAATTATATTTTAATTATTTCTTCAAATTTTTTCACAATATAGGCCTATACGTTCAATATCCTTTGCAACACATGAAAAGGAAACCATTGTATATATGCTATGCGACCAGCTTTGGAAAGGCATTTATGAATGTTCCGATAATAATTGGATATCAAAAGGTTGAGGTTTTATCATCCTTCAGTTATTCTGAGGCAATATAACTCACTGAGTCAAGCGACCTTCAGTAAACAATGTGAGTCACGGAACTAGACCTCATGATGCAAATTAATTCTCTGGTTATGGTGAATCCATGAACTATTTGGGTTTTCCAGTTCATCAAGTGATGTTTTTGTGTGCTTGGTTTATGATTATGACTGTGATGTGATAGTCTGTCAGTCTGATTTTGATTATTCACAATAATAAAGTCACCGAGCCGGATGTGGATGCATGCAGTGATGGAAATGGAAAAATTTTCATCGGGGAGCTCTCGGCTTGTGCGACAACGGTTCGCCATTCCAAATTTTCAAAATGGAAAAAAATTCTTCCACCAGAGCATAATTTTGGCAGAAAATACCATGAGGACTGAAAAAGTAACATGATAATTTTAATTCACAACTGATCATTGGGGGAGCTGTATCAGGGTACAGCTCCCTGTGTTTTTTGGTCAAGGGAGCTCAGCTCCACCGAGCTCCCCCCATTTCCATCACTGGATGCATGCATTTCGGTCCCAGACTCCTAGCATATGACGATGTGACCATATTATTTTCAGCTGAATGAAATGAATATATGATCGAAAGTGCTGCATCTCAGTATGATCTTACTCTATTAATTTATAATATATTTAGGCTTGAATTTCTTCAATCGGAAGGCATCCGAATGCTTGATTAGATGTGGCAAAGTAAATTACAGTGCTGCTTAAAAAGTAACTGAATAGGTGATGTTTTGCACAAGGTCAATGCTCTTTAGCAGCTCTTAATCCTCACCAAACTGCTTGTGGTAGTATCATTTTTTCAATCAATGAGATGAAAATGTAATTCAACATAGAGGTAGATTTGTTAGGTATTCCTGAGAGAAATGACTATCATGTTTCTTTGATGTAACAAAGAGTTACATATAATGGGTCAAAGTCTTTCGTAAGTAAGTGAAAACCCATGCAAGGCCAATGTAATTTCAATCGGGGAAATACGGTTCACTTACACTGATTTTGACCCAAATCTAACTGATTGTGACATGTTTTTGTCTCATCGGATGAGAATCCATGCTTCCACAGGCAGTTGGTTGAGGATGTTTAGCATTGACCCAAGGCCAAGGGCAAAACATCACCTGTTTCACAAACTAATTACAAGCAGCACTGCCGGTATATGTTACACCTGATAGAATAAGTAAAATTTTACTGGAATTATATGTTCTCATGATCAGTGACAAATAAATGCCATGTCATAAACTTATTTATCAGAACATTTCTTTTCCAGATGTCTCTCCCCGAACAGTTTTCCATAGTATTCATGGCCGAGCATCACGTAGACAACCAATTCGTGTTTCCTTTTCTGCTCACCTACAGAAACACTTCAAGGAGATTCACAGAAGTTCCAGTTGTAAGTTTAAAGTGTCCAGTATATGCTCTGAGTCAGTATTGTTTATTGTACACTACAATTTGTACTCTCATTTGTCACAATTAGTGCAGACCCATTCCCAAATAAAAGCATTTCATATAATGCGATGAAAATATGTTGTAATTCAATTGCCAATGCCCCTAATAAAAGTTCCATTCTTCTATGAATTGAAATTATAAAAGTCTCATGACTCTGTATAATTATGGATCCTGGCATTGGCTGTCTATACCTTTTCCAGAGAAACGCCCTTTTGTGATTTTCACTTCAAGAAAACTTTTTAATTTCAATGTGCTGTCATTTGGAAACTACTGGGGTTACAGGGTGGCCCAATATGTCAAAATTACCCTATTTTGGATGCACTTTCAGGAAACTAACATCATGAATCTGCAAACAATCCATTTCATATTTGCATTGGCAATTGAATTACAACATATTTTCGTTGCATTATATGAAATGCTTTTATTTGGGAATGGGTCTATATACCCATCAGCACAAACAGATATAAACAAGTGTGCCATGCCAAAATATTCCCCTGGTAAAGGACAATTAGTGTGTCAAATTTCATGCAAATATATATATATTGCTTTAAATCACAAAGATATTGGGTCATATGGGTAAAAAATTGATATATGTTTCTAGTATTTTTGAAGCAAAAACTTTAAAAGGCTGTCAAATGGCCCCAGGTAAAGATACAAAGTGGCCCAATATCTCAAAATGTTCCTTTCTTTATGCTCTATAAGTGTGCCAAGTTTCATGCTTTCCTCCAAAAATGCACAATTGTTATGATACCTGTAGCTATGCCGCTGCACTAAATGAACTTCTGCCATATGGTGGAAAATCCACATTTATGTGTGGACCTGTTGTTGCCTGTAAGTCTCTTACCCAACCCATCCAGAAATCACGTCTGTTTGAAGTGTGGACATATCGTCACTTACCACAAAATTATATTTTTAAAAATTGATAATTATTTTAAAATGTCTAAGGACTGTCAGAATTCATAATCAAGATTCATTAAAAAATCACTGACGAACATCAAATTTCTGTCATTCTCCTCACATTTAAAAAGGCGATTATGATTCTGAATCAGTCTTTTTTTTCTGAATTAATCAGTTTGTACCTATTTATCCTTTCAGAAGCCTGTCCTACCATATCATATGAGTAATGTGCTCAACAAAATGTTAGGAGGCGTTCACAAATTTTTCTGGCAGAAAGTCCAGGGTGACCGGGTGAGAATTAAACCCTTGCGTAATAACACAGGATCATCCTGCACTCATATCACTCTTGTCACTTGCCCAGCTGGTAAGTAAGAACCAAGATAAGTATAATTATGCTACACTGATGCACTGGTATCATTGCCAATTTTTAAGGCTTAATTTTCAGCACTTGCCCAATTTTGTAGTATCTGTCTACAGACTGCACCTATAAGAATTTACTGCACAATTGGATGAGAATCACTCCTGAATTCTGACCTTCTTTACATAAAACCAATTCACCTCATTTTCTTTAATCTCCCATATTAATAGATCCCTCATGTATACCATAATACAGAAAGTAAAGCAATCTCTCCTTAAGACTTTGAAACTGGAATGATGACTGTCGGACAGAGGTTCCCAATTCAGCAATCATATTTTGTATTTATTAGTCAATTTATACTTTAAAGTTCTGTCAAATCATCATGCATATACAGTGTGTCTGACGAAATTATGCAAGTTACGCATTTCACATAATTATCGGATTGGGCTTTGAAATATTCAATGTAAATTTCAATAAGTTTCATTGAGGCAAAATTGAGTTGTGCTTGTTTTCACACATTTGGGCGTCTGACGAAATTATGCAAAATCCACGTATGGACTTAAAAACGTTAAAGTTTCCAATGATTTTGCTCCAATCATTACATGGAAGATTTCCAAGCCCAATCCAGTGATTATCTGAAAAGGATGCAATGGTGGGTCAAATAGTTTTCATACCGGTGTGAAATACGTAACTTGCATAATTTCGTCAGACACACTGTACATATAGAAAAGTTGAAAATATTAATTTGCCTTCATTTTCAGCTCAAATAGAACCTGTCACTGAGATGACCAACTACAGTATTGACCTTTCTGCGCTCAAGGAAGTTTCTTCCAAGATCCGAGAAGCATATTTTACCAAAGCTGACGAGAGACCATCGGCCATTTTTATTGGCAGTTTTGGAATCATCGTACTATCAGTTCTTATCGCAGTTTTTGTGTTAATAGACATTCCTACGTACCAAAGAAACTTTACTTATATGAGAAAGAACATCAGAATACTGCAGTCGAACATGAGAAAGAGAAGAAGAAAGGGATACAAGCCAGCAAGGATGAGCGATTTGAACTCTACGCACAACAACCATATGCCAAAGCGGAAATCCATAGATGTCACACAGACATCTCTGTGTGTTAGTGACTCGTGATGAGTACGGAGAACTTTTATTCTTTGTTGTAAATGCCTACTGGACACAGTGGACAGTACCTATGTTCAAAAGAACAGATCAAACATTTGCGTCATAACGGATGAACATCCTGAACACAACGTCAATAAAAAGCACCCAGAAAGGTAGTCCAAGCATTGCTTCTGACAGTGTTTCCGACAGGCACCCGAGACCGAGTCCAAGGGCTAGGATTGGGCATCCGAGGCCATCAAAATAAGGCCTCAAGACCTCCAACACTGGCTTCTGATCACGGAAAATGCAGGATAACAAAAATATGTTACTATAAAACATGAACTGATTCACAAATGTGAACAAATAATCAATTATTATCATTCACACATTATTTCCAAATAAAAAGTTTAAAATCAAGAAGTTATCTTTATATTTTAAACACATGTATTTTTATTTCCATAAACATATCATAAAGTTGATAGTCTAGACTAGGGTTGGGTATTGCCTGGGGTTGGGGGATCCAATACTTATCACGATACTACACCTGGGATTCAATACCTCCACGATACTTATCATGTGAGCATCATGCAATGCAATAAAGTATCACGATACTGACTCACGATACAATAAGTATCCCGATACTTTAGGTCATGTCAGTCCCACTCTTTGATAGTGCAGGTTTGCTGCTGTGCACCTTATTTTTGGTGGGAAAACGACTTTTACACCAGGTGGCTACCATGTGGGTTGCACTGCGGGGCAAACACCACTAAATAAAAATGTCAACAATGCAGATTACAGGCTAGTAAACTTCGTTTTTCTGTCCAGAACTACCAAATAAAGTTTGGCAGGCATGAAAAATGGATTTTTCAGGGGTTTGAAAGTATCGTGATGTCAGTATGGCGATTGCAAAACATCGCGAATTCTGGCGATGTTGAAATCGCCTCTCTTTTGACGATGCCAGATGCTCACAATACTAGTATTGCCACCAAAATGACGACGATACATCGATGCATCGATGCATCGAACCCAACCCTAGTCTAGATGCACAGAATTGTATAATTAAACAAGAATTACACACATAATAAATATTTTTCTGAAAGCAAGCAATATGATAATATCAACTTTCAGATTAGTGGCGACTACATAAAAAGACTAAATGGTACATGAACGAAACATGATGTACTCTAAACATCTGCCTAATATCCGGATGATAAAAATTGTCCTTCGCATTCAAGGTTTAACTTTTATTGATTGGATTGAGCTTGGGCAGATGACCTATCAGTAATATCTCCATTGATAGGTATTGATGCATTATTTTTCTTAGGTTAAAATTGAAATCACCAACTTACAAATTAAAACATTACATGTGACAATAACCAAATCAAATTCTTTTAGAAATAATTTGATATAAACATCTTTATAATAATCAGCAACCGAGTGGCATTGTTCATTGGCCTATGACATCAATTGAAAATTACCAAACATTTATACACACATTGTGAAACAGACCCAAACTCGGGAGTCACATATATACATGTATTGCATTTTTAGCAGCAAATATTATATTATCAATTATTAGTCTTACAAAAATGATTGCATGACACAGAATTCACTGCTGTATTACAATAACACAATAACATGAACATGGAATGTAGTAATAATTGTCGTATTCATAGTCCGAAGACAGACACACCATGCAAATCAAGACAAGTTAAATATTATTAATATTTGAGTAAGTACTTATTTTACTTTTTAGTACATTTAATATTTCAAGCCAAAGTCGTTGGATATCTCACAATATGTTTTCAGACAAAACTTTCATATTGCGGTGTCATGATGTCAGTACAATCAATGCAAAATATTATTACAAAAACTAGATGAAGGCAAATTAAAATTTGCAAGACTAGCAGGCCGTGGCATATTTAGGGAGGTGCCTTTGGGCCATTGCCTCCCTATGTGAAGGAAAAGTAACATGGGAAAGATAGCAAAAGGGCCTCGACAGGTTAGCAGCATTGAGTGGCCTAAATGTCATGAGTGATTGCCGGCATTGATTCAAAATGTGTTATACTTGTTAAGAAAACTCAGAGAGAAATAGTCATATGTGTAATTAATGAAATAATTATCACCCACTGAGAAGTGTAATTAAAAGGCAAGAAATGGAAGAAGAAGAACAAAGGCAATCAGCAGGTAGCTTACACTTGATTGCCAAAATAGACTGCCATCATTGATGGTAATCATTGATGGTCATCATTAATAGGAAATGATTGTTTGTCAATAGAAAATTAACATAGAAACAGTCATATTATCACCCATTGAGAAATGGGAATGAAAGTTATGAAAAACAAATGAGTTGCTTTGTTAAAATCTTACCAGAAGTGTAGATATTTCCCTAAACAAAACTTTAATAGCATTGCAATGTACTTTTGTGTCTTTCCTGTGTCTTTAAGGACAATAAATAGCTTGATTGAAAAGTTCTGTGCAACAGCATGATGATACCAGCCATTTTGGCCCCAAGATGCCACCTAGTGTAATTGAAATGCAACACCGTCAATCTCCATCTAGTGGATATACAATGAACTATTGGCAAAGAGCATGGGGATTTGTGCATTTGCAAGTGAAATACAGCAATTTAAGACTTGTCTAAGTATAATAATTGTTTGAGAATGTGGCATGTCGCATTATAAAGGTTTAGTTCACTTGACTGACAGGTAGGCAATGTAGAAATACGACTATTACAGCTGCTACTTGAGCTCATGTGATGATGAGTTAGCAGACAACAAGTGTGTACGTACAAACATTTAGTGTGGCAACAGGATCCTGACAACTTCTAGTGTCTCTAGAGACTAGCCTCCTGCTAGTCTAAATATCACATTGTCAGGTGTATTTCTAGAGTACATTCAAGTGATAAATATTCAAAATTAAGATTTTCATACACTCATATGTATATAACATGGATAGGCCAATAACTGGACAATATTGCGTCAAATGTAAATTAATAACTGGAGTCAATCCTTTGATTATGGTCTAACAAAGATTAAGATGTTTATAGTATGGTTCACATAATGTCAAATTTTGTCTTCTATAAATAAAGATCATTCAATACAAGTCCTGCCAGATAGTATTAGTAGCTTTAATAGCACTAATAGGTCATGGAACAAAAAGACATGTTTAGGTGCAGTGAGGGACTGAGGGCTTTCAATTGCATTCTTTCCCTTGAAAACAATAAGTAATGTGAAAGGAATTTATTTTAAGGTGGGATAATAATATCAATATAATATCTGAAGAGAATACTCCTCAATTCAGCAAACTACTAACTCTGTTGTCCAAAAGTTATTTTCATATTTTCATCGAAAAGATAAGCATCCAAGCACAGGGAGTTCAACACAAAATCCATTAACAAACCAGCCTGAGCACAATATTACCAATTTTTTGGACAGCAGTGTTTAAAATTCAAACAGGTGGTTTATCTAACATAATTTGATTTTTATATTATCCTCCTTTATAATACAATAATCACAGAAAACGCTCAATATTAATCTCCGTTCCTTTCGTTTTTTTCACTAGATTCACCGATTAAAACACTCCCTTTGGTCTATGCTGATAAAAGCTAGACCTGACTGAGGGAACTTGCAAACAACAGACAGTGGTTGACTGTCCAAGATGTAGTGGAATGTAACTGATTCGTTGGGTTTTCCAGAGAGATCCACACGAATGTCTTCTCCTGTGTCCTGGATTCGAGTAAATCTTTGAGCAGACATTGGAATCCATTTTGCCCGTTCGCCAAGAAGCAGCAGTTCCTTTTGCCTGTTTAGAGGAAAGAGGAATTAGAGGATACAAAATAAGTCGTTCTTATCAGTTGTGTGACATTTGTCAGTCAGGAAAATTGTAAGCTCCGTCAGTAAAGCAATAATATACATCAACCTATCATCGGGACTGAAGGAGCGACACTGAAACAATAAATATATTCAGCACAGAACCCTTTTTGTCTTGATAACTTTCTCAGGAGCAAATATAAGGTTCATACAAAGAGACTCAAAATTTGTAATTTCAAAGCAATATCATCAACAGGGAAAGGATGAAATTGAAGATGTTTGAAATTATCAAATCCTCTATTAGAGAATTGTTATTCACTATTTTCTTTGGTCCATATAAGATTCTCTGAAATATTACTTTTTCTTCGAAGTAAAAGATCACATGACATACCTGAAGGTCATGACTGGTGTCACATAAAACAGGCAGAGGTCAGCACGAGTGCATCCGTCTGTAATGATAACTGGGTTGTCCTCGCTGAATTCAGGAAGGTCTTCAGAGGGTGGGTCCATGTAGCCAAAGACTTTGTTCTTTGTTGCAAGCTAAAAATCAAGGAAAAAGGATTATGGCCAACTATTATCCTTTGCCATGACATTGTCTGGTCAAGGCCCAGACAATGATGACTTCTGATCTCGAGCAAGAACAGCTGGTTAATCACCAGTAATGCCTAACAATAATGGTGACGGCAATTAATGGAAGGATGTTATTTGCCCTCGATAAAATGATGAAGTCATTGAAGTGTTCTATATCTTCAATACCAGTAAGTGCTGAACTGAGAATACCAAGCTCCATCAAAGCTGTACTCAAAACTAAATGGCTCATTTTTGCCTCTACATTTTAGAAAGGAATGAGAACTAGTAAATAAATGGATGATTCTTCTTTTATAACTCAACCAAGTGTCAATCTAATTGCCTAACCATGTTATCTCAGTCTTAGCTTTGAAATATCAGGGAAAAGTGTTAGTCAAACAGAATACATTCATCCTACAAGATGGAAGCCCAGAATGTTTTTTGGCCATACCTTAGACCCAAAGGCTGCGGCAGTGGGACCAACTTTGTACATGTTTTTCATGGCGGAAGCGAAGATTACTCCAAATCTGTAGTCACCAACATCCGAATAAGTTGTCCACACTTCACCATCAGGGCCAACATTTCCTCCAAAAGAGGTCTGAAATTTAAATTGAGACATTGAGGTTCCAAGTAGATTTTTTACAACAGCCCACATAAACATATATAACACTTTGAAGAGTCATTGATGATTTACAATACAAGGTTTATCAAGTCAATGCAAGAATTTTTCAAGGGAATAAAAGAGAAAATACTTTACCTGTTGGAGCTGAGCGTCCACCATGAAGGCAGATCTGGATGGTTTGAGAATGAGCCCATCATCACGGCAGCACCTGAGAAGACAAAGAATATAAGAAATCATTGATGATGTGCAGTTCATGGCAAATGCTCTTGAGATAATAAAGTGTCAATTGCATGGAGACAACATTTCTCTTTTGGAAGAGGGCTGAAATAGCTTTTATGCCCAAGAATCGCTCAAACAAGCCACTGAAGTCAGGGCAACAGCAGAGACAAAGGGCATAGAGAGAACGAAGAATGCCTTTAAATTGGTATCATAAATTGTCTTTAAAGTATTCAAGATCAAAGGTTAATAATAATGTTTTGACACTTACATCATCAGCAAAGATGCATTAGTTCCACCGATCATGTCTCCAGGGCCAACAGGACCAGCAGTAAGCACGGACACCAGAACTTGCAGGGCAGGGTACAACTCTTTGGCTGAAAAGTAACATGTCTTGAATGAACGACTCAAACGAAAGAAAGGAAGAAATATTTATTTAAAGTCGGGTTGAAAAACAAAAAACATAAGTTCACATGGTACTTGTATAGCCAACTAGTAGGCCTACCAAGTCATAAAATAATTACAGAAACCCAGGTTAAGTTTATAATCAGGTCACAACTAGATACTAGGTCTAAAAGTTACATTGTACAGATGACGAGCACAAAGATTTGTCAAATTATGAGAGTGAGAGAAAGACACATGTCTCAACATACCTCTGTAGAAATTGTCAGGCTGAACTTCTGTTGTCCAGAAGGTGTCCTTGAAAGGAGCCAGTCCCACAGCATCCGCAAACAGACTGGTCTGACCAATCTTCCATTGTTCGTAACCACCATGGTTGGGCTGGTAGTCATCACTTGCTCTGGCCTAGATTAAAACAACGTGGATCTTACTATTATTCTTTTATCGATATTATTAAATTTGACTAATTGAATGTCAACCATTGGGAAAGATGTGCTTGTATTTTCCAAAATACGCGCATCACTAAGTTCAATACCCACAAGTTTGTTAGTTTGTTTTTTGTAAGACAACTGAAAAAGTTTTTAAAAGTTCAACTTGAGCATTAATTATCAGTAATTGAGACCAATTTATAGCAAACAATACCTTCATCCAAATAAATTCTTAGTGGTGCTGCCATTCTTGACAATACTTGTTATTTCTCATGTGACCACTTGGAATGGAACTGGTTAAACAGTCAGTTGCAGATTACTGCCTCCAGTGCTAAGTATAAATGTACAGGGTGGGTAAGGGAAATCTGGAATGATCTTTAAGTTGCTGTATAACGCAAACATATTAACGGAATGTTATGAAACCAACAACATGGCAAACAGTGGTTAATCAGCCACAAATCAGGTCAATCTTGCAATACTGGGACAAGAAATGGCGACCAAGGAGCAGAAAAGGAAAAGGGTGGCAGATCTCCTGTCTGCCCAAGTGAAGCCTCGGACCATTTCTAACATTGTTGGTGTGTCACTGAGCACTGTATATGTCATTAAACAATCCGTAGCCAGTGGGAAAGGGTTGCAGAGGGAGCCTGGCAGCCATGGGCAGACAAAGAGGACCAGGAATTTTATAATTGCCCTCCATACTCCAGAATTCTGGCCATCCTCAAGCCCAGACCTGAACCCTCAGGACTACGCAACCTTGGGCGTTTTGGAGAAGGCCACCAATAGAAACCCTCAACCTATTGTTGACTCTCTGAAAGAAGCCATATAGAGAGACTGGGGCAAGATGTCAGCTGACGTTGTGACCAACAGTTGTAAAAGTTTTCGAAAGCGTGTTGAGGCTGTGATTGCAGAAAATGGTTGTCACATAAATTAAAATGTTGTCTATTGTCTAAACTTGCTCATTTGCAAAAATCATTGTTCTGTGTTCAGTGGAAATGGTTGAAAATAAATAAGTTCTGCATCTGTCGCAATTTTCCAGTTTTCTGTTACCCACCCTGCACGTAGGAAAAATGTAGAAGTAACAACTGACCTGAGTAACAGAAGGAATCTCCAAACTTTGCAAAATATGCCTTGGCAAAGACATACAATACTGAATAGTGACGTCGTTCATGCTGGCTCCTTGACCCATCTGCATGAGCCAGTTGCGAGCCGTGTACACATCTTCTATGGCAATGTCCGTCTTCTCTATTGGGGCATTCAGCCAATCCTGTGTGAAATAACCGAAGTTTAATGTGTGACTGACCCATGTATGTACAAGTGTTTGATAAAAATGACAGCCAGATTGCAAGTGCTCCACCACTGCCTTCAAGTTAAAATAACCTATTGAGTTCCATACCTGCATATAGTTCTTGATTCCCCAGTTTTGAGATTGTGCAAAGATGTCAATCCAAAATTGCTGAAAGAAACAAATTTTCATTAAATCTGTTTCATATGAAATCTTCCTAATTTTAATCACAAAGAATATGCATTTGAAATAAAAGAGAAATCTTACCAAATCTTGTGGCAGTGCATAGGTCCCATCCATTACAAAATTATATTTTCCACCATTTTGTTTTGCGTAAGGAGTTTTTGCTACCCTGGAAAAAAGAGAAATTAAATTTCAAATTGATTACCTGCATAAATTGTCTTAGTCAAATAATACAAAATGAGGTGTATGCATTTGGTTTGATGCAGTCTCTTTTGTACTCACCACCATCGATTATGGGCTGTATACTTGGAAAATAGTTTGTCTCTGAGAAATCTGCAAAAGAGAACATTAACACTCTTACAGCTCGAATTTTCTATAATCGAGGCCTGATTTTTCTAGAAAATTATTCAAATGCATTGAAGTAAGATACATTCAAAACATGGATCAACGGTGAAAGATGGAAATATTTTGCAGATGACCCATTTGCTTCATATAATATATCACATTATATTTAGTAGGCTGCAGTACAAGAGCTCCTGATTTACCAATTTATGTTTAAACTACAGCATCCTCCCTAACTAATGATCTTAGTGACTCTGGAAACTAAAATCTTACTTGTCAAAAAGACAAAAATGTAGTGAAAACTTACCCCATACCACTTGGAATCATCTTTTTGTTGGGTTCCCACAGCAGGGTTCCTCCATAACCAAATCCACCATTGATTTCATACCAAACTGAGTATTGGTAAGATCTGGGTGAAAAATAAAAACAGAACAAATAGCGAATAAATATACATAATCCTGCTGCATATGAATGAATTATTGAGACAGTATCAGTATGATCTAGCCTCTAGGAAGGAACTTTGAAATGTGATAGAGCCTACAGATTTATGAAATTTTTCACTAAATTGGAAGGAGAAGAAGAAGAGCAAAGAAGAAGAAGAAACAAGTAAGCATAAAATTGTAACTAGCTACCTGTATGGAAGGTTCAGCTTTTCCGCATAAGCTTTCACACCAAGTAAGGCATCCTCATATGTCATGTTTTGGATTATGTAGCCCGACACATAATAATTAACATAGTAGGCACCTGTAAAAATACATCACATTTCCATATATGTGGGCAAGGCTTCGGTGTCATGACATTTTTGGTTACATCATCAGACATCATTTTTTTTGCTGATTTTAAGGGGTTTCTGATGTAACAACTTCCATGGTGTCAACTAACATGCAATGTCTTCCCTCCATTTTATAATTTCATTGTGTTTTTAAGTGCATAGTATGCATGCGTACTGGGAAAATTGCAGTGAAAGTGTTCAGGTAGGTGGACATTCGTGGTGTCCTACTGCTACTTTTGGGTATTATTATTTTTATGCCAGCTGTAAAATAGGTCCTAATATGATGATGCCAAAGCATAGAGAGACCACAGGATGGAGATCCGCATTTTGGTCACCAAAGAGCAAATTTTAAACTGTTTTTAACATTAATTGTATGAAACTATATTGTTTTATATTGGTATTATTATAAGCCTAAATGTTAAGGCCTTTTTAAGACATAAAAAAAAAAAAGCATGATTAAATTTCATTGTTGTTATTTTTATATTAGCTATACCAATTCATCGCTAAAGCTGTTTCTGGAAGTATAAACTTGTACTGATCATATCAGCCCCTATATTTCTAGGCTGACTGCCAAAACATTAGCCAAAAGAACAGCATCCTATGCCATTATTACGGGCATTCTTGTTGAAGTTGACTTGTTGGGTTTCATTAGCTCAAGCAAAACTGTTATTTTCAGTGTTGGGTTAAAAATATAAATCTAAGAATTTTAGCCCTGGTAAGAGGGCATATTACTTCAGAAACAATATGCTGAGCGCTGATTCCGGAGATGGAGAATAATTGAGTAATTGCAAATTTTTAAAAAATACATTACAGTCATGACATTTGGAAGACAAACCATAACTGTGAATTGTGTGAAATAAAGTCTTTGTATCTTGCTGTCAATCAGTTAGTCTTCCATAATATTTTTTAGCTTAGTAAACAGCTTTGATAGTTGGTATGTCAATTTGGATTATGAGTAGATCCCAGGCTTCGTAGCATCACCATCTCTGATCTCTGCTTTCAAAGGACTGATCTATTTTTAGCGTCATGATAAAAGTGACGTCATCTATGGCAGTGTTGTTGTGACGTCATTACGATTGTGCTTCAATCAGTAATGACGTCACAATCACGGTGCCACTTTTTGACAGCTTGCCCCATCCCCAAGATTTCCCTAGTATATCCCTGTGTCTGTGTGAGTACAGCTCCTACCATATTTAGACCTGCCGGTCTCGGGCGCTTCGCGCCCGAGACTGTGGTCTCTATAATGCAGTTCTGGCAGGTTTTAGTTACTGAACAATCATGAGATGATAATGAATGACTTTCCACAGCCCATTGATGGTGATGTTGGTAATCAGAAAGAAATGAATTTTTACCCACTTTTCATGTCTTTTCTGTTACATCATCAGTCACTGTCAATTGCTCCCAGATACCTTGGCACAATACAAGCATGAACAAGTTCAGTTTTAGCACAATTAGCATGGAAATTAACTGGAGTGACTTAAAATGGGACATACTCCCTTCAATAATCAAAATAAACCTTTCATATAGTTGATGTTGTAACTAAGCCAAAATGTTACATCATTAGACGGATATCAATTTTTGATATAATTTTATTCTCCAACATTTTACAAATAAATTTGAAGAAGTTTTGTGACTTTTGATCATAATTGCTGACTTTTGATTTAGAATGGCTGTATTTGGCTAGACGAGTAAGAGCCAGTGAATCAAAATTGTTACTGCCCAAGTGGCTCTTTTCTTTGGTTACATCATAAGATATTCTCATACTTGACGGTTTACAGTAGGTTTTTCTCAGTGCACACTATCAGACACAGTTCATTTTGTGCAAGAATCAATGAAGAAAGGACAAATTTACCGGATTTCTCTACTTTTGTTGGAAAATGTTAAATGTGGATATTATAAAAACGCATTGAACGTTCAGTCTGTTACAATACTTTGGTGTCATGTTACATCATCAGATTAATATTCCTGTTTGTCTGTTATGGTCTGTTCCAATGTCGTTCCGCATGAGGCACATAACAGAAATGTAAACAAGTATAGTGTATATCCGTTTTATCATTCATAAGTTAAATAACTTCCTTGATTTCTGGATATTCTTTCTTATTATGTAACATGGACACAATTGCATGATTGGCAGTTTTGTGTCATGGTTACATCATTAGGAAATATTACCGTTTACCTGGGAAGACTACACTTCCGGGAAGTAGTTAATTTTTCTAAGAGACAACCCAGTCAACATTTGAGTCTGCACAGCACTCAGTGTGAGATCACAAGAAACTCACATGGTGATGTCATACTTGAGAGTGTCATCAAGACATCACAGTGACATCACACCTTGTGACCTCATGCATTGCTACCTCATGCAGAGCTCTCTGAAATCTCACATACTGAGGTCAAAATGTGAGCCCACTACGAGCTCATAGTGACCTCACATATGATGGTGTCACTATGAGATCTCTCAGGGAGGTGACAGGGAAACCACACAGAGAAGTCACAGAGAGCTCACATTGTGACCTCATGCATTGCTACCTCATGCAGAGCTCACAGAAATTTCACATGCTGAGGTCAATATGTGAGCTCTCTTTGAGCTCACAGTGAGCTCACAAATGACATTGCCACTATGAGATCTAACAGAGAGCTCACACTGTGAGCTTTTTGTGACAGGAAGTGACATCACATGGCCATCACAACATTCCATCCACCATTTTGAATCAACATGTAACAAGGAAATTTGGGAGATGAAATAATGCATGTAAGTACACTTTAATACAGTTTGTAGATTTGGAAATTGTGTTAGCATGGGTTTAAACACTTAGTGATTCCACAGGCATAGAAATTAAGCATCCGGAAACTGGCAATTATATGTGTTTTGACAGTTAAATTATACAGCAGTTTTGGCTCAATCTTTTAACTGCCATTTATAGTATCAGGAACCATTGCACTAAACAAACACATACAGTTTTGACATGTATAAACTAGTCATGTTTTCCATTTTAATTGACAATTTATCTTGGAATGATTAGATATATAATAGACATCAACCACACACACAGTATAGGATAATTCAGCCTATATGTATATATGGGACATTATTGAAGTTGCTAGTATATTATATGTAGCACATACATGTATTTGTATTATTTTTATTCTGTTTCAGGTTGCTGGTTGATATGAATGGGTTGGACTACAGGAATGAAGATTGAAGAGATTTGAATAAAGCCCCCCCCCTCCCATCCAGCAATGTGATTTGACAAATAAAATGAGTGAACAAACTTGCTATTCTGTATGTGTATTTATCTAACTCTTGAAGAGGTCAATGAGGGTGATTTGAGGTCACAGGAAGTTCACCCTGCAGAGGTCACAAAAAGTTCACCCTGCAGAGTTGACCTCAGAAAAGGCTCACAGAGAGCTCACAGAAAGCTCACAGGAAGCTCACAAGAGTCTCACATGAATCTCACTATGAGACCTCACATTAGGCTCACAGGGAGCTCACAGTGTGACCTCAACTTTTGAGCTCAAATCGCCCTCATTGACTGGCTTCAAAATGAGGTTGATGTGAGGTCTTTTCTGTGAGCTTTCAAGGTGTCTCACAGATATATCACAGTGAGGTCAAATTGTTGACTGGGAAGTTATGAGATTGATATCTGGCATAGCTTTTTCATAAAGCTCCTGGAGGCAGATACAGCTGAAATGTCTTTTATAAATTTTCTTATGAGGTAACAAAGACACCACAAACCAGGTTATGATCTACAGATTCTTCTTTGAGCATCATTGCCACAGCTAAATTATGATATAAGTTTTAAAATCAAAGCTCATCCCAAAGCGGTACATGTCTTTTATTATCTGGACAAAATTCAGGCAGTTTCGATAGATTGTTTCTTTAAAAAAACTAAATTTGCGTTATACTTTCTGTGCTGATGATGTAACTTAGACACAAAAATTTTAAAATTGAAAATTAACCATGATGCTATGACAATAAAAAGTCTGTTTCAAAATAGAAAATATCTGCAGGTGCTACTTTAATCAAAAACAGCAGTAGCAAGTCATATTCAGTCCTAGATGAAGACACAGAAGCAAAATAAAATGGGTTTCATGTCCTCGTTACGCTTTGCAACTTCTAACCTTCTTATACAGAAGGATAATACGATTTTAATCAAACTTGGATGTTGCTTTCGTAAAACTCCCATACCCTATCAATTCAGACGCTACTTTGTAATATTTAAATGGTATTTATACTAAAAATATGGCTTTAAGTTGAAATTTGTGTCCTAGTTACATCATAAAAAATATTGCTAAATTTTAATTTTACTTCTCTTCCAGTACATGTTCAGCCAAAGTGACGATGTGAAAAAATGCCAAATTCTATAATTATTGGCATCATGCAAAAACAAAATTGATATTTGCTACTTTAAATTGCAAAAATGTTGAATTTTGAGGTCTTATGATGTAACCAAAAATGTCATGACACCGAAGCCTTGCCCATATGCACAATTAGTAAAATTAAGTTTACATAATAATTACTGCAATTGCTCAAATATTGATAGATGGATGGATGATTGGGGCTTTACGTCCTGTATTTATGCACTTGGTAGGCTAATTAGTAATTAGGAGAGACAATAATTCAGTAAGAAAGAGATTGGAAGAACTATATTATTTCTATTAATTATTTTTCGAATCATATTGAATCATTTCATACCATTGTCAGTCCAGTATGACAAGTAGTTGTTTGTAAAGTCAGCATCTCTCTGACTTGTGTCTTTCTTGTAGTATTTTCTCATGTTGGAGCCCCATTGAGAGACAGCCTATGATAAAAGAAGTAGACAACTTAAATATATAAATAATTAATTGAAAACAAAAAGGCCTCATCTAGGCTTTGGACATAACTCATTCAAGTATGCGTAACGACTAATTGTTCACAGGAACTTTTTCTATTTTGTATACCTGGGACTGAAAAAGGCCCCATTTAAGCATGTAACTCCCGGAACTCCTTGACGTCCTGCAACTCCCGCTATGTCCCACTAACTCCTGCTTACTCCCGCTAACTCCCATAACTCCCACTAACTCCCGCTAACTCCCTCTAACTCCCGTAACTCCCGCTAACTCCCGTAACTCCAGCTAACTCCTGCTAACTCCTGTAACTCCCACTAACTCCCGCTAACTCCCATAACTCCCGTAACTCCCATTTAACTCCTGTCAACTCCCATAACTCCCGGTAACTCCCGCTAAATCCCACAACTCCTGCTAACTCCCGTAACTCCTGGTAACTCCTGTCAACTCCCGTAACTCCCTGAAGTCCCAAATGGAGGCTCCGTTTGGGAGTTACATGCTTAAATGGGGCCTTGAAAAGAACTTATTCTCTGTAGTTCATGCACCATTATTTCTGACAAAGTTCAGAGGCGGATTGAAATCACCCTCCTGCACAGCACAGTGGCCCTGCTAAATCAGGGCATGCTTTCACCTAATAAAAGCAAGGACTATTTTAACTGCACTGAAATAGCTGGCAGCTACCTTTATTTTTTTGTAGGGTACCTGTTGGAGGATATTTGAAATGGACAATTATTGAGTTTCAAATTCCACAAATAATCTCTGTTTATATACAATTTTTAGAATTTATTGTCTCTTTTTATTTTCACACAATGCTACATTTTTTGATTGATCTCCACTTTAATATTGTAAGAGTAGACTATAATATCAAGACCTTACTTTTGCCTTCAAGTTTAAAGTAAAGAAACAGCATATTTATGGGCTATCATAACAACTCACATCTCTGATGCCATTGGGACTGTAGTAGATGATGGTCTCATACTTGAAGTTAGCAGGATAAGACTTGACACTGCCAGCAATTCCCCAGCCGTACCAGTAATTGACAGGTGCATGGTACGGAGATGCAACCATGAACTGACTAAATGGTGAAATGAACAATGCATCACTTTGTCTGTTGTAGAGCACCATAGGACCACCGTCCAAACCCCCAGTGATGCCAAAGTCAGGAAATCGCCATCTGGAAAAGACAAGAAAATGGAAGCTTTCGTAATATGGCATTCAGAATATAATAGGACTATTATATTAGATTAATCTACTTTCAGAATATCTAGTAGAATTACAGGCACAATTTTACATCTTTGATATGGGCATGAGCACAGAGCTCGCACCAGTTTTGATCCAGGAGTACTAAAATTTCGAGTTGATTGAAAATTGTTCTTTTCAATGAATTTGAAAAGTGAGTCCTGGGGCCCTTACACAGTGAAAGAATTTTTTTTTCTTAAGGATTTGTGTATAAGAATGGTCATTAAACATTTTACCCCGAAGTGTAACAGATTCTTAAAAGCGAAGTTTCATTGGTTTTTTTTCAGTTAATGAAACTTTTTTTGGGCTATATTTAGATATTTTGACATTAAAATCCAGGTTTTTGAATAATTAGCACTCGTGTCTAAAAAATTTCCTTTCCAGAGGAAAATGTGGAAATTGACGTGTAACTGTGACCGAAGGGCATTCACGTTAAAAAGTCTGCTATAAATTTTTTTTAATTATATTTTTCGACAAGCTGGTGGTTTCCTTTGAGTATAAAGAAGATTTTTTGAGGTTTTCAAACATTTCCAATAATATTTGCTTGTTCTACGGCACTTTCTCAACGTGTAACAGTGACATGTTATGATCTATTAGACTTTAAAGGTGCATTTTGAACTCCATGAACATTTTTTTTTTCTGGAATATGGTTCAGTCTGATTCTTATTGTAATTTATATAAGGTACTGTTAATACAATTCAAAAGAAATGAAAATATATCAGTCACAAAATAGAATTTCAGATATTTTGTGAGTAACTGTGACTAGAGTGCAGCACTCTGAACAACTGGAAAGTACCCTTAACTTTCTCATGGTACAAAAACAGGTTACAAGAAAGCATAAGCCATGGTGCATCACTTTTTGTAAAAAATTTTGAGTTGATTTAAGTTTTGAAAATTTTTCTTGGTAACTGTGACCGAAGTATGTCACGTTACATGTTGAGCTTGTTTGTGACGTCTGTTCAAAATATTTTCTGCAAGTGAAAAAGCCTTCCTTCAATATAAAAGTTAAAAACAATTATTCACATGTTACATAAACTGCAATTTATGATGATTGCAGATATTAATTTTTTTCTCTGTGTGACTATTTTAATTTTTTTCGTGTAACAGTGACCGAATGAGGAACAAAGGAGCCTATTTAACACATATGCAATATCTTCAAGGACAGTAAATCTAAAGTTTGTAGTGTTAAAAACCAGTAGCTGGCCAAATTTGCAGTTATTTTCCAAAATGAATGGAAAGTCAAACTTTTTCTAGTTCAAAGTAGCAAAAATGTCACTGTTACATGTCACGGTTACACGTCATCTTTTCCTGCCATAATAGATTATTTCTGCATCAATGGTCACGAATCTTGGAAATATTACTCTTTTAGTTTATTTTGGAGCAAATATAAATCACCTGTGCAGGAATTCATAAACATATTACTCATTCAATTTGTTACTTTCTTTGTAACAGTGACAATGTCACTGTTACACGCTGGCCAGGATAGCCACAGCAGCATTATTCTTATGCCCCGAATAAAAAGTAACATTGGATTATGCTTAACTTTCATCTTGAAACAAATGTAAGGCAATTAAACAGACTATCAAAGTTATTAAACTTAAATACAGAAGTTGGTTGTGTAACATGTTACACCTCAGGCTTTCAAATAGGCCAAATATTCAGGTTAACAATTTAATTTTGGTCTGATTCTTTATTATTTCTTAGTTTATCGTGGATACAAATGCATACATGTAGAAATGGTTACATTTGGTATGGTTTATAATAATTGCTAAGTGTAACGGTGTGACTCACTGTGACTTTTTACATTTAAGGGCCTCCAGTTCCTATTGTATTCATGCAAAGCTGATGAATTTTTGAATATTTGAAGTTGGTAACCCAGATTAATGCTTGGTGAAATATCATTAAATTCAATGAAATATAACCTATGTGTGACATGGGGTTGAAAATTTACCGTGTAACAGGCAAAAGTGTGACCGAGTCATGTAACTCAGTTTTTTAAAAACTAAAATGTACACCTTGCTATCATGAGGCATACCACACACTTTCATTCATAAATATGCAACAAAATAACGTTTTTTGTGAAGAATATTCAAAATTTTAAGGTGCTGAAATGTTGTTGATGTACGTGTAACATTTTGAAGGTGAAATGTTACACGGTCTTAGCGGTGTTCTGGGCACTTTACTAAATCTAACAGAACTTTGAAATACGAATATTTTAAATGTCTCAAAGGTTCTTAAAACATAATATAAAAGTTACATTAGTCACTATTTGCTTATAAAATTAAACGAAGAGTAGAAGTTTAAATGTTGGAAAAATGAGTCAAATTTCCTAGAAATTTGCCTGTTTTCTGAGCGTAAAATGCCAGTATTTCAGTAATATTCGACAGAATTTTCAAAAGCTCACAGTTACTGATACCCATGAATATATTTGATAACTTGTGAATAAAAGAAAAAAAATTCATTCATACAAGGGTAGGTTATAGGCCCTGGAAAAGGTGTGACATGGATTTCCACAAAAGGGTGGCAGCTCTGTGCTCTAGCCCATATATATAATTCTACCAGATCTTCTGAAGGTATAAATTCAGCTTATAGGCCACTAAATGTAAATTCAGCTGATAGGCCACTTTGATTTCGGTGACACTAGCCTAAGGTAAAAGTTTATATGTTTTGTAAAACCGAAAAGAAATAAAAATGTCTATTATCTATTGTCTATTGTCTACTATGGATTCAAGATCGAGACTCAACACTCAAGAGGACTACTTCACATTAGCATGATTAGGATCCCAAATAACTGAATCTAGATTAACTAAGCATATCGCACAAATATCATGACCATGATGACTAGCCTATAATGAAAAGATCCTAAGTAATAAGAAATTGAATGCTTCGATGACAAACTGAAAACTGTTAGACTCACGGCCACCATATTATAAAATATACATGATACACATAGGCCTAGCACCTTTTGATGTCATTAGGTATAAATGGACGTCTTCATGAAATTTATTCATGATCAGCCTGAGTGGGGGATTAATCGAACAGCAGCACATTTGAATTCAGCAAAACAAGAAGTTGTCTGCTCACCTGCCAATCCATTTGGCCATGTCACCAAAATGCATCCCACCATATGCAAGGTAGCCAAGGTCCACAATGCTGCCATCAATTTTGAAGTTAGGAAAAGAAGTGGAAGTGCCATTTCTGGTGGTGTTGGTCCCTGGGAGACCATAGGGAAATTCCTGAAAGAAAAATGACATTGAACAATCAAATTTGAAAATTTCTCATTCCAGTTCTCTATCTTTCTATACTACATTGTTTAATTTGAGTTGATGGGAATTTCAGGATTTTCATAGAATTGATCTTTCAAGTAGCACATCTTCTTCATGTTCTTTGTGATTCATAACTTTTAAACGTTATGCTCTCCCAGCATTGAAATAATTCAAATATGTGTATTGACATTAATTTAATTTGACAACATTGGCAAGTTTCTTCACCTGTTCAAAGACAATGGCCGAGACTTCATTGTAAGCACGGAAACCAGTCTTCACGATAAATCCCCCAGCATTCCATGAGAAGGTGATTGCCTTCCAGGTCCCAATGTCATCATATCCTGTGCGTTTGTCTTGACTGATCAATGCCAAAGAACCATCTGCTGTACTGTATGTCACATTGTTAACCGTAAAATAAGTTGGAGCACTCCGCAACCAAGTTTCTCCATTCACGTTAAGTACGTATGATCCATCCTTGTCAATATCAACGTTGAACTTGGATGTTGCATTCAGTCGCAGCCTTCCAAATGTTTTAGCATCTGTAATCAATCAGATTATGTTTGAAATAAAATTCCTTGAAAGCAATTTTAATTAATTCTTATGGGAAACCACTAAATTTCTGACATCAAATGTAGCAATGGTTAATTTATTTAATAAATGATGAACTCATACTGCTTTAATACATTATGCCAAACTTGTAATATGAAATTCACTTGCTTTGCATTGCATTGGATGCCACTCAGCGTCTCAAGTGGCTTCCAACCAAATTTTGAGTGTTTTACTGAATAGATGCCTTACTTTTTAAACAGATTTGCTATTTGGACTGATCATGGTCAGAGCACATATTTTATATTTCTCATTTTCTTGGTATAATTAAGTTGCAATATCAGCAGTAAACTTATTGTTTATTGTTTCATCACATGTACTCATCATCGCAAGCAATGTCAAGCATGAGGAATAAATATGAAGCAGTTCATCAAAAAATATAAGCTCTAAAGGACACAAATAAAGCAATCTTAAAATGTCTTTATTTAATCAGAGTCAACAAGTGAAGTGCACTTATCACAAGACCACACAAAAAAACAATATATGGGTCAGGATCAAGAACAATTTTAATTCTTGTTTGAAGCATAATTTATGCTGTCAGGGGCATATGCTACAAATAAAATTGAATGGAAGGTTGCATATCTCTTATATCACACTGTGTCACATGCTGTACTAAAATATAAAGCAATGAAAGTTCTAGAAAAACAGTTGCATACATCTTATTTATCAATTAGTGGCAGGTCAACAATATCATATGCACATTTCTTGTAATCTGTCATTACTTCAGACAATTTAAAATGAATCATATATCTGCCAAGAGCAGGAGATAAGTCCAAAAACAATTAATTTTTGTGACATATATGTTGCAACGGCAGTGAGAACAATGTCATTAGATGCTTTATCATGTTTATTGTCTCCCAAACTTAAGAGAAATAACTATGATACCCATTATCCAACCAGATGGATAAATTTATGACCGATTCTAACCTTGATAAGATCATCAAAAATGCAGCTGACAATGTCCAAATTATCAATTGAGCATATTATCTATTGTTAAATGAATTGATAAAATAATATATCAGATATTCATTGACAGAGGATTGTTAATAAGAGTGTATTGTGCTGACAACAAGCATGATAAGAAAAAAAGTGGCCAAGAAAACAATCTATTTATAATCTTCTGGCTTACTTATTAAAAATGTGGAAGTCATATGACAAGATGCCGTTGAGACGTCCTGCAGCTAATTGTAATTCTGAAACACACCTGGTCTTCAAAAAACTAACCAGCTAACTCAGTGTGCAAAATAGAGGACGTCAGAACGTCCTGACTACCTGAAAAAAGCTTTGGACTAGTGAAATTTAACTGAAAAATTAATAATCACCAATTCACCATGTTAATTTGTATGCCGTTCAACTTCGGACTAGGGCTTTCTGAAAGCCATTTCTCACTCTGCAGCTAACATTTCCATCTGATCTAGCCGACATCTTGCACCTTATAAAAAAAGACCTTATCACTTTTGTTGAGAATGGCCTTGTCCTAGACCAATCAGATGCAAGTAAGTTGCTGAGTATGGTAATTAGAAAACAGAAGAGGCTAGTCTTTGAGATTCCATGCCTGCCCAGTTGTTTCCTCTAAGTCAGTGTGTTCTTTTGTTCAGAGATAACTCCTCCCATGGGAATGTCTCAAAAGTGACTGATTGCTGGCCATCCAATCAAAATGTGTTGATTTCAAATTTTCCCATGGATTATGAAAATATGTTATTCTTTACAGTCTCGCCTGAGTCTATTTCCCTGAGTGACATCTTGGGATTGAGAGGAGATAGTCTCATCGCTCATACACATGATAGTGTGGTGGTGATGCCGCGACATAATGGTAAACCCAGTAAAACATTGCTCCAAGTCACATAATATGTGACATTAAAATTATATACATGTGTCAATCCTCAGTTCTTTTGTTGTTGTTTTTTTTTTGGCCTTACATTATTATCACATGAAAACACCCCAACTTACCAGAGGGCTATCAAAAATATCAAAATATCATCAGATAATTAAACGCCCCAATTCATCAAAATTAACTGCCAACTGGTCAGACTCTGTCGCAGGTGACAAGGCTGAGAGGGATAGGGCTGGGCTGGGCCAGTGGGCCTACTGTTCGCACACGCAGTGGCGTAACTGGGGGGTCTCAAGCTAGGGGGGCATGTTGGGGAGGAAGCACACAATTCTCTTGGGGGGCACCCACAATATTTGTATATTTTAGCCAGAGTTAGAACGTTCATATGAGTGGCACCTGGGGGCACAGGTCCAATATGGGGGGCACGTGCCATGGCATAGGCCACTGCCCCCCCCCCCATAGGCCACTGACTGTTTGTTATTATCTAAAGCAATTGCAATGTAGTTGAATGGATAGTTTAATCACATAACAAGTCAATGAAAATGTCTCAGAATGCATTGTCACATTATGATTGTGACAGCCAACTACACAAGTGTTTTTTGTGCATTGGCTTTTTGCATTTTTGACATTTTGTGCAGACGACATCCACATCAAACGCCGCAATCAGGCTCTTTCATGCTATTATTACACAAAATTTCACTCCTATCTCATGATTAGTACTGGCCCGAATCTTTGTGCAACTCATTCACACAATATGTAATACATACCTGTGCTTGGTGAAGTCAAAAAGATGAAAAATGTTACCAGGCAAACCACCCATTGTTTACAAGATGCCTCCATTTTGTCCACTGATCATGTGACCATTTTGATGATTTGAGGCAGGTGGCGCGCAAATCGGCAAGATCATCCAGGCACTCCCAGACTCGTTTCTGTCCACATATCGGTGGACAAGCAAGTAGTAAATGACGTCACAGAGCAATTGTGAATGAGCGGATGTTGATTACATTGTTCTCTCGACCAATCAAATCACAGAAATCGGTACTAGCTACCTAAGGTCATGAAATGCCGTGGATCCCAGATTGGGCACTCCCCTGGTTAAAATTGACATAAATCATGGCCTGTGAGGATTCAGATAGATTTTAGGTACTATAATTATTGATAAACAGGAGAGGATCCAGGACCGCCTAATAATATATCAGTTATATTAACATTGGTTCAGGGCGTTGCAACCTCTTCATTTTATTTTTATTTTTATTGTCCAGCCAGAGCTCTTCAAAATTTGAAGTTAAGATAATACCCTATTTTTTGTATTAAACGCCGGTGGGCAGATGTAATGAAGACAAGGGCAATTAATAGTTTTTTGCTTTAAAAACTCATGATAAAGTCATTTTTTATAAAATTTTGATTAAAATCGGGTCCTTTGAGAGGGGGTGGGCTTTTATTAAGGGGTGCACGTGCTTTTAATACAGAAAATATGTATGTAGCCTATAAATGCCATTGTGCCGAAGCATAAAGACGCCACCGCCTGACCGCAAAAAATTTTAAAGACTCTAAATTGTAATTATCTAAATTATTTCTGGAAATTCATTTTTGTATTCAGGTTTGTTAAAAAAACTTGGGACAAAGAGAAATAGGATGGAAAGTAATATTCTGAAAGAAAAAGTTAAAAAAAACTATTTGAGGGAAAAAAAGATTTTGTAAAAAAAAAAGAATAATAATTTTAAGGGGAAAAAAGGTGAGAAACGAAATCTGGAAAAAAGTAAAAATCGGTTGGTTTTTAAAAGTAATTTATTTTAATTTTTTGGCCATTGGATTTTTTTTTTTTTTTTGAACATTTAATTTTGAACATTTATTTTATTTGGGAAATTTTTGTTTTTGAGCAATTTTTTTGTTCGAAAATTAATTTTTGTATTTTTTTCTTGGGGGGGGGGGGGATTTTTTTTTTCTTTTTAACATTTTTTTTTGGGAACTTTTTTTTTTCCAAACATTGTTTTTTAACTTTTTTTTTTGGAACATTTTTTTTTTTTGGAACTTTTGTTTTTAGTCACGATCGATGCCCGAATCACCTTTTTTGATTGAACCATCAGGTTCATTCTTGGCATGTTTGCCATATGGGACGAGACACCTCGCTCCGAGCGGAGTCTCCGCTCGGTGAGCCGGTGGCTCTGTCCCTTCCATTGCTGACACACTTTTTAATTGCTATCAGTTTATAAATATTATGTTACTTTAATTTTGTTATGTTTTCTTGTAGTCTGCCTTGAAATGAAATGAATCATGTGTTAATAATTTAATTTATAGCTTTTAAAGGCTAATAATTAACTATACCTAAGAAAAAAAAAACAGGAAATATTATTGGAGAAAATTGAATTTATAAGACACTCGAAAATGATTTTGTTATGCTTTGTTAAATACGAAACTAAATCATTCATAAGAAACTGGACCCACTTGACCTAATTCCCTGCTGTGGACAGCTGTTGATGTCGAGACCATCACTGCACAGATTTTTTAGTCCATATGTTGACAGGCCTCATAAAAGGTGAGAAAATGGCGTTTTCAGTTGAAATTGAATGAAGTTATTGAAGACTTGTGTTGTAAATTTGTGATAAAACCTAAACATAGGCTGCACCACAGCATACCCTCTGCTTTCAGAAGCTATTCATATACATAGGAATTTTTAAGCAACACAGAGCTTCTAATCATCCAGAATTTTAATTTGTCGCATTGGCCTAATTTTATTATTTTCTAACACACATTACATAACAGTCTTCTTTTCTTCTTCTGGTTGATATTCCGCCTGTTTATCAGGCGAACCTCCGATTAAGGATAAAAACTAATGTAAAATCCTTTGAGGAGTAAAATTCATGTTCAGTAGTTAAAAGTTTATAAAATCCGCTAAGAGCACTCCCTTGGGCCGGAAAATGGCACCAGGTTAAAATCAAGGACTAAAAACTTTTGAACTAAGAACTACAATCTAAGAGCTAAAATACTACGGCTGTGCTATATCTTTTAAAAAGCGTGGCAGGCAATATAGAAGGCTAAAATTAATTATGTCGTTTGTGGCGTTTCCGGGCTGGGGGTTTTATACCCTCCTTGGCGACAACCTAACCTCTCCTGGGCTGCTCGGGCTACCCGGGTGAAGTATAGGTCTCGCCGTTAATGTCACTCTTCCTGGTTGTCTAAAACTAGCTTCTGCAACAAGTAGTCGCGCTCCCTGGGTAATTTGTGGCATAGCAAGCTACAGAGTTTGTTAATCTGGGAACGGCCATCTCGTGGAATTTCAATGGGTCTAAGCCCATGTGCTTTAGACCCCACTGGTCTACAAGCAAAATGCTTCCGGAACAAAAGTAGTGAAACTTTTCTTGTAATAGGTCACTAATAAGGAAATGGTAAGTCAAAAGTGCAGATTGGCTCTAGTTTCCAAGATACAGTATATTGCCAAATTATGAAATTTATGCAAAATTAGGCAAAAACGTCAGTATATCAGAAAGCACAGTGCATCCACAAGCAACCATTTCTATCCTAAAGCCTGTCTGCACATTCCAATACATGCATCTTTAATTAAGAACTTCCCGTAGGGAAGTTCTTATTGATATTGTACGTATTCTTATTATTCTTTATTATTATTCTTATTCTGCCAACTTTTTGACTTTTTTAAATGTTGAATAACTTCTTTACCAGAATATATATGTCAATTAGCATCTATACAGCATTAAGACACTATAAAATTCCTTCTATGCTGGGAATTACACATCGGAATTCCGTTTGACATAGGAATTACAGGCAATCTTCACAAAAAATTTCCGATTCCGGTTTTGGGAAAACTGTCAGTCAGAATTTCATGAAATTTTTTCCTCTTAATCTCTAATGGAATATGCAGTGCAGAAAGGAGCCTAGTGGCAATAGGGAGAATTGCTTCAGAGAAAAAAAAGTTCAAAATCGGAGCATAGAGAAATTTCGAGGGGTGATGTCATGAAAAACCATGATTGAAATGTCAGATTTTTATGTCCTTACAGGAATTGTTGCTACTACTGGGGTGTAGTGTCAGTGCAAAAGAATGGCATCCCAGGTCCTATACTTTTTGTGCCACAGGGCCTCAAAAGTCGAACATTTGATGGGCTGTATCTCCCTTAATATTGATCCTAGAAAGAAAAAATGGCCATTTTTGGAAACCTCAGAATGTCAGCTTTTCATTGATATATAACAATATGCTGTATGGCGTACGGTATAAAATCGCGTCAGACATTGAAAATTTTATGTCACTTTTTCGGTCTCCCGACACCCATTTTGCCCAAAAAAATATGAAGCTCTTCATGGATGTTCATGTTAATTTTTTTAGTGGTACCCATTATGGCCCTGCATAATGTGTCCAAAGGAAATTTTTCTACTTCAAAAACTTTTCCCTTGAGAATTTTTTTCCTTTCAAAATTCTAATGTAAATTGCTCAGCTTCTACTCATTCAAATGTCATGAAATTAACACCAAAAAATGCGTAAAATTATGCACTTTTATGAGCTCCAAGGGCATATACTTCTCACTAATAGCCAATTTTACATATCACATTTTACATATTCAATTATAACTCATTAAATATTAATTAAAATCAATTAAAACTAATTTGACATATTCCTAATTTTTTGCTCTATTTTTCCACGTAAGCACATGTTCCTACCATGAATTTTTTTATCCTATTTAAACTCTTCCAATAATGCTTCAAATCACATAAAATTGATATGATATGTTGCTCATTTGTTGCCCTATTGTTTGCAAATAACCTCATATTTTTTCCATTAAATTTATAATTAAATTATAACTTGTGAAATACTGCTGCAAATCACTTAAAACTAATTTGAAATGTTGCTGACTGCTTGCCCTCTGTGTGTATGTAAGCACATCTTCCTAGCTCTTATGGTTTGTCCATAACATATCATTAGGGTTAGGGTTTCATCAAAGTATTGCTTTCAGGATGGTACCATCGCCCACCAAAGGCCTGGCTCCATGCCAAGCGATATATGAGTATGTGTGCCTGTTTGTGCAGTTCCATGGACTATTGCAGGCAAGGTCAAAGCAGCATTGATGTTTCGCTCCAGGATAACATAAACAAACTATTAAGCAATGGAAAGGAAAGGAATGCAAGGAACTAGAATAGCAGGGCAGGGAAGGGATTGGAAGGAAGGGAAGGGATAGGAAGGGAAGGGAAGTTCTTCCTTTAAATTGCTGTGCAATTTAGTATACTAGTTAAGAACTTCCCGTAGGGAAGTTCTTATTGATATTGTACGTATTCTTCTTATTAAGAACTTCCCGTAGGGAAGTTCTTCTTGATATTGTACGTATTCTTATTATTATTATTCTTTATTATTCTTATTCTTCCAACTTTTTGACTTTTTAAAATTTTGAATAACTTCTTTATCAGAAGACAAATGTCAATTAGCATCTATACAGCATTAAGACACTATAGAATTCCTCCTATGCTGGGAATTACACATCGGAATTCCGTTTGACATAGGAATTACAGGCAATCTTCATAAAAAAATTCCGATTCGGTTTTGGGAAATCTGTCAGTCAGAATGTCATGAAATTTTTTCCTGTTAATCTCTAATGGACTATGCAGTGCGGAAAGGAGCCTAGTGGCTATAGGGTGTATAGCTTTGGAGAGAAAAAAGTTCAAAATTGGAGCATAGAGAAATTTCGAGGGGTGATGTCATGAAAAACCATGATTGAAATGTCAGATTTTCATGTCCTTACAGGAATTGTTGCTACTACTGGGGTATAGTGTTATTGCAAAAGTATGGCATCCTAGGACCTATACTTTTTGTGCCACAGGGCCTCAAAAGTCGAACATTTGATGGGCTGTATCTCCCTTAATATTGGTCCTAGGAAGATAAAATGGCCATTTTTGGAAACCTCAGAATGTCAGCTTTCCATTAATATATAGCAATATGCTGTACAACGTACGGTATAGAATCGCGTCAGACATTGAAAATTTTATGTCACTTTTTGGGTCTCCAAACACCTATTTTGCCAAAAAAACTATGAAGCTCTTCATGGATGTTCATGTTGATTTTTTGTGTGGTGCCCAATATGGACCTGCATAATATGCCCAAAGGAATTTTCTTTACTTGAAGTACTTTATCATTGAGAATTTTTTTAATTTCAAAATTCAAATGTTGATTGCTCAGCTTCTACCCATTCAAATGTCATGAAATTAACACCAAAAAATGCGTAAAATTATGCCCTTTTATGTGCTCCAAGGGCATATATCTGTCACTGATAGCCAATTTTACATTAGCAATTTCATACATCCAATTATAACTCATTAAGTATTCATTAAAATCAATTAAAACTAATTTGACTTATTGCTAATTTTTTGCTCTATTTTTCCATGTAAGCACATGTTCCTACCTTGAATTTTTTTATCCTATTTAAACTCTTCCAATAATGTTTCAAATCCCTTAAAATTGATATGATATGTTCCTTATTTGTTGCCCTATTGTTTGCAAATAACCTCATATTTTTTCCATTACATTTATTATTAAATTATAGCTTGTCAAATACTGCTGCAAATCACTTCAAAGTAATTTGACATGTTCCTGACTCCTTGCCCTCTGTGTGTATGTAAGCACATCTTCCTAGCTCATATGGTTTGTCCATAACAAATCATTAGGGTTAGGGTTTCATCAAAGTATTGCTTTCAGGGTGGTACCATCGCCCACAAAAGGCCTGGCTGCATGCCAAGCGATATATGAGTATGTGTGCGTCTTTGTGCAGTTCCATGGACTACTGCAGGCAACGTCAAAGCAGCAGTGATGTTTCGCTCCAGGACAACCTAAACACACTATTAAGCAATGGAAAGGAAAGGAATGCAAGGAACTAGAATAGCAGAGCAGGGAAGGGATTGGAAGGAAGGGAAGGGATAGGAAGGGAAGGGAAGTTCTTCCTTTAAATTGCTGTGCAATTTAGTATACTAGTTATTATTATTATTATTCTTATTCTTCCAACTTTTTGACTTTTTAAAATTTGGAATAACTTCTTTATCAGAAGACATATGTCAATTAGCATATATACAGCATTAAGACACTATAAAATTCCTTCTATGCTGGGAATTACACATCGGAATTCCGTTTGACACAGGAATTACAGGCAATCTTCACGAAAAATTTCCGAGTGCGGTTTTGAGAAATCTGTCAGTCAGAATGTCATGAAATTTTTTCTGTTAATCTCTAATGGAATATGCATTGCAGAAAGGAGCCTAGTGGCTATAGGGGGAATAGCTTTGGAGGAAAAAAAGTTCAAAATCGGAGCATAGAGAAATTTCGAGGGGTGATATCATGGAAAACCATGATTGAAATGTCAGATTTTTATGTCCTTACAGGAATTGTTGCTACTACTGGGGTGTAGTGTCAGTGCAAAAGTATGGCATCCCAGGGCATATACTTTTTGTGCCACAGGGCCTCAAAAGTCGAACATTTGACGGGCTGTAGCTCCCTTAATATTAATCCTAGAAAGAAAAAATGGCCATTTTTGGAAACCTCAGAATGTCAGCTTTTCATTGATATATAACAATATGCTGTATGGCGTACGGTATAAAATCGCGTCAGACATTGAAAATTTTATGTCACTTTTTCGGTCTCCCGACACCCATTTTGCCCAAAAAAATATGAAGCTCTTCATGGATGTTCATGTTAATTTTTTTAGTGGTACCCATTATGGCCCTGCATAATGTGTCCAAAGGAAATTTTTCTACTTCAAAAACTTTTCCCTTGAGAATTTTTTTCCTTTCAAAATTCTAATGTAAATTGCTCAGCTTCTACTCATTCAAATGTCATGAAATTAACACCAAAAAATGCGTAAAATTATGCACTTTTATGAGCTCCAAGGGCATATACCTCTCACTAATAGCCAATTTTACATATCACATTTTACATATTCAATTATAACTCATTAAATATTAATTAAAATCAATTAAAACTAATTTGACATATTCCTAATTTTTTGCTCTATTTTTCCACGTAAGCACATGTTCCTACCATGAATTTTTTTATCCTATTTAAACTCTTCCAATAATGCTTCAAATCACATAAAATTGATATGATATGTTGCTCATTTGTTGCCCTATTGTTTGCAAATAACCTCATATTTTTTCCATTAAATTTATAATTAAATTATAACTTGTGAAATACTGCTGCAAATCACTTAAAACTAATTTGAAATGTTGCTGACTGCTTGCCCTCTGTGTGTATGTAAGCACATCTTCCTAGCTCTTATGGTTTGTCCATAACATATCATTAGGGTTAGGGTTTCATCAAAGTATTGCTTTCAGGATGGTACCATCGCCACCAAAGGCCTGGCTCCATGCCAAGCGATATATGAGTATGTGTGCCTGTTTGTGCAGTTCCATGGACTATTGCAGGCAAGGTCAAAGCAGCATTGATGTTTCGCTCCAGGATAACATAAACAAACTATTAAGCAATGGAAAGGAAAGGAATGCAAGGAACTAGAATAGCAGGGCAGGGAAGGGATTGGAAGGAAGGGAAGGGATAGGAAGGGAAGGGAAGTTCTTCCTTTAAATTGCTGTGCAATTTAGTATACTAGTTAAGAACTTCCCGTAGGGAAGTTCTTATTGATATTGTACGTATTCTTCTTATTATTATTATTATAAATTCCCCCGTTAGGGGAATTTATATTGTTTTTGTTCGGTTTTTTTTTTCATCATCCTATTTTTTTTTGTTCTTTTTATTTTTCGTCAACACTTTGACTGCCTTTATTTCCAAAACTACTTAAAATATTAAGCTGAAAATACAGAATACTTTTGCTTTTGGTGAACTATTTCAGGTATCAGAATTACAGAGCGTAATTTCTGGTAAGCTAGGAATTACACAGTAAATTCCTAAAAAATTTGTGTGCACGGTTTTGGCATAACCAATTAAGGAAATTGCACCAAATTTTAACACAATAATCTCTAAAGATATACGCAGTGCGGAAAGGAGGCTTTTGGCTATATCTCTAAAAGTTTTTTTTATATGAATTTTTCAAATAAGGGAATTCCCAAAATTGCTACTAAAATTTTCCAAAAACTAGGAAGAAATGCTCCAATCAAGCTGAAATTGTATGCAGTTACAGTCATGCTATAGTGTAACAATCCACTAGAATTTCAACATTCTAGCGTTAACGATATCGGCGCTATAGCACCACAAAAACGCTATTTTCAAGCGCAGATAACTCGGCTCCTATTAAAGCTACAGAAAAAAATAAAAAACACCACCAGAAAGCTCTGTTTCTTAGCTTTCACATGGTATATAGCATTCTACTGTAGCGCTGTCCGTTAAAAATCGCGGTGGACCCTGAAAATTTTATCTCACTTTTTAGCTCCCCAAATGCTTCTTATGGCTGGAAACACTTTTTCCTGGCCATATGCCAATTTCATCGCTCCTCATACTTCACTGGCTGCACATTTTCTTTGTTGAAATAAATGCTGACCCAATTACATTTCTGTGTGAATCATCGAATGGGGAAGGTAGAAGGGAAGGGGCAGGGGGATGTAAGGGGGCAGGGGGATGTAAGGGGGCTGGGGAGAGGAAGGGAAGGGGGGAATTTATCTTTGTAATTGTGCACAATTACAGGTGTACTAGTTATTATTCTTATTCTTCCAACTTTTTGACTTTTTAAAATTTGGAATAACTTCTTTATCAGAAGACATATGTCAATTAGCATATATACAGCATTAAGACACTATAAAATTCCTTCTATGCTGGGAATTACACATCGGAATTCCGTTTGACACAGGAATTACAGGCAATCTTCACGAAAAATTTCCGAGTGCGGTTTTGAGAAATCTGTCAGTCAGAATGTCATGAAATTTTTTCCTGTTAATCTCTAATGGAATATGCATTGCAGAAAGGAGCCTAGTGGCTATAGGGGGAATAGCTTTGGAGGAAAAAAAGTTCAAAATCGGAGCATAGAGAAATTTCGAGGGGTGATATCATGGAAAACCATGATTGAAATGTCAGATTTTTATGTCCTTACAGGAATTGTTGCTCCTACTGGGGTGTAGTGTCAGTGCAAAAGTATGGCATCCCAGGGCATATACTTTTTGTTCCACAGGGCCTCAAAAGTCGAACATTTGACGGGCTGTAGCTCCCTTAATATTAATCCTAGAAAGAAAAACTGGCCATTTTTGGAAACCTCAGAATGTCAGCTTTTCATTGATATATAACAATATGCTGTATGGCGTACGGTATAAAATCGCGTCAGACATTGAAATTTTATGTCACTTTTTCGGTCTCCCGACACCCATTTTGCCCAAAAAAATATGAAGCTCTTCATGGATGTTCATGTTAATTTTTTTAGTGGTACCCATTATGGCCCTGCATAATGTGTCCAAAGGAAATTTTTCTACTTCAAAAACTTTTCCCTTGAGAATTTTTTTCCTTTCAAAATTCTAATGTAAATTGCTCAGCTTCTACTCATTCAAATGTCATGAAATTAACACCAAAAAATGCGTTGATGTATAGTAATATGCTGTACGACGTACGGTATAGAATCGCGTCAGACATTGAAAATTTTATGTCACTTTTTGGGTGTCCCGACACATATTTTGCCCAAAAAAACTATGGAGGTCTTCATGGATGTTCATGAATATTTTTTATGTCGTGCCCAATATGGACCTGCAGAATATGCCCAAAGGAATTTTCTCTACTTGAAGTACTTTATCATTGAGAATTTTTTTAATTTCAAAATTAAAATGTAGATTGCTCAGCTTCTACTTATTCAAATTTCATGAAATTTACACCAAAAAATGCGTAAAATTATGCCCTTTTATGTGCTCCAAGGGCATATATCTCTCATTAATAGCCAATTTTACATTAGCAATTTCATATATCCAATTATAACTCATTAAGTATTCATTAAAATCAATTAAAACTAATTTCCCTTATAGCTAATTTTTTGCTCTATTTTTCCATATAAGCACATATTCCTACCATGAATTTTTTGATCCTATTTAAACTCTTCCAATAATGTTTCAAATCACTTAAAATTGATATGATATGTTGCTTATTTATTGCCTTATTGTTTGCAAATAACCTCATATTTTTTTCATTAAATTTATAAGTCAATTATAACTTGTGAAATACTGCTGCAAATCACTTAAAACTAATTTGACATGTTGCTGACTCCTTGCCCTCTGTGTGTATGTAAGCACATCTTCCTAGCTCTTATGGTTTGTCCATAACAAATCATTAGGGTTAGGGTTTCATCAAAGTATTGCTTTCAGGATGGTACCATCGCCCACAAAAGGCCTGGCTCCATGCCAAGCGATGTATGAGTATGTGTGCCTGTTTGTGCAGTTCCATGGACTATTGCAGGGAAGGTCACAGCAGCAGTGATGTTTCGCTCCAGGACAACCTAAACACACTATTAAGCAATGGAAAGGAAAGGAATGCAAGGAACTAGAAAAGCAGAGCAGGGAAGGGATTGGAAGGAAGGGAAGGGATAAGAAGGGAAGGGAAGTTCTTCCTTTAAATTGCTGTGCAATTTAGTATACTAGTATGTTTTTGAGTTTTGACACAGAATTTTTTTTTTTTTTTTTTTGAATTTCACTCTTGGAGGTGCACAAAATGTATGTATGTAGACTAATTCTATGAACGGGAGCATCAAATTACTTTTGCATCACAAGCTGCATGAAATGGCTTCTAAGATCACATTTGTCAGATATCTCTACTCAACTGCATCACTTTTTCTATTTAGTGATAAAAAAATATGCCTGGAATTTGTATGAACAGCCCAGAAAACTTCTATTACATTTGTAGTGAAATGACGTTTTCCTCACGAAAGTGCAACATTTAACTACAGTGGTTAGAAAGCCTAATTAATTACTTTGATTGCAAAGCTGGAGTTCAGCACCCAATTTTGGGCTCCCACTATTGTTGTAAGACAAGTGCAACTAACCTTCAGAAGAGGCTCAACAAGAAAAGTAAACCTATGCCCTTTGAACAATGTTGAAATCTCAATGGTTTGGCGAGAACCAACATATCACAGTTGTTACAGTTGCTGCTACTTTTGTATGATTCCAGTTGCAATATGGAATAGTAACAGCAAAGAAATGGACAGTGGATTATTATCCAAGTACTAATTCTATCAGCTCTGTGCCCTGACCTACACGGAGATGAATTCCTGTCCCTTTAGAATCTACACTTTGGACACAGCTGATTATCATGATAATAACCAGGATTCAGTTGGCCCAGAGCAATCAACACCATGTTGAAGAGAAAAGAAGGCATGCAAAGCTTTTCAGTCATTAGTACCAGTTGTTTGGAAACTGCAAGGCAGATAATTAAAAGGAAACTGACAATAAACACCTTGTGAATTCTGACAGAGCTCTTGGCTTCAATATGTCAAGTGCTGAAGATAAAATTTTTGCGTTCTGGATTTCTTTCCTTTGAACTTTGGAGAAGTAAGTGAAGAACAGATTGAAAAATTCCAAGAATTATGAAGAAAAGGCATCAGGGAAAGTGGAATCCATCCATGCTAACTGACTACTGTTCGAATGTTGTCAGGGATGACTCAGTTGCTAAATATAATAAACGGGCCAAAAAGGGTCGCTCAGATACAAAATAAGGGGATCTTTGCGGGTTTAAGTGATGCTTTAGCTTTTTTTTCAAATGACTTTCAATCACCTGATGTCTTAAGATATTATTTCTTAACAGTGCTTGACAGATAAATAATTGCAACATAAATTTTCCATAACATAAATATCATTTTAGAGCAAAAATTCCTAAATCTATTGAATAAATAGATGCGATTTTAATGAATTTCAAGGTCATGGTATATCTTCAATGCATTAGCTAACCAGAACATGTTTCAGCTGATTTTCAGTTCATCTTATCAATATAAATGAGATTTAGCCACTTTTATCCCGGAAGCAGACCGACTCCAAAAATTTGTAGACCAGTGGGCCCTACGCAGCAGTTGCCGTTGAGAATCACAGAGCAAAGTTCATCCTTGTCCACTGGAGGCCTGGTCCCATGTTCCTCATAATACTCTATTATTTTTGCGATGCCACTCCTTCTGTGTCCTTCCAGGGCCTTACATCTTACTAAGATGTGGGCGATGTCTTCCACTTCCGCTCTGCATAGTTTACATGACGCGCTGATATTTGTTGGAGAAAATTCTGCTCTTAGCTTTTGGGTCATAAACCGTCCACTGAGCATTCTGGTCCTGCAGGTGGCTGCTTCAGCCATTCTTGGTTCGCCCCCACATGAGTCCCATAAGCTGTGATGCATCAGGTTTATATTAGGAATAAACCAGCAGAGGGTGCTCTTATCTCTCGCTGCCGTAACCAGTTTAGTTCCCCAGTGTAACTTGATGGCTGTTTTCACCTCCCTTTTCCACTCTAGTTTCGATTTAGGGAATTTCAGGTTTTTGTGGACATTTAGGCCATAGATGTCTCCAATGTTACAAATGGATGCAAACCAACTGTGCTTGCTGTGAGCACTAACAGCCAGTTGTCTCTCTGCAAGCTTGTATAGCATATGCGCTCTGGGTAGGCAGCAGATATTGCCGAATAGTGCAAGGGACTTTTGGTGCAGCTGACCTTCCAATGGAATAGCACCGATAAGCAAGTAGATAAACTCAACAGCACAGTTTTGGGGCAAGCCTTGAATTTGTCGAAGCATTTTCATATAAGTCTGACATAGCAACTGAAGGTCTTTCTTGCGCAGAACTGTTGCCTCCAAACCATGCAGGAGCTTCGGTGTGACATAACATTGAATAATCTTTACCGCTGCAGGTGAGTCCAACCTATTGACTCCATGGAGCCCTGTCTTCAGTAGGGAGTATGCCATGCGCCTTGCCTTCAATATATTGTAGTTAACGTCAACTCTTCCTTTTCCACTGTCCCATTTTAGGCCGAGGTGGATGAAGGAGTCGTCGGTAGTAACAGCTGTGTCGGCAATTTTCCAGACTCTGCAGTCTAATACTTCAGATTTTCCTCTAGTGGAGACCAGCTTGGTGATAATAGTCTCCTTCGGATGTAACCTATATTTATGCTCGTTTGCGTATTCAGCAGCAGTATTCAGCAATGCTTGCAGTTGTTCTTGTTGGAAAGTCATTAATATTACATCATAAGCGCATGCCGGGCTTCCAGTGAATAGGGTGCCTATTTGTGTTCCCAGCCCACTGCCTTCTAGCTGTTTTAGCAAGTCATTAATATACAACTTGTACAGAAGGGGGGAGATGATGCTTCCCTGCTTGACTCCTTGTTTTACGTTGCAGTTCTCGGAGTTCACTCTGGCCCAACGCACCCTTACGCCTGTACCACTGTAAAGATCGTCAAGTAGAGTCCACAGTTTCCCTGAGATGGGTTGCTGGAAGAGTTTTTTTTTTAGCCATTAGTGATTGACGACGTCGAATGCTTTCCTAGCGTCTAGTGATGCCACGTACAGGGGTCGTTTGTAGTCTCTAGCCTCCGCCGCGGTCTCTGTTATAAGTAGACTTGCCATAGAAGGTGAGCGATGTGGTGTAAATCCTGTTTGGAGATTCAAAATGTCCTCTTGGATGGTATCTTGCAATTCTCTGTCCATGCAGATGATTTCTAGGATTTTTACCAAAATCAGGGCTATAGTGATCCCTCTGTAATTGTCCATCTCATGGTGATCTTTACCAGGTTTCGGAATCATCAGCTTATAAGAGGACTTCAGCGTTGCTGGGATCTTTCCTTCTCTGATGATTGTGTTAATAATGAAATTGAGTGCATCTATGGCACTCTTCTTGGGAGTGCAAGGATATGCTCGGCTCGGAGGTTTTGCTGGCTGCTGCTTTCATCTTCTTTAATTTACCAATAGCATTCTCTACTTCCTTTCTGGATATTTTTACTTTTTGGGCTTTTCTGATGGTTAGCTTTCTCATGCAGGTTAGTATTGCCTCTTCCTCTTTTTCTGTTTCTGCATTCGCCAAATTGCCACAGTATTCTGCCCAGGCTTCTCTGATCGTATCCTCATTCGTAGTCAGCGCTCCTTTCACCCTGATTGCTGCGCTGTGCATACCTTGATTCCTCTGCTTCTTAATCAGTTTATGAGCCAGAGACTGGTCACCTTCCATTGCTTGGCTAATATCATGCAGTAGTTGGTCCCTCTCTCTTGCTGCCTGCTGTCTTTGAAGTCTAAATATATTTCACTTGGTACAAAAGTATAGTCAAGTAGGCAGCAGGAAAATTTTGTAAAACAAAGTTGAAATTTGACTGAAACATGATTACAGACTTGTGTTTAATTTTAAAATTTTTACTTTTGTATGTCGAAAGTTCGAAAAATCTTCAATTTGAAAATGGTAATAATGAAAATCATTACAAAAATATGCATGGGAATCATGTAATGTACTCTCGTTTCTGTTTTGAATTCACATTCAATAGCATAGCATAATAAAAGAAAAGACAAAATGTGAGGAAATAGGTATTTTCACATTTTTGTGTATTTTAAACTTGCTATACAGGATGTCTACAGAAAAAAAGGACAGTCAAAACAATTTGATTTGTTTACAGTTCATTTTGTGCCAAGCATCACTATGAACAGTATAATCAGTAGAGTCAAATTACCCAATATTCGCACCCCTTGCAGTGGTAACTTTCTGCGGATGGGACCAATATGATGTGAAAACATGTTTGATGTACTCCGCCAACATTTTGTGTAGACATGATGGAGGCCTTTAACTTTACTGCGGGGTATAGTAGTGGTTCATTTTTCAATTGGAAAAAATTATTTTGTGAATTTCACATACCCTCTTATTTGATGAGGTTAGGTATAAAACTGATGCAGGTGAGATTTTAAGGAAATCCAACAAGTGGAAGCGGTCTCCCAAATGCCTTAAAATTTCAATGCTTTTTAAATTTTCGACCATTTTCGCCAATCCGCGGTTATCTACAACTTCTTCAGTACTAGCCATACATCATTCTAAATATTATGGTTGGAAAGCTCTTAAAAAGACCTACATTTTGAATACCAACATCAATGATCTAGGACGATATCTTGACTCCCATTGACTCTTGGGCCTGCACTTTTCTAAATGAAAATGTTTCTGACTGTCTACTCCTATTAAAAAAAACGCTTTTGAATTTTTTTCACTGATAACTTCTGTGATTCACATTCTTCAAGTTCCAGAATAAGCAAATAAAATATTTTTAAATTTTTGGTCATGGAAAATCCTGCTTTATAAGCTTGGAAGTTTTAATGCAAAATTTCGTCGGAATTATTGAAACAATTCATGGAGGGGCTGTTATATTTCATATTTTAACTTCACAAGAATTAAATATAGGACAACATCATTGGTAGCATGAGAATGCTAAGAGTATTTATTTTCATTTGGTACGACTCATGTTGCCCTGCAATAAATTCTGACGAAGATATTATATGAAATGAAACAGACCCCATCTCACATTTTACGAGTTTTCAACTAACGTTATCATTAAATTTCGTCACTCACAAGCCAGGCACTCCCATGGTAAAAATCAAAAAGTCTTTTGTATTTGATCATTCTGGAACTATGAGAATGCAAATCACTGTAATTATCATTGAAAAAAAATTCCAAAGCCATTTTTTTAACAGGATTAGACAATCTGCGTCATTTTCATTCTAAAGAGTGCAGGCTGAAGGGCTAATGGGAATCAAGATATCGTCCTAGACCATTGATGTTGGTATGCAAATTGAAGGTCTTTTTGAGAGCTTTCCAACCATGGCAACTAGAATGTTGTATGACTTATATTGACGAAGTAATAGAGAATCGCGGATTGGCACTTCAGTAAAGCCTTCAGTGAATAAATCAGACACGCCCACAAAGCTGACCAATGAACAGGCCTTCAGTCCCTTCACTCATGTTATGCAAATGAAGTCAATTTCGCCGATTCGAGCACTTCCGTAACTCTCACGGCTATACTTCTTACAGCAATAGAGAGATATGTTCGAGCGCTTTAAAATGATAGGTGTCAGGTCTCTGAGGAGTCAATACTTTTTACGCAAATCGCTGTTAAAGTTTTGAAGTGGAGAGAAATGCTGCACGCTGATTGGCTGAGACGCTCGCGACGCAAATCTGTCATAATGCGGAGTTCCTGAGGGATTCGTCTAGGGTAGATTCTCTGGGTGCGGATTGGCGAAAATGGTCGAAAATTAAAAAACATTGAAACTCTAAGGCCTTTGGGAGACCCCTTCCTCTTGTTGGATTTTAATAAAATTTAAGCTGCATCGTTTTTGCACCATTTCTCACGAAATAGAAGGGTATGCAAATTGATATTGACAAAAAAAGTTTTTTGGACCACCCTACTGCGAGGGTTGGGATAACTTGCTGGATGCTGTGTCCCAATTTGCCGATAATGAGTAATCCACTGGGTCAAGCTCAGGAGACAAGGGGTGGCACTCTACCTTGCTCAGCAGGTTTGTTTTGAGGCACTCCTGAGTCTTCTATGCAGTATGAACAGGTGCTCCACCTTGTTGGAAGATGATTTTGCCACAAAATTAGTTTCTTGTCTGACGCCATGGCATCACAAATTCGTTCACGATGTTGTTATAAGCATTTGCATTGATTCTGGTGCTCTTATCAATGACTATTTGAGACATTTTGGTGATTTTATTGTCATCAGATGACTCCCCGTTGAAGACCAACTGTTAGGTCCCTAATTTGAATTGTCGGCGGCTGGAGCATCAGCAAATGTCCCACTACTCACAAATGATTCATTCCTTACCTTACAAGCAACATATATGGTGACAAGTTTCTCATCAACAATGAGGAAGGCAGGACAAGCGTAGTCAGCTTGAAGCAACGCAGGCACTTTCGCATATCATGCTTCCGTTTTGCCTTTAGTAGTGATCTAATTCACAAATAAACATATTTGCAATAGATCTAATATGGCTGACTATCAAATCCACACTTATGTCAAGACTTATCACCAAATTCTGAACTTATGTGAGTACAGAAAAGAAGACAAGTGACTGTCCTCTTTTTCTGCAGACACCCTGTATATAAACCATTGTAAAAATTTGCATTCAACTAGAATTTATTATGCCAATAGTATTGGTGGTATTCATACAAATTTCTGAGTTATCCAGTGCTTTCAGCATTGAGCAAAAAGCATCCCAATGTGCCGCGGTTCCTCCCTACCATTGTTAGTGAGAAACCAAAATTCTGGAAAAAAGTCAGAAATCAAAGTCAATGTTTTCAGATTTTTGGTTTTTATAAAAAATTCACAAGATTGTCCCTACTAAAAGATGTTACTTCGGTTTAAAAAAAAATACTCAACATAATTTATAAAGTTAATTGTCATCACCAAGATTCTCAGGAGCATATCTGAGAAACTGTGGTTTGTGTGATATCTCAGGAAGAACAAGATCCTCATACTTTGGCTTCTTGAATTTGAAGGGTATTTTCAGTGATGTGGCTCTTCTTTGCAAAATTGTTGGAACTTCATTCAATGGTTCAGGTTGTTGCAACCTCTTCATATCTTGCAGTTCTTTTTCTTGTTCAGCTAGGAAGCTTTGTCTCTTCTTCTTGAAAAACACTGAAGCACATTTCTTGACTTGGGGAAATGCACCGACCAAACTGAACAACATGTTTCTAGCTTCACTCTTTGTTTCTGAATTAGAGGCTTCAAGACTCTTCTCTTCATTAATAACTGAAACGCAAAGTAAAAATCGATGTCACATTTTATGCAATGAACTAATTCTATAGGTCTTTGCGGATCAGCGGCCCACAACATTTTCAAAATTAACTTTCAATTAGGCCATGTGATGTCACTGGCGTAAAAGTATTTTAATTTGTTTGCATCAGTTACTGTTTATTGGTGAAGTTAGCATGTGATAAACCAATAAGCATATATATGTGTCAATAAACAAACTATCTAACTTTATTTGCAAGATATGCAAGATATGCAAGATATGCACATGATAAGAGGAATGGAAGACAAACATGTAACTGTGAATGACGTGGCAAAGCCAATTTGGAAGTTGAATATGAAAAAATCTAGATTTCCACAGTACCGCCAATCTGCAATGGGCTCTAATATATTTTGTATAATAACTCCATTGTTGAAATTGATCATGCACACATTTCAATTAGACTTGGTATGGTGATTCTTTAAGTCATACGCAGTGTTAGATAGTGAAAAAGCCGGATACCGGATAATCTGGCAACACCAACTGCCGGATACCGGAACCAGATAATAAAAATGCAAAAAAGGAAGTTTTTCAGCACTTGCGTTGATTATAAAAATCTTTTTCTGAGAGCTGAGAGATATTTGTCCGGCAGGAGGTGTTCCTCTGATGGAATGTTTTTGTTATGTTCTGTAACTGAATTGAATTTTGAAGATGGTTTCGTCATGTTTTTAACTGTGTTCTTGTAACATTCTTTTATTTATTAAAAATTTTTGAGCATCCTGTATATCTGACACCCCAATTCTGCCAGACACTGGATATCCTGCAAATTCCAATATCCTGCCGGATACCGGATACCTTGCCAGATATCCGTGCATCCCTAATCATACATCTTGGTAATAGTTCACTTATTAGACTGATTAAAGGTTGTAATTATCAGTCTGGCAACTGTAGCTCCCGCAGATCTGCTATGTTGCCTATGTAAAATCAGTCATGATACAAGATAATCAAGGCCTCCTCTCTATCATGGCTGATGAACAGCCTATATGCTTCCAATGCATGCTACAAGTAGCCGATCATGACTCATTGTCACGACGGTGAAACTTTTCCCAGGAAATGGTCAATTAAGGCTATCTGTCCCCATAACTTTAGAATGAGACTGCTTTAATTGACATCATTTGGCAAATAAAAATAATGTTAATCTTACATATTGCCATTATCTTATGTAAATGTTCAGGACTGTCAACAACATTTAATCTTTGACTTACCACTAATTGAAGGCAAAATATCCTTTTCCACAGTCTCCACATGCCTTAGTGTTTTCCACATGGGAAGTCCTGTTGGTTTCTCTTGCAAACTGACACTCATCCTCTCAGTTCCATAAACTCTTTTGAAGTCATAATCAGTTGTTGGCAGCCTTTTGAAGGACAATGAACAATTCCTAGGCAGTAGCTGTCTTGACGAAGGTATGTAACTGATCGGTGGTAAAATCGGTTTTAAATTCTCAGCCGGTATGCTGGTAAATGGTTGTTCCGTTGAGATTGGTACGGATTTAGTATTATTATCCCCTTCATTATCCTCTTTAATGTCTACAGTTGGAATGGAATTCTCAATATGAAAAGTGATTATAGAGTCGTTCGCAATATCTGGAGATGTTCTTGTTTCCCGTTGTTGTTCCTCAAGATCAGAATTTGGTATTTCTGGTGGTGAAATGTCATCAGCATAGAAAAGGTCATCTGGACCTGATAGCTCAAACTGGTCCACTCCATCTTGCTCTCCTTGGTCCACTGGGGTGCATGAGAACCTTGGCCCTGATAGCCTCAGTCTTGAACTCAGAGCTCTTGTCATGATGATAACCACTATTCCATTTTGAAATGATTTGAACTCTACCACTGCAATATAGCTCAACTGAATTATTATTTTGAAGATTCAGACAGTATTAGGAACATGTTAGCTAATAACCAATGCATGTGAGAATGATCTTATGTGCAGATCGAAATCTAATGTCCCATACTCCAATTAAGGAGATCATAATGAACCATAATCCCAAGTCACAATGCCAAATAGACAATCAAATATCCTCGAAGATCTAATTCATGGCATTATCTAAACTCACCTAACAGTCTACACATTTTATTCGCATAACATAGCATGACATACAAGACAAACAAAAATCAATATGCCTATATATATTAATGCACAATATTGCTGTTACAATATTGTCAGTTGCCATTAATCTGCTCTGTGCAGATCCAACCTTTCCCTATTTGAAATAACTACGGTTTTGGAGTAGGAGTAGGAGTCAGGAGTCCCAGTCGTGGAGTCGGAGGTTTTCAGGTGGAGTCGCAGTCAGAGTCGAAAATTAATCTAACACCTAATCCCTGAAAATTATCCAAGTAGTTTACAAAAACACATTAAAAAACAATTGAAAACTGTATTATTTTTTTACCAATCCCACAAGACTGCCTAAAAATCCAAGGAAACATTGAACCATAGATGTTTTTCGAGGCAAACCATTTGAAACTTGTGTGCAAATAACGTCGTAAAAAGGAGTCGAAGTCTCAGTTGAAATTCAGGAGGCCTATGGAGTCAGAGTCATTTTTCAGTAAGGCAAAACAGTCAAGAATCATACACTACTCCCACTTAAAAACGCACACTTCCAAAAAGGTTAAAAACAGTACTTCCAATTAAAGTATCAAGATGAAAGTTTGTACACTTCTAGTAGTTGCCATAAGGTAGATTTTTTTGGTATTTACAAATATCTAAGTGCAGTACTTTTGTGTTAAATTAAATTGTCATGGTTACTATCGAAAATGCAAGTCACAAACTGCACTTCAACACAAAATGCACCAATGGAAATATTGGTTCTGTGGCATACTGGATAGGATTAATCTTACGAAATTTTCACATGACAGGCACAGGACATCCAAAAACTGCCCCATGGAAGTTTTTGAAAAAAAAAAGTTAATGATAAAGCAGATTTTGAATTGAAAACTCAAAATGTACGACTCAGCATCTGGAAATGAAGCATATGAACCAAAACTGTTAAATTATGGGGCCTTTGGGGCTTTTTGCTCACCCAGGGTAGAACACATGCATAGACAATCATTCCATAACAATACTCTCAAAAATATGAATAAAACATATTTTTTTTGAAGATTTTGACAAAAGTCTCCTGTAGGTGGCGGGTCAGCATTGACTCTTAAATTTTATATAATATATAATAATATAATAATATGGATTTATATAGCGCTATTTTCAGTAAACTGCTCATCAGCGCTTTTTCAGATCAAATCACTTGTAGGAATTCTGGAACAAATGGGTTTTTAGATTCTTCTTGAAGCTTTCTAGTGTTTGTGCAGTTCTCACTCTATCAGGCAAAGTGTTCCAGAGTTTTGGGGCTGCATAGGAAAATGCTCGATCTTCAAACTTATTTTTGTTGCATGGAGCAGGTTCTGCTAACAGCAGTTTGTGGTTGCTTCGCAGGTTGTGTTCTCGTTGAGATTTTACTTGAATAAGTTCTTGGATGTATTGTGGTGCCTGGTTGTTCATTGCCTTCCATGTAGTTGTCATCAATTTGAACTGAATTCTTGCTGTGATTGGTAACCAGTGCAGTTGTTTCCTACTCTGGCTGACACTCTCGTGTTTTTTCAACCTTTCAATTAATCGAACTGCCGAGTTTTGAGCAACCTGAAGTTTATTTAACAACCGGGTAGCAGTGCCATGCAACAGCCCATTTCCGTAATCTAAATGAGGAGTGACAAGTGCATTGACAGCAGTTTTAACTATTTCCTTGCCCAGGTTTTTTCGGAGTTTCGACAGGTTTCTTAAATTGAAATATGCGTTACGACACATTTTGTTGATCTGCTTCTCCATGGTCATATTTTTGTCAAAGAGCACTCCTAAATTGCGGACGTGGTTGGCAATTTTGATTTCAACATCGTCAACTTTGATAGATGTCATTTGAAGTTTCTTCAGTTGGTTTGGTGCTCCAATCAGAAGAAGTTCAGTTTTATCTCCATTATTGCACAGCTTGTTGTCATGCAAGAAATTTCTGATTTCAGCAATACAATTTTCCATTTTCTGTTTTGCATGTTCTTCACCCAAAAAGGTTGGTTTAAACGACAGGATGAGTTGCCCATCATCAGCGTACTTCTGATCGTGAACTTGATTTCTTCGAGCTACTTCACTGACTGGGGCAACATAGGAGTTAAATAAGATTGGTCCAAGTTTGGAACCTTGAGGAACTCCAAAATTGAGAGGAAGTTTGCTTGACGTTTTATCATTTATTATCACAGACTGTGATCTTTCAGAAATATAAGATTTGAACCATCTTAAGGCTGCACTTTGCACACCATACCTGTTACGCAGTCTTTCTAGCAAAATGTCATGATCAATTGTGTCGAATGCAGCAGACAAGTCCAACAATACTAGCATTGTCACCTCCCCATTGCTCAGATTAAGCATAATATCATTATGGATTTTTGTTAAGAGGGTTTCTGTGCTATGAAATTGCTTGTAGGCTGATTGTTTTTCATCGTCAAGATTGTTCTGAGTGAGGTGATCAACATACTGTTTGATTACAGCACTTTCAATGATTTTACTCAGAAAAGAAAGGTTAGAGACAGGCCGATAATTCTTTTTGATCAATTCAAGACCTTCTTTCTTCAAAAGTGGTTTGACAAGTGCATGCTTCAGTTCAAGGGGCATCTCTCCGAGCGTTAATGACATATTAACAATTTTCGTTATGACTGGCAGAAATTCATCAACACATTCAAGCAGTAGCCATGTTGGCATTGGATCAAGTTGGCAGTGTTTGACAGGCATTTCAGTGATAAGTTTCTTGACTTCTTGTTCTGATAGAGACTTAAACTGATGTAAATTGTGTCCGAGGTTGGTTTGAGAGGCATCAGTTGTGATCTTCATTCCTGAATCTAATTTAGATCTGATGTTTTTGATCTTTTCATCAAAGAAGTTGTTGAAATCGTTCGCTAGTTCTGTATCATTTATGTGATGGGGAAGAGGCAGATCTTGTTTTCTGTTGAGATGAGAATTTAGAAGTTTGAACATCGCCTTAGAATTTCCCTTTGTGGCTTGAATTTTACACCTGAGATCGTCTGATTTAAGCTGATTAAGCTTTTCATTGAGAGAATTTCGTTTTTCTTTGAAGATATTCCAGTCTTTTTCTAAACCGGTTTTTCGCCATGTTTTTTCCGCCTTTCTCTTTTCCTTTTTAAGAGGCTTTATTTCTTGATTTGTGAATGGGTTAGGTTTGCGAACTGTCACAAGTTTAGTCTTAACAGGGGCGTGTCTGTCAAAAATCTTTTCAGTTGATTTGTAGAGTGACACAAGTCTGTTCAAGTAGACTGATCGATCATGGTGTTGTAGTTTTTGTGATAGATGCTGTTCAATGTCTTTCTTGAATTTGGCTATATTTATGCTGCGGGTCTTTCGGAAGGCAATCTTTTTCTGTGGATTCTTGCCCTTGTTAATGTCAATGTTAAAGAGGATACAGTTATGGTCCGACAATAGGTCACTGACAGCACAGTCTCTGAGAGTTGTTGTTTTATTGGTTATTACCAAATCAAGTGTGTTTCCATCTTTGTGTGTTGGTGAGGATACATGTTGAACAAGGTCAAACATTTCAAGAATGTTGTTAAATTGGATAACTTTGGCATCATCTGGTTTATTCACGTGAAAGTTGAAGTCTCCGACAACTATTGTTTCATTATGATAAGTCTGATAGTGGGCCAAGAAGTTTGTGAATTCATTAAAGAATTCTGATAAACTGTATTTGTTCTTTTTGGAGGGTTCCGGCCTGTACACCACAAGAATTGTGACAATTCTTCCATTTAATTGCAATCGAATTTCCATGTGCTCAAAAGTTTTTGTTTTCATGCTTTCCTTTTTCATTGCTCTAATGCCTGTTTTTACAATGCATCCTACTCCACCTCCAGGTCTACTCTCGCGAGATGAACCCAAGTAAAAACATTCACCATTTCTTTCCAGTTCACCAATTTCAACTCTGTCATCTGCTTTCAGCCAGGTTTCAGTGAAAAGAAAAACGTCAAGATCAAATTCATCTCTGAAATCCTTCACAACTTGTGTTTTTTGTCGTATGCTTTGAGCATTCCATAGGCAAACTTTCAGTGGGCGGGACTCCCTCGGATTTTCCCAGCCAAGTCGAGTGTCTGCTTCTGCACAATTATCAAATCTATCTCTTTGGTTTGTAATATATCTATGATCAGTAGTTGTTCTGACTTTTTGTTTTATCATTTGGCTTGAACCATATCGATTTTCCAAATTGTTTAAACCAGTGCGCACCGCATCAGAGTACAGCTTGATTGGTTGGGACATACTTAAGCCGTCAGTATTCAATATCCGCGGGCAACTGTGTGCGAGTGCTACATATAGGCAACACAAGCAACTTAGTTTATCAAACAGGTTGGCTCAGTTCACAAGTGCTACGTACAGGTAACACAAGCAGGTTAGTATGTTAAGCAGGTTTTTGGCTGGTTCGCAAGTGCTACGTACAGGCAACACAAGCAAGTTAGTTAGGCAAGTTTGTCAGGCAAGTTGGCTCAGTTCGCAAGTGCTGCGTACAGGCAACACAAACAAGTTAGTTAGGCAAGTTGGCTCAATTCGCAAGTGCTACGTACAGGCAACACAAGCAAATTAGTTAGGCAAGTTTGTCAGGCAAATTGGCTCAGTTCGCAAGTGCTACGTACAGGCAACACAAACAAGTTAGATTGCTAAGCAGGTAGTTAGTTAGAATCGAGGATCAATCAATTTGTGACTGACCAAAAGATTCAGTTTGAATCGAGGATCAATCAATTAGTTAGATCAGGTCTGTGAGAGGCACGAGTTGAGAAGAGTGAGGCTCAGAGGTCTGTCAGAGTTTAGAGGCAAAAGTAGTGTGTCTCTCAGGTCTGTGAGAGGCAAGAGTTGAGAAGAGTGAGGCTCTGAGGTCTGTCGGAGTTTAGAGGCAAAAGTAGTGTGTCTCTCAGGTCTGTGAGAGGCAAGAGTTGAGAAGAGTGAGGCTCTGAGGTCTGTCAGAGTTTAGAGGCAAAGTAGTGTGTCTCTCAGGTCTTAAATTTTATTAATTTCATCCTCTTTAAGGTGACTCAAGCGTGGTAGTTTGATCATACAGATTTTTCTAAAATTTTGCACAGGTACTCTATGGGACCCATACATTCCAAAAATGAAAAATAAAAAAATTTCACAGACTCGTTTGGTTGCCATGGTAACAGCATGTTTGGCCAGATGACTGCTTAAAAGTTATAAATTGAGTTTTTGGTTATGTACCACAGAATAAAGCATTACATGAATTTGTCACACAAAAATGTCAGAAATGTCTTCCCAAGGATGTAAACCAATACATTTGCCACAAATTTGAAGAAAAAGGTTAAAATACTTTTTTCTGTAGGAGCTCAAAGGGAACAAACACACTAATTAATTGCAGATTTTGCATGCATCAATTTTGGCAGTAATCAAATTTTAGGAAAACGATCATACAGATTTTTTTTTTAATTTGCATATATCATAAACAGGTTAATGTCAAACAAATATCCAAAAATAAAAAAATTTCACCAAGTCGTTTTTTAACTGCAGTACCATGACTATGCCAATGTCAATTTAAAGAAATAAAGACAATTTTAGACACAGTTGACTGAAATTAGTTGAGAAATTTCTTTTGATAAAGACGAGAAGCTGAAACTTTGAATTAGCATAGAGTAGGTGTTACTGCATTCAATAAAAAAATAATTATGCTTCTAGCTGCATTAGATCTCATTTAAATAGCAAATTACTGGCTGCCATGCTGTTAAAAAAAAAGAGAACAGAAAATGGTAACGTCACAACTTTTGCAGGGCCTGCAGCAGTTGTGACGCTATGTTGCTAGGCAACCAGGCTGCTCAGAAGTATGTGCAGTGTACCACACTTGAGTCACCTTAATTGTGGTTTGGTCAAATATCCCTTTTCCTCAACCCATCAAGCAAGTAAAAATGTAAACTTTCCTGGCTTATCAAAAAATTTTGTGGAAGGAACAGCTTAGTTGTTGAAATTAATGATCAGAGGATATTGAAATTTTGTAACTTGCGTTTTCGACAGTAACCACAACAATTTAATTTGACACAAAAGTACTGGACTAAGATATTTGTAAATTTTCATGAATGTACCTGATGGAAACTTCTAGAAGTGTGCAAACTTTCATCTTGATACTTAAAGAGGAAGTACTATTTTTAACCTTTTTGGAAGTGTGCGTTTTTAAGTGTGAGCAGTTTAGTAGGTTCATTAACTACCCGATTCCTAAGCCCTGTTTGAACCTGATAATTTGTTAGATCAATTTTTTAATTATTGGTGTGTCTGGCTCCACAGGCTCAGGATCACGAAGCATTGCTTATCAATACTAAAGATAAAAGAATTACTTGCCCAGCACAGACACTGATGCAAGATAGATAGATATGGTAAGTGCAGCCCTCTAAGCCCAGTTCTGGGCACTCACAAGGGTTGATTGATGAGATGGAAGAGAGAGCGGTAGACCACAAACATGTTACACATTTACCGTTTACCCCAGGTGAGGGATCTTTTACTTGCCAAGCATAGACACTGAGGGGCCACCAATTTAAAGTCTCATCCGAAGGACATCCAGTTGGGATTTTGGTAATGAAGGTCCACCGAAAATTTTGAGTTCCCCACCCGTGGTTCGAGCCCACGAAGGCAAAGACTTTCTGCAGAGCAAGCGGGAACCTTAACCACCCAGCTGATCAGGGATCATGCCTGGTTAATTTCAATGATACTCTCCTCAGGTGGATCATATTGATTAGTTGTTCTTTGATTACCTTTACAGCCTGGGAATGATGAGTGATTGTCAAAATATATATGTTTGTGTGACCGTATATCCTATATTTGTCAGAGTATTTGCCATTTTATCAGCAGAATCTGATGTCTTTGCAGTGCATTTTTTAACATGGTAACTGGGAGACCAAATGGTCTCCCAGTGGACAGATTTGGTCTCTCAGTCATTGCCAAATTGGTATCACTGGGAGACCAATTTTCCCAGAAACTCTCATTAATTTCACATTCAATTTGTTATGATTTGTAGTTCCTGGGTGCTTTTCAATATCAAAAACTATTCTTCACTGTCTTTAAAATTATTTTTCTGCCATCTTTCTAATTTTCAACTTTTTTGAACATTAAACGTTTTGTTGAACTCTCTCGAGCATGTCACAACATAAATAAATTATATCTTACAAAAGTTCAGCTGATAGATATACGTATAAATATGGCGTGTCACAGCGCTACGAAATACCATTGGTCTCCCAGCCAAAAATCCTTAAAAAATGCTCTGTGTCTTTGAATGAGTAAAAATACAGCTATTTTATTTTGCAAGTAACTGTTTCTAAGTTAAGGCTTGATTGATCTGAACAGGAAATAGTTTACTCAAACAGCTAGGACTTTAACACTAATGGCTTCTAATCACTCAGCTGGTCCGCTCCAAACTGCCTGTTGTCAGGGGAAATTAATTGAGCAACACAACTAACATTATAACAGTGGCCATTGCCAGGATTGAGTGCAAATAGAAAATGAACAGTTTTCATTGCGAATCACTGTAATTTTATCTCCAAATAATCACATGACACTCCTAAGTGTGGGTAATCATAAACTTTAATTGAATTATCACATCAAAAATCAGCAAATGAAGTTGAAACAAAATAGTGACTCCAAAAGTTACCGGACAATGATAAATATGGTCCCCCCCCCCCCAAAAAAAAGTTTGGGAAACAAACAATAAGATTCGAGCAAAAAGGTTAAAAAATTTGGGCAGATGATTAAACAAAAACTATTGAAAATCAATGATTTTGAGGCAATTTAATTTGAAAGGGTATTGAATCTAGCTCTTGAAATTCGGGCAAATGTCGCTCGCCCCCCCCCCCCCCCCCGCAAAAATCGCATGCGCCGTACGCCTATCGTACATTGGGACACACTGCACATATATTAATTTTACTCAATGCGGAAAGCACTGAGCAACACAGAAGTTTGCATGAAAATCACGAATATTATTGAGCTTAAATCCAAGGCATAAGAGATTAAACTGCACCTATTCATTTGCAGCCAGACAGCAAAATGATACATGATCTTAAGTTTCTCAATGTGGCCATCTGCGGGGCACATTGGACATCCATAAAAACAATTTTAATATTCTATGTGCACTAGCTTTTTATAATATAAGGCATAGGACTATATGTACAGTGAACAAACATCTTTGTAGCAGTAGCACCATCAGTTAATAACTTCAAATAGGTCAAAACATTGACATAAACCATCCTGGGTCCGGTCATCAATGTAAGTAATACACAGCTCTTTGCTATAAATTTGTTCACAAAGCATGGTAATCCTCTATGCCCCAATTCACTGTGGCTTGTATAACTATTGCGTGCAGTTCCATGTGATTCCATCGACTTGGACACTTGCATGTGTCCAGATGTGCCCCAACATGACTGTTATACCAAAATACTTCCAGTGGCGTCCCTATGGGGGGCACGGGGGGCACAGGCCCCCCCATATTGGACCTGTGCCCCCCCAGGTGCCCCCCATATGAATTTTCCAACTCTGGCTAAAATATACAATTAGTATAGCGGCTATTAGCGGGTGCCCCCCAGAGAATCACGTGCCCCCCAGGTGCCCCCCCGCTCGAGACCCCCCAGTTACGCCACTGAATACTTCTTAGGCACCAGTGAGTGTGTTTATCAGGGTAGCTATTCATAACTGTTTGTTATGATGTATCAAACTCGTACAAGCATTGAGAAAGCCTGATTATTGGTGGTTTGTCCAGAGAATGGTTCATATTGAACCCCTTTGAATTTAGTTGAGTTTAGCAAGAAAACAAAATATTTCTCACCAAACCTATGCATGTACATATAGCTGTAATTTGATAAAAGGGTAGAAACATCAGGATGGGAAATCACAAGACTTGATGGCACCATATCATATATAGGCCTACTTTGTCAGAAACCAAGAAAATCCCCCCCCATCCCATTGTGCCCGATTCCATTACACAAAAAATACACATGCAGCTAATGCTATTCAACCGCAAAAAAATTAATTTATTTGAAGTTTACAATGTACGTGCATTTATGTAATATGAATTTTAAATATAATGTATAAATAAATATATTTTTAATTTGTCTGGACCTATTTATATTTAATATATTTGTTCAATGAAACTTGACCCATGTTGTTATTTCACTCCAGTCAGTCCAGTGATGATATCTAATTATAAGACAATCATATATGGTTTTGTCAAATCAATATTCTGTGTTCTATTTATATAAATAGATTTATATTCTTTTCAGAACCAGAAGACCATTCTGTATGAGATAATCTTAATACAATTGTTAATATAAATCTGTCCATTATTTCATTATCACAGCATGTGAACAAGGCAAATTTAACAGGGATCAGAAATCTCCAAGTGTGCAGCTAATTAATAAATACATTGCATATTTGGCTATGCTATACATTGAACTCTTACATGCATGCACTGTGGCACTATCCAGCAACATTGAAGTCTCCATGGATTAGTAAGCATGCTGCTGGCAGCCACCAGGATCGAATGACCTTCAAAGATCAATAAATTTCACCTGGCTTATTCTGCAGGCCTGTAGCTACTGCTTGTTACACTGTGCATATAGCTATTCATCAAGATGGCAGAAACATTGAGGAGGCTGGTTAATCTTGGCTACTTTAGCAGATTGCAGACAAAATTGGAAACTTGGCTGGATGAATACAAGGTATGATATGAAGATATTTTTTGTGATATTTTACCTGTATGATTTTAATATGCATTGGTTAAGTGTCTCGAGGCATTTTCTGTCAATGCCAATGAAATCGATAGCACCTCTATACCACTCCAATTAACTGTAGAGCAGTGCAGATTGTCAAGTTCTGACATGCCTCCTAATGGCTCCAAACTGAAATACTTAGCAATAATATTGTATATTATCTTGCTGCAGGTGATGTCTTCTATGTAAAATAGAGTATTGCATGCACTTAATACAGTGTTTGTATTGTACATTCACAATTGTGCATCACATGCTTATTTAACAACATAGATGAACAAGTTCCATTTGTGAAAAAAGAGACATTTTACTTGTAAATGCTTTTAAAAGGTGATATTACAATAAACCAAAAGAAAAAGTAGGTAATGTTTTAACCATTCTAATGAAGTAACTACCCTGGTAATAAACCAAAATATGCTCTTGTCAATTACTATGTAAATGTATCCTTTGCATTGAATTGCTAGAGAGTTAATCACTCCACATCATACAGGCTAATAAACTGAGCACTGAAAATGCATTCTACCATGCACAAGATATCAGTATCTTCAACAGTTTCTCCAATAGCATGCAGATCTCATCATCAATAGAAATACAGGTGATTTTGCCCTCAGTTCACCTGACATAAAAAAAACCATGTTTAATCACCCCATCTCAACGGTAGTTGGAAAAGATCAATGCTTGTCCTGTATGACTCACACCCCTCTTTGGCAGATATTGTTCAGCACCTGTGAACATCATGCAGTGACTGGGCCCTGCAACATGCATGCAACAAGATCAGATTATCCAACTGCATAACATGCATGATAACATGGATGTGAATTGCACTGGCATGTTGGCAATCATGAGACAATCAATTAAGAAGGAAGGGGGGTATTAATTGGCAGTATTCTTCTTTCCTTTTTTTGCTCATTAATTGCATATCCTGAGTTCTCATCCTGCAAATTGAATTGTTTTTTACAAATGAGGAACCAGCAAATCGAGAATGATTCTGAATGACCTAGTGTTTATTTTTTAGACTGATTTATTTAACCAACACTGTAAAATTTGAATTTTGAGTCCGCTTAAATGATTGAGTTACATGGTTGCACAATTCCTTTGAGCTGACATGTTTTATTAATTAAGTTATGACAATGGACAGATTATCATAACTTAAAGCAATGAGCTATGTCTGCTCAAATAAATTGTGCAACAATCTCACTTTGTAACTAATGGGTACCTACCAAAAATAACAATGCCAACTCGACTGGCTAATGGTAAAGGAACTTTAATAGATAACCAGTTTTGTAAATTATCCTGTAATACTTCTAAAACCTCATCTGGAATCATTATCTCGAACATTTCAGACCATCTCCCATATTTCACTTGTCTTGAATTCCAACAAAGAAAAACAAGAACCTACTAAATACGTAACACTGTTAGTAATGACAAAGCTTTTCAGAACCTTAAGAACCATTTAATAGAACAATCAATTATTCAAAATATATGTACTGACGAAAATGCTGATCCTGAAACCAATTACAACATACTTCATGATATACTCCAGGTTGGTCTGAATAAACATATGCCAGTAAAAACGAAGAAATACAATAAATACAAACATAAGAACTCTAATTGGATTACGGCTGCAATTATGCGATCAATGAAATTTAGAGATAAACTTTACCAGAAATTGAAACATATGACCTGTGACGACCCATCATACAACCAAATAGCAGCAAACCTGAATACCTATAAAAAGATACTGAAGAGTGTTATTAGACAAGCAAAAAAAATGCATCACGACAGGATATTTACCAAATTCAAAAATGATATTAAGAATACTTGGAAAACGATCAAGGAAATCATGTCATCAACAAAAATAATAATACTTTTCCCAGAAGTTTCACCACTGGAAACAAAATAATCACCAATCCAAAAGAGATTGCAAGTGAATTTAATAAGTTCTTTACTGACATTGGTCCAAACCTGGCATCAAATATTCCTGAAATGACTAATAATACTTTTCAACAGTACCTGAAAACTCGCAACGATACTAACAACTTTAGATTCACTCCTCTAAGTGAGCAGGATACTTTAAAGATTATAAGTAATCTAAAGAGCAAGACCTCGCATGGATTTGACCGAATATCAACCAAATTACTGAAATACCTTAAGATGGAACTCTACAAACCTTTAACTGTAATCATCAACCAGTCCTTTGAAAAGGGTGTCTTCCCTAACAAATTGAAAATGGCGAAAGTCCTTCCAATATACAAGAATAGTGATGAAACTTTACTTACCAATTATCGACCAATATCTCTCCTGCCCTCTATTTCCAAAGTTTTTGAGAAAGCCATTTTTCTTCAACTTCATTCCTACTTCACCATCAACAACTTGTACTTCTCCAGCCAATACGGCTTTCGAGAAAAACATTCCTGCGAATTTGCTGCCCTTGAATTAACTGATAAAATCATACTTGAAATGGATAAAGGTAATCTCCCGATAAGCATTTTTATGATCTCTCTAAAGCTTTCGATACTATTGACCATAGCATATTACTTCACAAACTCAACTATTATGGAATCACAGGGCAAGCCCTCTCTCTCTTTCAAAGCTATCTGGAAAATCGAGAGCAATATGTCGAAATGGATAGTGAAGTATCCACCCCCCTACCAATACGAACCGGTGTGCCTCAAGGCTCAATTTTAGGCCCCTTACTATTTATTATCTATATCAATGATCTGCCATTCTCAACAGATTTTTTCAAATTTATTAGCTATGCAGATGATACAACACTCTTAGTATCAATAGATTCTAGAAATTATGATCAGAAAGATATGACACAACAGCTGAATGAACACCTGAATGATGTTACCAAGTGGCTCAGGCTCAATAAACTCTCGCTGAATGTAAAGAAAACTAAATGCATGGCATTTCATAAACCAAACAAGCAAGTAATATATCCAAATATCAGTATTTGCGGGGAAGAAGTACAATATGTTGATCAATTCAACTTCTTAGGTATTGTGTTAGATAGCAGTTTATCCTGGAGCAGCCACAAAAACCATGTACGAAACAAAATTTGTAAAACTATTGGAATTATGAAGAAATTGAGAAATACTCTACCACCTCACATTCTAAAAACAATTTATGACAGCCTAATTCATTCCTATTTGAACTACGGTGTTTTGTGTTGGGGATACAATATTACCAGTATATTCAACCTCCAAAAAAGGGCAATACGTATTATAACGAAAAGTAAATACAACTCACACACTGATCCTTTATTCAAATCACTATTTACCTTGAAACTTGAAGATATAATAACTCGAAAAATGTATAAATTCTACTTTAGACTTCAGCATGGTCAAGTTCCTTTATATTTCTCAAATACTGGTTTCATTAGTAGGCTTGAGCATGTATATGGGACAAGAAATAGGTTTTTTGTAATGCCTCAACTTCGTCATAAATTTGGGGAAAATTGCCTGAGATATAAACTGCCTCTTCTACTTAATAAGGGAATATCGCAAATTACAGACAAAATTTTCACACACTCTGAATTCGGCTTCTTACTGTATATAAAAAATATCTGATAAATAACTATAAAATTGATTGTACAATATCAAATTGCTATGTTTGTGGACGAGCGTAAAGAAAAAGAAAACCTCTTTTTATTTATTTTCTTTCTATTTTATTTTATTTTATTTTATTTTTTTTTTAATTATTATTATTATTTTTTATATTATTTTTTTTTTTTTTTTTTTTTTTTTTTTTTTTTTTTTTAGTAGGGTAGTACATGTAAATTAATAAACTCCATAAACAGTTAGACATCAATCATATGCGTGTTAGTCATTCTCACATCATATCATCTCATCTTTCATAACCTCATCTCCTCTCAACTACTTTTTATACTTCTTGTAACAATAACTTTATTTCTTATCTCATGTATGTCTACTTACTTTAGTAATATTTACATTGTAACTTTGACAAGGGGGCACCCACGATAGCGTCGGCTAACTGACTTAGTGAGTGCCTCCTTGGCCACTGGATAATCTATATGATATGAACTTATTATGTAGTATGTACAAATGGCCAAATAAAAATGTTTGTCTGTCTGTCTGTCTGTCACTCAATCATTCAATAGCTGACTCAAAATTTCAAATTTTCCAGTGAACCTTTTTTGTCTTCAACATCCATTATACACAGTACTATTTTGTTGCTTTTTTAGGAAATCCATTTGGAGCATGTTTCAGCTTGCTAAATTCCAGTCTATTGGTTAATCCATTTCTGTTGTAACACACTTTCTCACGATATCCTATACAGTAACTGTATATCACATAATATGTGGAGATTGTTCCTTAATTAAGCAATTTAAATACATGCTTTGCAGATTAACACTACAAGCCAGAATGTGGAAAAGTGCTGTGACGTCATTGAACTCAACACCAGGGTCCAGGCCCAGTTGTTCAGGCTCCTCAACCTCACTTCGGCTGAAGGTCAGAACTTACTTCTTTATAAATCCCGAGATTTACCCTTCCTTCAAGTTGTTTTCATTCTGTACTCTTCAACCTTTAAAAACTTCTTTAATCATTGATCTTAATCTTAATCCCTAGTTCCTTGATGTAAATTTCAACCGCTGTTACAACCAAAAATGAGGCAGAATTTACTGTCATGATTTTTTTTGTTACTTCTTAGAATGGCCACACTTCACTGATGACACCCAGCCAATTGGATGTATATGAATGTATGTTACTTTGGTAGTGTAAGTGATTTTCTCAGCATAGCAGTTAAATTCATTGCTTGAGGACTTTTATCTTGCGATTTAAAGCTGGTTCAAGTTGGGCATGATGGACAAAATGGCCCAAAATTGTGTGGTGTCCACCCAAGACACACAAAGTATCATTGCTATATAAATTTCACCGGCTGTTCTTCAGAAGTGAATTATGTTATAAGTTGTTGTTAAGATTTTCATTAATACAATTTGCTTTCCTTTTCTTCAAAGTTAAAACACAAATAACATTAAATAGGGGTGCAAGTAGACCACCTGCTTTGGTGTCCACAATACCACATCTGACAACACTCAAATATAAAGGTTAATTCATTAGCTATCACTGTAATATGAATTCCAAGTTGCACTTTCCATTCCCATATGACTGCAAAATGAGTCCATGTTGTTTTTGAATAATTAAGATTTCTCAAGCATCTCGGTCCTTGAATCTTCAAATTGAAAAATTTTCAAATGTTACGTCTTGGCCACTCTCATTCAAACCTTGAATCAAGGAGCCATGGTGAATCATTAGCATAAATTCATTTGTTGACATAAATTACATATTATTTTATATGATTTCAACCAGTCACAGATGGTTTTACTTTCGGTGCTGTGGTGAGGGAGGAGCTTTCTGTTTCAAAGACCACATTTTTTGCAATGTTACGTCTTGGTCAATAGTTGCAATGACATGAAATTGTGTCTCAGTTTAATGCTGGGTTATACATTACACCTTTGACATGTTATATCACTGTTATTAGAATAATTTGCAATGTTCAAGGCTGTAGAATTTGCAAGCAAAATATCAATGTGAAGATATTTGAAAAAGATGTAACATGGACAAAATTGTGTCCATGTTACATCTTAGCCTGTTGGTGTCCCATGTTACATCTTCTACAACTGACGGTTTTGCAACCTTCACGTGAACTTGGCATTGGGGAATAGTCATAATTGTCAAGTAGAAGTATTTTAGTTTTTGGAAAAAGTTTCATTCAAATTGTAAGTGACTTGTGCACTTCACATTTTAGACAATGAAGCTATCCATCGTCATATCCTTGGTGTCCCTGTTACGTCCTGGATATCTTCTAAAATGGCTGTGGTGTCCAATGTTACATCTTTTCTGAATTTTCGCAAATTGATGATTTCTCTCATAAACTCTAAACAGATTATCCTAAATTCTGTGAGAACCCATCTTGAATAAATTACAGTGTAATTGTTTTGCAGATAAAGTGTATGATTTCTTCAAAATTGTCTAAAACATGTCATGGTCTAAGATGTAACACTGGACATCATTTGAAATTATATTTGGCTAAGACGTAACAAAAAAGTCATGACAATAAATTTTGGCTCAAATACAAACGGCCTGATTAGCTGATCTGGCATGCATTCCAGGTACCAGCAATGCTCAGGAGTCGTTGCCCACTTCCCTCCACCGTTCTTACCATACCACAATGTACATGTTGGTATACTCAGACCTCTTTGCGGATTAGCGGTCCAAACATTTTCAAAATAACTTTCAACTTGGACTTGTGATGTCACTGGCTTGAAAATATTTTTACGATGTTTGTGTCAGTTATGGTTTAATCAATTGATTCAGTGCATATCATATCAAGCAGTATATATGTCAATAAACAAACTAATTAAATTACTAAGGGTATACATCTAATAAGATCAGGAAACCAACAGGTAACTGTGAATGACATGGCGCAGCAGTTTGCAAGTTGAAAAAGAGACAAATTATTTTTCTAGTGGACTGCCAATCTGCAAAGAGCTCTAATGACCTGTCCCAACTCCCTAATACCCCTTTTCAAAAAGCTCATGTTCTCTTTTCAAAAAGCCATCGTTTCAATAATAATCTCCAGTAACCAAACATGTCTTATTTGTAATTCATTTATTGAAGATCACACACAGTGTTTATAAAAAAGCAATCATGACCTAAAAAACAACTAAAAATTAATCTGGATCTTACTTTTGCCCATTTCTCTCCAACTTTAGCTGGCATGTACACGTCTAACTTGATCAAGTCACGGCGCCTTCCTTGGCTTGGCAATGGCCTTTTCCCTTCGACGGTGTACCCTTTCGACGCTGATCTGGACCTCCTTGTCGAAAATGCTGCCAAAGACAGACAAATCACCAACATCCAGGACAACTATGAAAGGTCCATTGCCAATCTGGATGTGGAACTGATCGACACCAAAGCGGAAGCTGATGACCTCAGGATTGAGTGAGTCTCAGATTATGTTTCTAATTTATGAAGTTTGAGATATGTAATTATTTCAGTGCATTTTTACAGCGATTCCATCGGTTATGAGGAAGTGAATGTCTGTTTCCTAGTTATACAATGATAATTAATTTATTTGACTGTGAATACTTTTCAATCAGGTTGGAAGCCACCAGAGACGAACTGGAGGACATGAAAATAGTGTCTGAAAAGGAGAAAATTGTAGTTGAAGATGAAAACCATGAACTCAGAGCCAAGTAAGTTTAGTGCAAAAGCTGAAAAAAGAAGCAGACAGGAATGTAATATCTTCAGATTTACAAATTATTATTGTAACTCACTTCATCATGTACTAAACACATGAGAAGCAGGAAAATATGCATATTTTACAATAACTAATTACTCACATACCTGAAATAAGGATTTGGTTGTTCGATTTCCAGGCTCTTAATTGCTGAAGAAGAATTGGCAACTCTCAGAACCAGATCATCTTTGTTGGAGAACTATGAAAGGCAAATCAGGATCCTGAAAGATGACCTTGCTGTGTTGTCTGGAAGAAAAGACATCTTACTTAGAAGGTAAAATATAGTTTAAAAGTCTTTATGAAGGAAAAATATATATATTCACATGTGTAAAACGTCTGAATAGCAGCTAGGTCATTAGAATGTGGATTTGGATAATTTTCCCAATTTATGGAAGTTGGGATGGTTGTGTCTGAGCTCAATACAGGGACTAGATATGGAATAATATACACTCTCAAAACAGATTTACCAACTGACAACCAGTCTTACATTAGTTGAGGGAAGATTGGTTGTCACCAATGGTTGAAAGAAGAAAAGAACCAATATTTTAATATTCATGGCCAATATCCTGGTTTACCGATACCACCTGGATTGGCAGTGCACATAACGTGACAGATCGACAAATAATTGGTTGTTATTACAAATCTTGTATTTAGGTTTTCTAGGGTTAGAAAATGGAAAGGACTTTTAATTGAGAAAAACATCACACCATTCTTTACTGATTATTCTTCTACGAAATCTGAAGATGGTTTCTTCTAGATGGAGTAAATTTCATTCAAAATCATTATTATTTTCAGCGACCTTGACCTGCCTCGACCTTTGGTCAAGGTGACTTCACCGCTGTCAGCAGATGATGTCACCCAGAGAGTCCGAATGTCCAGTCTGGTGACACAGTTCAATGACATGTATTCCGGAGACCGTCTTGATGCTCTGGATACCTTAAGGAGATACTCAGACGACAAGGAAAACAACCAGCGCATTGTTTTTGCTGTGATGCAGGTATGTTACAGATGATTTCATATTTGTAGACAAAAGGACTGAAAGTGAATTTTTTTTCTGGGACATGTATTCTGGGTATTCTATAGGGAAAAATGACATCAGAAAACTTATGGCATCACTTTTCCCCATAGGATACCATGTCCTATGAAAAAAATCACATTTCGTCCTTTGGTCTACAAATATGAAATCATCTGTAAGGAAATTGTTAAGAATAAAAGTTAACTTTACCATAGAGTATTTCTTTAAGGCTTTCAATAGAAGGAGGAGTTTGCTGTTCAACTAAGGTCAGACAGAGTTGATTTTTAGCTTCTCTGGTCTTCTAATCTCGAGGAACTTTTTTTGGTCGGACCGTAGAATGAACAAAAAAATAGCTGTAATTCCCTTTTTTACAATGTCAATTAGATTAAATTGTGGATAAGCTCAATATTTTTCCTAGACAGAAAATCTGTTGGGTTGATCGATCCAACAAGCTAATAACCAATTATGGCTGGACTAATGTTTGTAAATATACTAATAATATTATGTACACCGTTTTTAAAAGGTTTGTTAAGAGTTACCATTGAAGTATTGAATGACATATATAAGCCCACCCTATCAGCATGCCCGCGGTGGCCAACGTCGGCCCGAAGCTGGTCCGATGCTACTGACATCAGACTGACGCTGGGCCGATGTTGGACTGCTGAGGCATGCTGACAGGACATATAGATAGAATTACAAGCAAACTGGGACTGGTTTGTTTTCACTTATGATAATTCTATACCACATGATCAGGTGTCTTATGAATAAAAAAATAAAAAATATTGGGCTGGGTGTATATTTTTGCACAGGTCAAAAAAGAATTTGCTTGTCTGTCTGTATTGATTGCTCACATATCTGGAACAATTCTTTTATGGCATTTTCTCATTTCAGGAAGCCTTTCTTGCTGCAAAATCTTCATTCGCCAGCTTTAAGTTGAAAGTGCGAGCGAATCTATCCGTCACTCACACCGGTCCGGAAACCCTCGAAGAAGCGGTCCAGAACTATATCAACCGGAACTCGGACTACTGCGACCTGCCTGCCCTTGTATCAGTAAGTCATGCTTACCAATGACAGACCAACCCAATTGAACCCATGCATAAAGTATTGATTTGGTGTCAATAAACTGATCATCATAATAATAAGTCTTGCATGCATATTAGACATGGTTGATTGGAGCTTTCGCATGCATTGGTTCCACCAAAGGTCACACAACAGACAATGGAAATGCATGAGGTCAAGATATTGAATGATTGATCAGTCCATGACAACTGTCCAAAGCTAATAGCTAATAAATTTCCCCTTTGCAATGCATTGTGTCCATAATTGCATAGTGTTAAAATATTGTAGGAATTCTAGTCAAAATACTGTTGCCTGCTGCTGATTTTAATCGCATAGATTTTATGAATCCCAAACTAATCATATCATATTGATTGTAAAATCCACAAATGAATATCAGACATGCTGATTTGTTTTATAAAGGTTCATCCGAGACATCTATTCTATGTATAAACGGTGTTTTGCACTTTGACGGTGCATGGACGCATTTTTGTTGGTATTTTTGATAATAAACATTGTGCAAAATTTAAATTTTGAACCCGCATTCCACAATTGTACCAAATCTCACTTTTCTGTGATGTTTATTCTTGAAAATATCAAAAGAAATGTGAACTGCGTAAGGCCTACAATGCGAAATACATTTTATTATTTATATATTTAAAACATGCATAACCACAGTCATACGAATACAACACATCAATCTCTTTCAGGATATACTACGAGCCCTTAACAGGAACGGTAATCTCTATCTCCCTCCAGAAGCGTCATTCTCCGTAGTGCAGCCCTTCATCCGTGAGGCTTGCCGCTTCGCATGGAGATGTTTGTCTTTGGCACATCCCTTGGACATCTCCTATGCAAGTGACGGTGAACTCTTTGATGATGCAAAGTTAGTATTCATTTTCAATCAAAAGGTCTTCATTATCTCCATTCACTGTTACTGATGCCTCTATATAAATTGCCTCCATATGGAGAAAGACCACCTCATAAAAAAAGACCTTATCACATTTGTTGAGAATGGTCCCACCCTAGACCAATCAGATGCAAGTAAGTTGCTGAGTATGGTAATTATAAAACAGAAGAGGCTGGTCTTTGAGACTCTATGACTGCCCAGTTGTTTCCTATAAACCAGTAGGTACTTTTGTTCAGAGATAACTCTTCCCATGGGAATGTCTCAAAAGTGACTGTGACAGGCCATCCAATCAAAATGTGTTGATTTCAAATTTTCCCATGGATTATGAAAATACGTTATTCTTTACAGTCTTGCCTGAGTCTATTTCCCTGAGTGACAAAGACCTGTTGTAGAAGTGTTTTGTTATACCTACATTCTAATATCACAAGTAAAAATAATTTAGATTATGAAGAATCAGTATAATAAAAAGTTAATTACTGAACATTTCTTTACACTATTAGATACAGAAGAAGCTACGACTCAGAATTCTCAGCTCCCCTGGTTAACCACCACATCTGGCCTTGTCTCATTCAAGGACTCAGGGTCATTGTCAAAGGCGAGACTTGCACCAAGAGGGGAGCCTATATTGTGAGTATATAATAGAGAGTATATTGATTGATTTGTGGGGAAAAAAGTATCCTGCGAGCCTCTAAATTACAGCATTTAAATATCAGCAAGAAACAATTTTAACTCAAAAAGAAATAGATGGAAGGAGAGTATTGTTTTTCTTGATAGAGCGCCGACTTCTGATTACTTCGATGTAGTATTACCTCTCCTCAGAAGGATTGCTTGTTACAGAGACTGTATTCCATTTATGTTTGATGGGTTTTAAGGCATTATCAGTTCTCGTAATTTATTCCTGTCCGTGTTTTGCAGAACTCGCGCGGAAGAAGCCGCAGCAGGTCACCGAGCCCTTCGAGGGTCAAAAGGTCCTTAAGTGCAGGGAGGTCGCTTAGTCCAACAAGAAAACTCAGCCCTTCAAGGTCAATTAGCCCAACAAGGTCCTACACAGCTGCCAGGAGTAGGTCTCCAAGCCCTCGGAGAAGTATCCGCTTTAGTAAGTATACCAGATGAGTTGTTAGCATTTAAAAAATTGGCTTCGCTCATCTGGAAATCAAAAGCAGACATTCAAATTTTAAGAGGAGCTAATCATGGAAAGAGAAGGATGTGAACTTAGTTTTTCATGTTCCCTGATATGCCAAAACTTCTCATGGTTTTGCTCATTCATAAATTACAAAAATACTATGCGTGTCAATTTTTAAAAAAATTCATTGTACAACAACAAAATGTATGTAATGTTGTTAATTTTGTTTAGTGACTTTCACCATTTAATGGAGTTGTACCCCACCTAGAGCCTTTACTTCACTTAGAATATTTGTACATTGTTGTTAAACATTGTTGATGTGTGTTATTCAGCTGACTCCCTGTAAGGAAGAGGTGCTATAAAGGTTTGTAAACAAAAGTTTGAACAATTGTGAAACAATACTAAACAACGATAAGTCCCCCTCGTAAAAATTGGATATCTCAAAGACTTATTTTCCAACTTTGGAGAAAGTTTTGGTATATTATTGCCTGCACATCGACATGATATACTGTATTTGAAGCTCATTGCCATTATTTATGTCTGAACCAAAAGACTTAAGAGTGAACCTACCCCTGTTTTCCAAATGAAATCAGAAAGCTTTTCAACAGGTCTTCATATTCAGTTACGTGTGCGAAAGTCCACCATGTGATGGAACCACAAACTCATCTTTTTTGTGGAATGGCTGGTGAACTGTAGTTTGTCAATCTTATTCAGTTGAAAACTGAAGAGTTCTTCTGCAACATTTTTGCTGAAAACTCTTTCACCTTAGAAGTCATTTAAGTGCAGATAGAAGATATTCAGTTAAATAAAACAGAAGTTGACAATTTTGAAAACAGCGTGTTGGTAGTCGCACTCAGTGTTTGTCAGATCAGACAGAATAAAACAATCCAGCAGAAAATATGCTGAGTGTCAATGTGAAGGTCAATTCTCTAGCCAACTTTAATTAAATTTCTTTTAACTATCCAAATTTATCTTAGGGAGGACTTATCTTCTTTGAAATCTTTAACATGCTGCCATTGATTGTATTGATTTTCTAATCATTGATGTGGCGTTTTTGAATCATAATTCTGATGTAACTTGGTGGAAGTAATTGGGCTTAAATAGCTGTTGAATGTGAGTGACTGTTTTACAATTATAAATATTAAAACGGGACAAAGGTGAATAATTGAATTGATGTGTCATAAGAAATGTGATTTGATCATAATATGACTAGAAGGGTTTTAAAACTGGTCAAAGAGAAAATTAAGTGTATTAGACCACTTCATCCATTCTTCTTGTATATATTTGAAAAAAAAAAGTGGCAAAATTAACCTCCTATATTCTCAAAACGAAGGTTATCTTTTCAAAGTGAAAGTGCAAAACCTGCTATCTCTTCAAAGTGAAAGTGCAAAACCTGCTGTCTTTTCAAAGTTAAGGTGCAAAACCTTCTATCTTTTCGAAGTGAAAGTGCAATACCTGCTGTCTTTTTTAAGTGAAAGTTCTATCAATTCTGGAAGAAAGATTAATGACCCGATGAATGTGGTGATATTCTTTTATTTGTTTTCTCAACAACTAAACAAAAAAGATAGAAAATATTGCACTTTTGCCATCACTGTATGATACAAATTCAGGAAATATATTGGAAAAGAACAAACCTTCTTCTTTGAAGGAGAGGTATTTTTATCTGCAAATTCAGGACTGCATATCACTTTAAGACCCCTTCTCTTATGTTTTGACCAATGTATGAATCAAATTTAAAGCATTTCAAAAATTTGGAAATCCTTTGCTACAAATCTAGCTTATCGAATTGTGCCAATTATATTGTTTGATGTTACAATTACTCTGACTATTTTACATTATTTGTTTCTATTATTTACTGCAATGATTCATTGATGATTTTGACGTTAACTATTAATTTCTAACGTTGACATTTAAAGAAAAAGAAAACAAAGGTATACATCTAAACCATTTTATGGATGTAAGTCAAAAAGAATTTGAACTTAACAGAAGTAAATCTTTTGCCCTAACTTTCTGTGTATATTGTCTAAAAAACTCCTTTTTTGTTTACCAGATCTGGACACTGAATTGCAGAATGTGCAACTGAAAATAGTTTAATATTTCTATAGTTTAATGCTGAATGAAAATATTATTGTAAGAGTATTTCTTTGTTATTTATGTTTGTCAATGAATCTATTTGATTGATTAGATATACATTTTTTGCATATAAGATCCTGATACTATTTGTTTCGAAGCGAACTGTGATACGAGAGATTAAATTATTTGTGTTTTGATTTGTACGTAATGGTTGTTTTCCTTCTTTAAAAAAAATAAAGCCTCCTTGGTTAAAATCTGCAGGTTGTTAAGTTATCATTATCAAGTTGCATGTTGGATCATACCTTCATTGGAACATTTGGCATTGAAACATTCTGCTTGATTAAACTGATAATCAAGCTAATTAAAATTACATAAGTAATTACATAAGTGCAGGACCTCCTACCCTCCCACAAGACCAAGAGCCAATTTACCAATGTGGTTACGTAATAAATCAGCATTAATGTCTGAAGCCAAATATTTGAAACATACACTAATTAACCAGTAATCACACATATACATGCTTATTATTGTATATAATTAACCAAGTTAAGTCTTAGACTTCCTTGTAATGACTGCTACACATTTTAAAATGTCATGTACACTACAGCAAAGATTCTGTGGACGTTATATCCTATAATAAATGAAAACAAAACCATGCATTCATGAACATTGTTTCACAAAACATTCTGTTGAAAGTATCATCGGGCAAAAAGAATAGGACTATCTTGAAACTGACTGTTCTTCAGTACTTTTACAGCCTTTAAAAAAAATCCTATAGTGTGGTCTACATGATTGGTAGTATGGGATATGAATTCCAAATGTAAGGTATCTAAACACAATCTTTTCCTCCCTGCAAAGCCACTTGCGAACAAGGGAGAGAAAACAGGACAGAAGTGTGATAAATAAAAAAAGAGGAGATAAACAGTCATGTTATCAATTTTTGTTCCACACCTATTACAGTAATGAAACTATCTGCAGGGAGAGACAATAAGTCAGAAAATTCATGTGCATTTTATGGTGGACTTAATTTAGTTAATTCTTCTTAAAAGAACTGCAACTGTAATAAAAGTTATTTATTTGGTCGTAAAAGAAAGCCAGTGTTGATACAGGATCTTAGGATCTGGGAGAATTAGTTTTAACACCTTGCAGGCATGCTGTATATTTCAAACCAGATAAATGTGACAATGGAGTAAAAACCCAAGAACTGGGTCACGAATTTAGTTAGTTTCAAGGAAAAATACTAAAATACTCAATTGTTTTATTGCCTTTTTTATCAAGGACCAAAGACAAAATACTAAGTTTACACAGATGGCTATAAGTGTGTTGACACTCTGAAGCAAAGCATCGTGTCCAATTTCCCCCCTGCAACTTACTACTAAAAAGGTTATCAGTGCAGTTAACCTCAGTTTAATGGACACTTCCCTTTTCTTCCTGTTACCTGGGGCTAAGAGATATACTGGCAAATTTAATTAAGGGTTGTACTTATCAAAATTTAGTGACTGGGATAATTTCATTTGAATGAGGCAATTATAGGCCTAATATGAAATTCTGATATATTGACAAATCTACAATATTCTACATGCTTTTTAAGCCAGACAACTTGAGAGAAAATTTATGAGCAGGGAGGAGGGGGCTGGCAATGTGCAGAAATGGACCTTTTACAAACAATAATCTTTTTTAATATGAATGAGGAACTTATTCAGTTTACTAAACTTTACTTCCATAGACATAATGAGCTATAATGGTACTTGTAGTATTCAGTAACCTATTGGAATACTACACAGACTTTCACAATCACAGACAGTGAAAACCTGATAGCTCATGTACTAAAACAAAACTGGCATCACAGGGGAGATTATGTAACCCTTGCTGGTTTTGTCCTATTGTAGGTCATGTGATCAGCCCTTGGGGATTGTTACTGAAACAGGCACGCGTACCCTAAGGGGGGGGGGTAGGGGACGATTGTTGGATTGAAGGGCAATTGTGGAGAGTACTCACTCCTCTGTAGAGTTTTGCCAACTGAGGAGACTCACCCTTCACTCTGTGACAGGATTAATTGGATGTTAGAAGGGTGAAAACATGCTCCGATTCATCAGAAAGAACTCAAAGGCACCAGGGAACAGTCACAACACAGCACTTGAAGAGCCACAAGTCCAGGGAACATCATACACTTCATACAGAAGAGATCCTGAACAAGAAGTTAGTTTTGGTGCTGAAACCAAGAGTGAAGGACATGATCATCTTAATTATCATGTTGGAGGTGATTCTACAGATTTGACAACTCATACTATGGATTTGAAGAGCATGAGTGAGAAGAGAAATAATGATACATTGGAAGATATACCAAGTGATCAGGCACTCTATGTTATCCATGATGAGACTTCGCTGAACGGAGATGTCGTTCTCGGATTAGTGGGTCGTTCCAATTCCGTTAGTCCAACAGCAAGTGGATATGAAGATGTCAACGGATTTCCGATAAATTCTGAATACATTTGTCACAAAACCAGCCCAATTCCAGAAGATACGCATGAGTATTGTGAAGTCAGACCGGTCGACAAAATCTACGCCCCAGAAAGCCAAATATACAGCACCATCGATTCAGCAGGTGGCGTAAAGCAATCGCCAAAACCCAGGAACATGACCCAAAATGGTGATATTACTCAAAATGGTGACATTTACAGCATTCCGCGTCACATGAAACATCCGAGATTACCAAATCCAAAATATCCTCCGCTTTCAAATGGCGTAAATACTCGTAAAAGGCGCCATGTACCGACCGGAAAACCGAGATCGTTTCCAAAGTTCGATCCTACATACCGACACTACAAAGCTGTGTTGAGATCATCCGCGCAGAAGAGCAAACCAACAAAAAGTGGAAAGAAGCACAAAAATAACCAAAAGGATAAGAAAACTGACTTGAAAGTTTCATTCAGAGATGATGAATCCATCATCCAAAGCAAAATTGACATCAGCAACAAAAAGAAGAAGATCTCTGAAATTGAAGAATGTAAACCACTCAAAACCAAAGATGCAGATTCAGTTGATCATATAAGTCTCGCTTCGGAAAACAGTGACGTATCTGATGTAACAGAATTACAACCACGAAAACTCAGACGCCGCAGAACAATTGGTCACTTGTTCGCTTGGATTGCTATGGTAAGTCAAGATTTCGTAAACTGATTATTTTTCATATAAATTTTACAATTCTGCTTGAACAACTTCTTGGTTGCTAAAATTACCAATTGAAGAAAAAGTACTGGCACATACGGTCAATTCTCAAAAGTTGAAATATTAGTAAACTGACCTGTTTTGGTCATAAAAGAAAGCATATTTGATGAAATCAATATGCAGAGGGTTTGCTGCCATATCACTCCTGATTTTGGTGGACATTGGTTTTGATGGCTGGAGTTTCTTTCCTGTAATACAATATAAGCTTTAGTTGGCAGAATTTAGCTTAATTCCTGCTTTTTGTCAGTAGACGAAAAACAAGTGCTTACAGAAAAGCCCTATCCCTACCATGTCGTCAGCAGTTTGTGTCATATCCTATACTTGCAATGCTAGAGGGAAAGCCATTTGACACGTCATGCCATCATCAATGAGGTCAAAAGATACTGAATGACAAAATCACTTCATTTCAATGTATTTGATAGGGCATGTTGTGAGGTCATTGAAGGCCACCAACAGTTTATCTCTAAGCACTCGTTTTTCCATCTACTCTAATTTAGACTCTACTGTAGGTTCCAATTGATTTGCTTGAATGCTTCATTTTTGTGTCTGTGCCTTATTTTTAATTTTATTAAAAAACCAAAGATACAGATTCAGTTGACCACATGTCCAACTGGACATTGTTTCTTTAAAAGGTTATGAATTCTCTACACCATAACATCAGGCACTTTTATTAAAATAAACAGAAAATGTTTCAAATGACAAAAGTGCATCAGAAATGTGAAAGAGAATTTCTTCTATATGAAAGAACAATACAACAAGATATCACATTTCAAAACCTGTACCAGAAAGACCATGACTTTTATTGATGTGTTGAGTGGATCTGGTCAGTTTCAAGCTGCCAAGCTGACCTTGACTGTCAAAATAATGGACCATCAGAAAGCCCTTGCAAGTGGGGCAAGATGACAGATGACTGGCTGAATATTCTGAAAACAATTTTTATTGTCAATCTACATATATAATTGATACTGCCAAGAGCATGAAGTTGAATCTTTATGTCATGGTTGGGATAGTACATGCACACATTTCGTGAATCGAATTGTATTTAATTTTGTTAGATTAAATTATATTTCATCATTTCAAAAATATTATTCTGGTATAGCAAAATACTATTTATATCTGACAAATTGCCATTATGATCTAAGTAATCATCTTACAAAATTTATTGATTAATTTTGATTAAAAAAAACTAAATGCTATTTCATTATAACAAAATACATTTTGATATAAACAACAAACTGAAAATGGCGCAACGCCATTCAGAACATAAAATCAATTTTTGCATACCGCACAAAGTGCCTCATGCACATATATGGATAAAATATTGCTATAAATGATAGTGGCAGTTTTCCTGTTGCTTTGTGTCTCTCACAGCTAACTTTCTTCAGAGTGCTGCAGTCCCCCCCCCTACCGAAAATTTTCAGTGGTCCTTCGTAAGCAAAATTTTGACAGGTGTCATTTGGATGAGATGTAACATTGACGGCCATTTGTATCAGTGTCTGTGCTGGGCAAATAAAAGATCCCTCACATGGAGTAAATATGTAACATTTTAAGGAATCCTGCTCTCTCTACCATGTCATCAATCAACCCTTTATGAATTCCCTATATATAATGTTGTCATTGGCTATCCCTGCCAAGACAACTCCTCTCATTCACTGCTTCCCAATTAAATAACAGAAATGGAGGGGAATCCTTGAGACTTAGTAAATCCGGATTAAAGTAAGAACAAGTAGTAAGTGTGGTTAAAAGTCAGAAACTGTTTATTTCCAGGCAACACTCTGGTTTTGTTGTGTTGCTGGTCAACAATGATTGGTCAGGCCATTGGCCTATCAAGACAAGACAATGTGTGACATCACAGTTATGTTTATACAAGTGTGAATAAATTAGAAGACAGTGAGTGGATCTCCCATGAACTGGCTCTCAGAGGTGTTATAACTTAACAGCATTAAATTCCCATTTGCATAAAAGTCCCCAATTTGGTTTACCCAATTTATTAGTTAAATGCAATTTAAGATAGCATTCCTCAAAGGAGTGATACATTCCTGGATCTGCTCTGTCTTTCATAAAGTTGTTTTAGTGGTTTTAAAGTGAGAAGTTATCCCAACAATTTGAGGGGATTACAATTAGGGGGCTCTTTGGTTGCAGCCCTTAGAATAACACCCCAACAGGATTACATGTTGGGCCCTTTGTATGGATAGCTTGCAAACAGATTGCTGGACAAAGGGGTTGAGTAATTGGCTTAAGGGCCAAGCAGGTTGCATATTTATATAACAGATTGTAGGAGCAGATCCAGTACAAGAGACATTTAGTTCTTACCATTTTAACCAAAAATACTGTTTCCAGATTTTCCCATGCTTAAATTAAGGACATAATGTTTACCCAAGAGATTCCAAGTCACTGTTTCCTAAATGGCATTCAGGGGAGCAATACAGAAATACACATAAAATACTCAGTTATAGAATTCACATAAATGACAAGTATATGGGTATATGGAACAATGCATTATATCTAATTATGGTAATATTCCTGATTAAATGACTACTCGACTTTACATATCTCCCAAACCCCACAGGCTGAATGATACCCGCTAGCATTCAGTTATGGGTCCATCTGTGCTATCACATATACAGTAAAGTTGAGGAACATGTGCCTTATCAAGGGTTATGACTATAGTAAATTTTACATAATAATTGGCCAAGCCAGCGACATGTCATAACCGGGCACTTTTAATACAGTTGTTGATAATGCTTAATTGATATGGCTAAAGGTACAGTGAGATAGTTGACTAAAACATGATTGACTTTGCAATTGTTAACCTCAAAGGTCCCTCTAAGTGGTTAGGTGCTTGGTATCTGTTTCAACTTCTCCTAATTGGTGATTATACAAACATCATATATCCGATACAGAGTAACAGAACAAGGGGGTAACTAATTGGCTTTTGGCCCACCTCCTTGTCTACATTGGTAAGACATTGACATACAAGACAATTATACATTTGGGTGCTCCCCTTCAGCCTTAACCACAGAAAAAAAAATTTTGTTGTTTTGTTCCTAAGCTAAACATATAAACATGTACGTTGACAGAAAAAAGTTATACAATCAAAATGATACAACATCTATGTTGGGGGTGCTATTATTACAGTTAGGTAGACCTCCAACCTACAGATACATATTTAAAGAAGACTAATATTGCGATTAAGCCTTTGTGCTTAGGACATACAATATGTTCTTTTAAATGGATCTTAACTAGATACAACATTAAGTAGGCAGCTGAGGTGACTAGAGACTAGGGTTAAGTTCTTTAGGTAACTTAGGACATCTGGTCTGACCTCCAACTTGTAAACTGCAACTAGGGTAGGTAGGGTGACTAAACATAGGATCAGACTATCTTTACCCTCATTAGATTAGGCCTGGAACGTCCATGTTGACCTTACCCGGTGGCTACTTACTAGATTCTAGGTCTATGCTTAATGCTTATTGATTGCAGCGCCCTCCCCCTTCGGGGTTTCTTCTGTTTGCTTGGCCTAGGTGGTAAAAACTAGCCGGCTAAGCTGGTAAAGCAAGAAGCAAACAGCATTCCATCCTTAGGTGGAGAGCGCCAGGTACATGGTAATGACAATATATACTGGGGACAATCTGTGTAATTGTCCATATTGACCTGGACTGTATGTGTTAATCTTACTTGCTGAATGACCCCTAGGTGACCTTTAACATGTAAGGAAACTGAGAAAAACCATAGGCAGAAAACTTAAAAACCTCGACGTCACAAGGAAAAGAGAAAACTGCCCTGGGAAAAATCAGTAAAATGTGAGCACTTCGCTTCACTTGGCCTGCCTGGGCTGATCTTTATATATGTCTAAATACAGGTGGGACCGAACTACGTCACTCCAAAAACCGTGCACTGTAAAAGGGAGTGTTCATCCTGTCGCCTGAGTGGTGGTGTGTTAGAATTTGTGACAATTTAAAAGTTTAATTGACATAGGTATGAAGCTGTTGTGATGGTAGCTTGGACTGTGTCCAAAATGAAGCCTTGACTTCTAAATACCCTGGGCAGGTGGCAAGTGATTGCGAAGTGTTGAAATTTACATGGCAATTAAGCTAATCGGCTTAGTAATGGAGTGGCTTAAGAGTTAAACCTTCGCTGCTTAGCGGTTTGGTGGTAAAAATTAGTTAAAGTAGAGTTACCAAAATTAGCGACTAATGTTTACATTTTGTAGAAAATATGCTGACTCATGCTGAGCGTGGGAAACATTACATAACATTATATAATCAGGCACTGAGGCGTGTCGGGGTCACTGGGCTGCTTGAGTGCAGAAGATCCAAAAGTGGGTCAAGTTCAGCAGTGGTACAACATACAGTGTATATAAATTTGGGATGGTGGGTACAAAAACAGCTATAACAGGAAAACTAACAGCAGTAGCTTGATAATAAAAACAGCATTACCTAGGTCGTCACTTAGGCTATCACATATCTAATATTCAAGGCTATAGGAGCGTTGGATTTCCCGTGAGAATTTTTGACAACTTTAACATTTTCATATAACATTTGATACAAGACAACGTCTTCTCTCCCGTCAGTTTCGTCTGCTTTTGTTCTGCGACATTGGGCTGAAAGGAAGGGCATGCATATAGACGTTGCATGTAGTTCATTAACGTGCCTTCTCGAGGGCCAGGGTTACATGGACTTTAGGACTGCCATGAGACATTGATACACTCTCCTTTAGAGAAACATACCCTGACCGACACAATTTAATTTCACAATAACAATAATCCGTGGTCACCGTGTTGACCAACTGGTGAGCAATTCAAGACACATGTGCTTTCTCAAGGACTAATGGCTGCATGATTTCTTAGAACTATCATGTAACAGGATTCACCGTGTGAGCGACATATGCCATTAGCCAGCACTATTTAATACGATAGGCACATATATACTTTGAAGATATAGACATTAATACATAATCCACGACATTTGGCGATGAGTAGAGTGAGACTGAGACCGGCTGTTGGACTTGTCCAGGGTCTGTTCCTGGATGAGGGGCTTATTGTGAATCGGCACTAGTGTGAGGGGGTGTGGTAGCCAGTGTGGGATTCATCACATTGGCTAGGGCAGGGTATATGTTTGTGGTTGTTCTGGCTTGTGGTTGGAGCTGTTCTTGGGGAACGTCCTGCAGTGGCTCAGCTTCCTTGAGCCAGACATCGGTCGCGATCCGATATTTGGTTTTGAGTTTTGCCCACAGAAAACGTCCTTTAAGAGCTAACCCCGTGACAATGAGCCAGAGACAGACAATGAGGCTTACATTAATAAATCCTAATGGCCTCTGGGTGGTTGTTTGTTTCTTGGTGGGTGCCAAGTGGTTGTCAGTTAGTTGGCTATGTCCGTTATGAGGGGGTAGTCCAGCTGATGGCTGGTTATTGTGGGGAAGGTCAATTCTACGTTTGACTGGGATATTATGTGACTGAAGTTAAAATGGTCAGTCACCGTGACTGTTGGCATTACGTATCTACGTTCTAGATGCATACGCTTGATGCAGACTGCTGACCAGCCTTCGCCGATGATTTGACAGTCACTGATACATGTGACGTTATAGGTGCCTCTATCTAAGTATACATGGGACTCAGGTTTGCCAGCGCAGCGTATTATGAGGTTCTGGCCCATGGAAATGACAGCATATTGGTTGACGTCTAAATTCGATACCATGGCGTCCGATACGAGAGGTCGGACTTCTATTTGGCAGTTGGCTGTCAATTGTGGCCTGTTAGTGAGCAGGCCCCTAACACATTGCATCTTGCTGTTTGCAAATTCTAAGGATGCCAGGCAGGCCGTGGGATTAGCCCCAATACAATTCTGTGGGGATGCTATGTTACCAGAGATGGTGTCAAAGGCATACGACCTGCCTACTCTAACATTAAGCTGATAAGAAGAATCGTTTAAGGGAACGCCCACTGAAATAATGTTAAATCTGATATAGGGTCTTGGGGCTACTAGTGGGATGACAATTTGATATAAAAGGTTATCGTCATGGAGCCAGATGGGCTTTACAGACACGAATTGGTACAGCCAGTCAACAGTCCCACTCACCTTGTGATCTCGCCCCGCCTGGGCGAGTATCTCCTTCAATTGTGGCTCCGAGAGCAGGTCCCTCGTCAGTTTGCCTCCTTGCAGTTCTGTCCTTTGGCGATGGAAAAGCTGTACTTGATCCAGGTAATGGTCGACTGCCATGTCCAGGATGTCCAGGTATCGATCGAGCTGGGTGAGTAATTCTATGAAGCTCAGCCTCCTCGCATGGTCCTGGATGATCGTCTGGATGACAGTGACAGCTTGATTGAGCTCTTTGACTTCGGCTTGAATATGTTGCTGTCTGACTGCAAGTCGTGTGACGTAGGACCTGGTTTGGTTGACAATTGAGGCCAAGTTGTTGTGGGCGTGGCTGATTGCTAGAGTTGATCCAGCCACTTCTGACAGGGCTTCTCTGAAACGGGTAAGCTGCGCATCTGTGGCCACGCCGAATAAGGTGTGCAGTATCGAGCCTCCTAGGTCAATCAGGCCTCGTCGTGACCGGACTCGGGAAACGTGCCCATGCTGGGGAGAGGAATGTGCCGCAATTCCCAATGCTGCAACAAGCCGCTCCCTCCTGATCGCTTGGGTGTCCAGGTCAGCTGTGAGACCTTTTTGTTTGAGGGCTTTGATGGTTGCAAACGATTTCTCCAAAGAATTAACATAGTAGACCAGTGCCTGTGGGTATATAGGTGGATCCAAGGTGACAAATATGTCCCAAGTTGCTACTACCTGTCGCAACTCTTCTCCTCCTGTTATGGAGATGCCATCGGGCAAGCGAGTGACTTCGATGGCGTCATATCTGCGGCTCTGATAGTTGGGTAGCAGTGCTGGGGCAATGGGGCCCATCAGACCGAGGCAGATTATCAGGATGAACATTGTGCTATAAAAGACTTAACTGCTTCAATGGCTTGCACTCGTTGTCTCTTCTGGTCCTCCTGTGATGGGACAGGAGAATCTGGGAGATCTCTCTTGGCTGCTCTCGTGAAGTAGGGCCTGGGACGCTTCACTCCTTCATAAGGCTCTGCAGGCTGGGTCCGTCGTGGGGGCTGCCGATGGAGTCTTTTGTGGTCCGGTGTCCTCGGTTGCGTGGGGCCCGAGCGTTTGTGGGCTGGGGCTGTTGATGGGGCGGAGGCCTGTTGCCTTTCGAAGCGGTGGGCGCTGGGCAGCTGAGGTCCTGAGGGCAATGCTCTTTGTTGTTTAAACTCCAATTTCTGAGCTGCCAATCTGTTATGCTTATCCACTTGGAGATGTCTCGGGGTCGGAGCGGTAGTCGGCTTGGTCCTGGCTGTCTGAGGGTCAGCAGCAGAATGACCCTTGATCTTGGCTTTGGGACCAGCAGAACTGTGGGGGTGCGCTGTGCGCTTGACCGCACCGCGGCCGGCTTCTGTGGGCTGTGATTGGTTTAGGGGCTGGTGTCTTTCCTGGGGGGTCGGCGGACGGGGTTGGGGCGTGGCGAAGGGCTGTTCTTTCTCTGGCCGCTTCCTTTTGTTCGCTGGCCTTCTTTGGGGAGCTCTGTTCGCCTGGGGCGGATCCACGAGGGGCTGGGCATGCAAACCTGTGTGTCTCGAAGGCTTGTTCGATTGCCTCATGGGGCGAGGGTTATACTCGTCCCAGCACAGGTTCGGATCCACAAGCTTCACCTTATTCCTGTTGAGGGTCTTGGTCTTGCCCGATTGTTGGTGGACTAACCATACGACCTTGTCCCTGACCTTGGTGACCGTCCACTGTGGGTCCCATTTGGAGGTGAGGGTCAAGTTCTCAAATGCCCTGATTAATACCGAGTCTCCTGGCTTGAGCTCCTTCGTGTTTGCCTGTTTCTCCAGTCTTTCTCTGTTCCACCTGCGTGCTTCATATGTGCACTTTGATGCCGTCCTCAGTGCCGTGGCTAAATGTTGGAGCCTCTCGTCCAAGGGCTGTTCGCTGGGCAGTAATCTGGACAGTGGCAGGCGTGCTCTTCTCCCAAAATGTAAGAAATAGGGGGTGAAGCCTGTGACGTCCGACACACTGTTATTGTAACTGAGTAGCGCCATGCCCAAGGAGTCCTCCCACGTGCCTCTCTCGTTGTTGATGAGGGTGGTTATGATCTGTTTGAGAGTACCATTAAATCTCTCACATTTCCCATTGGCCTGGGGGTTATATGGCGTGGTGCGCCTATGCTCGATGCCCACAGCTTTGAGGTATTGGGTGAGGGCCTTGGCGTTGAATTCGAGGCCCTGATCGCTAATCATGACGTCACAGAAACCGTGCCTGCTGAAGTATTGACGACTGAGAGCTTCCCAAACTGCTTGGCTGGTCTTCGATGGCAGTGCGAAGGCTTCAGCCCATCCTGTGCAGTGGTCCAAGACTGTCAGGATATAGGTGTTGCCCTGTGGCGTCTCCACGAGAGGACCTATGAGGTCCATGGCCACAATTTGCATAGGGGAACGAGCTATGGGCATATGACCCATCGGAGGCTTGACACGACGCTTGGAGTGTACCAGGCAGTGTGTGCATTTGTCGATGAAGGCTTTGATGTCGGCCCGCATCCCTTTCCATACAAAAGCCTCCTGCACCTTCTTTAACGTCCTTCGGAGCGACATGTGTCCCACTTCTTGATGTGCCACCTCCATGATCTTTAGTCTATGGTCAGGTGGTAAGATGAGGCGAGGGTGTTCTGGGGCGTATCTATGGGGGAGTCTCGCTGAGTAGAGGAGTCCATTTATGACCTCATAATCCTCGTCTCCATCATCCTCGTCTTTGTCTTGCCACTCTTGCATCTGCCTTTGATCCTGGGCCACTTTGGCGACGTCCAAGTCGAAGCAGAGGGCGGGGGTGTCATAATCGTCTTCGACGCGTGGCAGCTTATCTCCTAATTGCCAGTAGCCCACATCAAAGGTGGCCAGTTCGGGGTGGGTCGGGGGGGGGTCGGCGACTGGTTGCTTCTGCTTGATTCTGGACAGCATATCAGCCCGCACATTCAGTTTACCCTTGTGGTATTCGACCTTGCATCCATATTCGGCCAAGAGTACAGCCCATCTCTGTATCTTGGTGTTGTTCATTTGTTTCGTGAATAAACTAGCGAGCGGTTTATGGTCACAAAACGTCCTATATGATGCGTTAATTAGGTACACCCTGAGTTCAACCAAACAATGGACCAAAGCGAATGCCTCTTTCTCGATCGTTGCCCATCTTTTTTGTGTCGGCGACAGCTGCTTTGAGACATACACTACTGGCCTCTCAACGCCATTGGCGTCGAGTTGACACAATACGCCCCCTATGGCGTATTGACATGCGTCTGTATACAGGAAGTAGGGTTTATCCGTCTGTGGGTGCGCCATGATGTTGTCACTGACCAGTTCCTGTTTGAGGCGATCGAACGCTGATTGATGCGCTTCGGTCCAGTCGAATTTGACGTTTTTCCTGGTCAGATTGGTCAATGGCTCAGCGATCCTGGCGTAGTCCCTGATGCAGGACCTATAATAATTGGCCATACCCAGGAAAGAACGCGTCTCTGCCACGTCAGAGGGCGCTTCGAGCCTGTCGATGGCTGCCGTCTTGTCGGGGTCGGCTGCCAGTCCCTGGCCACTAACGATATACCCCAGGAGTTTCACTTGTTTGGCTGCGAAGACGCATTTCTTCGGGTTGAGACGCATGTTATAAGTCCTGAGCCTGTCGAAGACGAGTTTGAGGTGTTTTAGATGCGTTTCCTCGTCAGGGCTATATATTACGAGGTCGTCAATATAACAGAGCACTATCGTACCTATGAGGCCCTTTAGCATGACATCCATCGCTCTCTGAAACTTCTGTGTTGAGTTGGACAGGCCCATCGGAAGACGAGTGAAATGGAATAGGCCCCGATGGCACACGAAGGCCGTCTTCTCCTGGTGGTCGGGATGGAGGGGCAGCTGATGGTAGCCCGATTTCAGATCGAGTGTGGAGAAGACGCGAGCCCCTTGTAATTGATCGAAGATATCCCTGATCAGGGGTATTGGATATGCGTCCTTGCGTGTGATCTTGTTCATGGCCGTGTAGTCTATTGTCACCCTTGGTCCCTCTGACTCGTTTTTCTTTGACACCAATACCACTGGGGCTGCCCAAGGGGACGAGGATGGTACGATGATGCCCTGCTGTAGGAATTCGTCGATCTTGGCGTCCAGCGCAGCTCTTTTGGTCAGTGGTAATCGATAGGGCCTTCTCTTGATTGGCCCCCCTTGAGTATCAATCTTAATCTGTAACTCGGGGTGGCACCCGATTGCCTCCCCTTTGGCCGCAAATAAATCCCCATTGTCTTCCACAAAGGCCTTAATTGATTGACAATCAACGGGGGGGTTGGTCGCCCAGCGACGCAAGTAAATACCTCCTGGGTATTAATTCATAGGCGTGCTCTTTCCACGTGAGTACGCCTCTCTTATAGTCAATAATAGCACCATGTTTTCTCAAAACGTCTCTGCCGAGTATCATTCCATGCCCCACATCATCTACTACTATTACTCGGATGGGTCCTGCCCTGAGTTCCACAATTTCACACTCCCCGAGCACCTTGAGGGGTTCGCCTGACACTCCATGAAGCTCTATGGAGGGCTTAATGGCAGGGGCGGATCCAGATAATTTGCAATAAGTGTCATATTCACTGCGCCTTAGTACAGAAACTGCAGCACCGGTATCTAATAAGGCTTTACAAGAGCAATTATTAAAATTGAGTTCTACAAATACCAGTGTGTCCCTGTCCAAGGCGCTTAGTGGCCCCCCTGGGCCTGTGAAACGTGGTGGCTACGCTGCTGCCTTCTGTTCTGGCCTTGCTGGCCCCGGCGATGGGTGGGGTTTCGTCCCTGCCTGTCGTCTCGTCGGGCGTAGCATTGGCTGGATACGTGGCCAGGTTGCTGACAGAAATTGCAGATGGGAACGCCGTCGGGAGTGAAGTGGTTCTCCGAACGATTGCTCTGTGCACCCTGGGCATAGTGTCCGTGGTCTCGGGCGTAGCGTCGCCCTCCTTGTTGACGGGGGGTCCAGGTTTCGTTGGAGTGGTCCTGGTAGGTTCGACTGTGCTGCTGTTGCTGTTTCCTGTCGTGGCGCAGGTCGTCTCTGAACCCTTGCATTGTGGCTGTCAGTTTCGTGAACTGCTGTGCCATGCCTGTCATCTGGCGTTGCAACTCACAGAGTTGTGGTTGAGGCGGCGCTAATTGCTGTGGCTGAATTTGCGGTCTGGCCTGAGGGGGAAGTTGTTGGCCACCCATGGCTCCAATTTCCATGGGCTCCTCCACTCTGTCTGGGATCGCTGGGTGTCCAATGATGCCCCTCTCCCTGGCCATTTGGATCCGCTGCTGGGTTGACTCATGGGTAGCCACCTTGTCCATGGCTTCCTCATACGTCGCCGGGTAGCCCTTAGCAATCAATTTGATGGCCACTTTGTCGTCATTGAGGCCCTTGATGTACCAGTCGACCAATTGTCTCTTTTCCGCCACTGACCTGAGATCGCGAGCATTCAATGGGAAGGCCACTTCCACAGCTTTTCTGTATCTTCTACCATAGGCTGCTGTTGATTCATAAGCTGCCTGTCGCATGTGTTCCACCTCGTGGCGTAGCTTTTCGTCCTCTTGGGGGGACAGGAATTGCAGCTGAACATGGGCCTTGACTACTGCCCATGTTACATTGTCTCTAATGGGTTGCGACTTTAAGAAGCGTTCGATCTCTTCTCTCAATCCATCGGTGGCTGATGTGCAGGCTACGAGGATCGTTAATTCTGTATAGGGTAATGTTAACTCCACTTCCCTGATCCAATTTCGAACTGCTTGCGAGGTCGTACCATCGCATCTTGGCACTCGTGCGGCGCTCTCGAGGGCTCTCTGGCGGTCCTCGTTCTGCTTCTGTTGTGCAAGGGCCTGAGTTTGGAGCCGGAGGACCTCGAGGTGCTCTTGTTTCGACTCTTCCCTGAACTGCGTTCTGAGCGTCCTCTCTTGGTTCAGGTATTCCACAAATGTGATTTGCGGGAGTGCTGCGGGTACCTCGCCGGCTGCTGCTGGGTCGGGGGCCCCTCCTGCAGGGTTCTGTTGGACGGGTTCACCGCCGGGTCCGTCATTAGGAGGCATCGTTGGTTGTGCGTGGAGTTGGGGGTGCTGGGCGAGTCTACGATTCTCTCGTTGCTGTCTTTGTATGATGAGGCGTTGATTAATGGTCAACGCTGTGGCACTTTCTGGCATCACTCATTGTACAATTAATATAATCCTGTGAATGGTATAAGTATTTCTTCGCCTAACTTTGAGCTAACGTCGACTTGATTTGCAGCAACTGAGCATAAAATTTTCCTCTTCTTGTTTTAGTTACCTGGGTTCTTGCTGATACAAGGTCGCCTGTTTAGCAACCAGGGAGTTCTTGAAAATCCACTGTTATCAATTTCAGTAATTTTAGTGTCAACTTACTTGTTTCCAGAACTTACAGGTCTCCTTAAATTTGACTCTGTAGTTCAAACAGTCAGGGTACACCAGTATGAATTCCCTATATATAATGTTGTCATTGGCTATCCCTGCCAAGACAACTCCTCTCATTCACTGCTTCCCAATTAAATAACAGAAATGGAGGGGAATCCTTGAGACTTAGTAAATCCGGATTAAAGTAAGAACAAGTAGTAAGTGTGGTTAAAAGTCAGAAACTGTTTATTTCCAGGCAACACTCTGGTTTTGTTGTGTTGCTGGTCAACAATGATTGGTCAGGCCATTGGCCTATCAAGACAAGACAATGTGTGACATCACAGTTATGTTTATACAAGTGTGAATAAATTAGAAGACAGTGAGTGGATCTCCCATGAACTGGCTCTCAGAGGTGTTATAACTTAACAGCATTAAATTCCCATTTGCATAAAAGTCCCCAATTTGGTTTACCCAATTTATTAGTTAAATGCAATTTTAGATAGCATTCCTCAAAGGAGTGATACATTCCTGGATCTGCTCTGTCTTTCATAAAGTTGTTTTAGTGGTTTTAAAGTGAGAAGTTATCCCAACAATTTGAGGGGATTACAATTAGGGGGCTCTTTGGTTGCAGCCCTTAGAATAACACCCCAACAGGATTACATGTTGGGCCCTTTGTATGGATAGCTTGCAAACAGATTGCTGGACAAAGGGGTTGAGTAATTGGCTTAAGGGCCAAGCAGGTTGCATATTTATATAACAGATTGTAGGAGCAGATCCAGTACAAGAGACATTTAGTTCTTACCATTTTAACCAAAAATACTGTTTCCAGATTTTCCCATGCTTAAATTAAGGACATAATGTTTACCCAAGAGATTCCAAGTCACTGTTTCCTAAATGGCATTCAGGGGAGCAATACAGAAATACACATAAAATACTCAGTTATAGAATTCACATAAATGACAAGTATATGGGTATATGGAACAATGCATTATATCTAATTATGGTAATATTCCTGATTAAATGACTACTCGACTTTACACCTTGTCAGCAACCAGAACTTAGCTTAGAGCCTAAATTAGAGGCCAACACTATCTATATCTATCTATATCTATCTATATCTATCTATCTATATCTATCTATATCTATCTATATCTATCTATATCTATCTATATCTATCTATATCTATCTATATCTATCTATATCTATCTATATCTATCTATATCTATCTAGTAGCATTCACTATTCATACCAATCTGCAATGTGATATGCACCCCTCCCCAACAGCTAGCTTTTTATGCAAGTGAAATAAACATCTTCATGTCACTTGGGTACACCATGCCTTTTGATACTAACAACATTTGAGACAATTTGTAAAACAATGGTCTCAGCAGACGAAACAGAGTGTAAGGAATTATCAACTTCAGTGTCGCGTGTTTGGTTTGGTCAGTGCCCTGAAACATTAGCCATCGTACATGATCAGCCAAATATGCTTATATTTGGTAATTTCACATATGTGTCTGGCAGCATAAATTTGAAATATTATTTATTAAATTACACCAATTTTCATTAATTGTATCAAACGGATCAAAACATGTTCACTCATTGAATGCTTTTAAATCTTTTGACATTGAATTTCCCTCTGATGTTATTTATCAAACTTGAATAAGACATAGACAGAGGTCACAGTCTTCACTTTGCTGCATTGTCAACGTGGGTCTTCCTATCTAAATAAGACACATGTCAGATAGTAATAGAAACTTGGAAAGTAAAGTTGTTGGTTTTTTTGGCCTTTGCAATGAGCTTATCCTGTCAGCTGCTCTAAGGCACACTGACAATACACCAGGAGGCAGCACAGTATTTGCAAGACCAGTTTTTGGTGAAGTGGAGCAAGCAATCCTGAAGAAACATGTTGAATAAAAGTCAAGTTTAGCACTCAGAGACACAATATTGCAGGTAGGGCTGCATAAGTACAATATTGATCACAAGATCACATCATTTGGGGTTGTCATTTTGTCTTTGAAATGTTTTTGTGAATACAACAACATTGGCTGTGGACAGGAAGTGAAGGTGACGACACTGGCCCTTGGTATAAATACCAATAACCCAACAACACTTAGATAATCCAGCTGCACTAAACTTCTACATTTGAACCCCCTTTTCTCAAGTTGGGAGCATAGAGCTCCATCATAGGCCTTGTCACCAGTATTGAACCTTTTCAATTCAGTTGAACCCTCAACAAAATTTTTCAGCTGTGGGTTCTTTATATATACCATCAAGAACCTTTTGCATTAAGAGTGCAGATACAGACAGTATAGATATATGTTAATATGTCATGAGTGCAGCCCAGTGGCGTCCCTATGGGGGGGCACGGGGGGGCACGTGCCCCCCCATATTGGACCTGTGCCCCCCCAGGTGCCCCCCCATATGAACTTTCCAACTCTTGCTAAAATATCCAGTTAGTATTGAGGGTGCCCCCCCAGAGAATCGCGTGCCCCCCCAGGTGCCCCCCCGCTCGAGACTCCCCAGTTACGCCACTGGTGCAGCAGCCCTCTAAGCCCAGTGTTGAGTGCCCGCAGGGTTTGAGCGATGAGATGGGAGAGAGAACTGGAGTCCTCAAAATGTGACACCTTTACCCCATGTGAGGGATCTTTTACTTGCCCAGCAGACACTGCATGTATATGACATCTAGCTGGGACTTTGCTGTTGAGGGTCCAGTGAAAATACCCACTCCTCAGCCACCCAACCAAATGTTGAAAAATATACTTATAATGTATCATAAAATTTCAGTTTAATTGTATAATGATTTTATTAACCTCTTCATCACAGGGACTATTTACAGAAACAATTGGCCCAAACATGGCATTCCTCATGACTGAAACGGATGCGACCTACGGCCAAATGTCTCACCCGTTCATGACGAGGGCAGGATTCATGTTTTTGGGATCTGCATTGGGAGGCATTTTGTGCGAAGTATTGCCTCACCTGACAGATCTGTGGTTAGCTGTGTCTTTGGTGCTGGGATCTGGTGGCATAGCTGCAGCCCCATGGTGTAAGGACCTCCTGTACTTAAATCTGGCCCTTGGAGCCACCGGCCTGGGAAGAGGACTTCTTGTAGTAGGTAAGCTAAAGCTAGTGAAACTGTGAAATGTTGTTAGATCGAAAAATTCTATCTCATTCAAGACAGCCAAAGGCGTTGTTGTTGGTCAGTCTTTGTGTCGGACTAAGATGTGCTGATTGCAATTTTGCGTGTGATACTAAGGTAGCGCGACTTAACAAAATTTTTCGACCACCTTCCAAGTGGTCAATTACACATTTGACATTATGGTTTTATTTCAAATTAAATCTAAAATATTACAAACTAACATAGATATACTAGTAGGTGACAAATATGTCTTAAATAACATGTTAAATGCAGTTTATTGTTTACCAATGTCCTTTTGAATGCAACTAATAATTATATTCCCCCTTCTTGTTTCAGCATCCTTGAGTTATGCCTGTCAAGTGTGGTCAGAACAGCTTTACCACCTCATGGTATTTGTGTTGCATTTCTGCTATGCACTAGGAGCCACAGCAGCACCCCAGCTGACATTCTTGTTTGAAACTGGAATTATTGATAATATTCTGGGCATGCAAGATAATGGAACACACAAGACTTACACAAATGGCAACCAGGAGGCCAACCAAACTAACCATGCAACAGCTCCACCTAGTGGAATTGGGATGTTATTGCCACGTGCTATGTATTCCTTTGACGTCATTGCTGCTTTCACTTTTCTGACTGGTGCTGCCTTCTTGGCATTTTTGGGAATATCCCTGGCGAATGTCACAACACTCAGTCCTGAAGTGGAAGAAGAGATAAGAGAATTGAAAGCGCAGAACCTAAGACCGACGTCATGGTTTGTGGGGCACGAGCTTCCGGGTTGGAAGATAATCTTCTTCGTTTTAGTCTTCTGCATTCTGCCTGTGATGAAGGCCACTATTTTTGGAAGGTGGCTGGTTGAAATCAGTCAGGAGATCCTTGGAATGACGTCATCCTGGAATCGCCCCACGTGCCTTCTTCTGCAGACGATTTTCTGGGCAACATGTGCTTTAGGGTTGATATTGACTCCTCTTCTCATCAGATGCATACCTGCTAATGGTCTGATGATTACAATTAGTACAATGAGTCTCATATCTACTGCCCTGCTGTGTGTTTATATCCATAAATTTGTTATTTTTGTGTGGATTTTTACTGGCCTACTTGGAGCCTTTAGTGCTCCCGTGATACCAATGGGCTTTACCTATTGTAATGCTTTTGTTTCGCAGACGCCAATTGGCATTGCTCTGATGACTTGCTTAAGTAGTTTAGCAGATATCCTAGCTTCATGGCAGGCTTCCTTCCTGTTTCAGCACTTCAATCCAGGCACTGTATTCTACCTGGCTGCCTCAGCTTCTGGCTTGACCTTTGTCTGCTACCTTCCAATTATTCCATCACTGATAAAAAGGCAGTGGCAAGTTCCCAATGCTGGAAGGAAGGGTGGGGCTCTCAAGAAATCTGCCAGAGTATGATGGGGAGAAAAGAGAGAATGATAGGGAGAAAAATGTGTTTTAAATAAAAAGAGTTCAACAAGGAAAACGCTGGGCATAAGCCGCATAACTGATTTTAGCTTTTCTGATCTTCTTGCACCACTTATCCTAAGGTCGGTAGGTGGGACCAAAAAAATCGTAATCTCAATTTTATTGGGTTAATCAATTTTTAGAAAGCGTTTATTGACCTTTTTTTCACCGGTAGAAAATCAGTTGGGTCGTTCAATCTGAGAAGTTATAAATCAATTATGTCTGACCAAAGTCAACCCAAATACAATACTCTGATTTTGATGAATGTTGGCTCTTTTATTATCCTGCACATTTATTGATACTCGTATCTGGGTATTTCTAGCCTGATTGGTTTATATATACCATATGTCTCATTCAGCAGACTCTTAGTGACTTGTTTTCAGGAAGTTCTGCTTTTAAAATGACTTCTGATGTATCAAAAGAACCAAAACAGCAAAATTGTTGCAAAAGAATTCTCAAGAACTTTTTTTATTTCAGTAGGCCTATGATAAATAATGAATTTTTTAATACATAAAGCATGCAGCATTGTAATATTATTTAATGAAAACTATTATTTTTGGAAAATGGTAGGTGGAAATAAGTCAGAAGACCCTTGGAATTCGTCATCCTAGAATCGCCCCATGTGCCTTTTTCTGCAGACGATATTCTGGGCAATGTGTGCTTCAGGGTTGATATCAACTCCTCTTCTTGTTTATTTTCATAGACTTTTACTAGCATATTTTTTGTTTCATTCATGATATGACTTTAAATAGTTTTCTAGAAAGATAGAATAAATAATACTTTGATATAATTTATGCTGTCTAATATAGGCCTAACAGAGCTATACTTTTTAAAACACTTTTTGCAATGTTTTATGTGTATAATATATACATAGGCACATAATATATTATACAAGATAGCTAATTATAGATATGTACATGCCAAATATATAGAAAGCTCTAGAAGTATACCATTTTGACGGAGTGCATGTCATACAAATGTCTTTATTATGCATCCAATAACCAATTTACATGCATGATCAAAATATATGTATGAAGGCTACATGAAATAAATGTGTTTGATTACTGTGTGTGTTTTGACTCATGTCAGTGATCTGCAACATAATTCTCAATTTAGAGCTTTCAGGAAAGTTTCCATGGCAACAGAACAACCATTTATTTTTATTTTCAAGATCTCATATTTTGCACATCAATTGCATATTGCCTCAATATTGAGTGTCCCAAATTACATGTGCCTGTGTAGAATATATCAGAAGTTGTGAACAAGATGGACCGAATTATATTATTGAAAATCTCCTCGAATAGGGGAAAACAGGGTAAGACGTCCGGGACGGTGGGCAAAATCTCATGTCTCTAAATTTATGGCTCCACATTAACAGTTTTTATCAGTCTTAGAGGTGCAGAAGCATCACCTTGTTAATGTGACATCACTATTTTATATTTACAGCTGCAATAATGTTATGTACAGTAAATTGATTGAAGTTTGCTTCTTGCGAAAGAACAACAGGTCTGTCTCCAGTTGTAGTTCTGATTTTATGAACAGGTGGTGTCTCCAAGCAATGGGAGCTCTGATGGAATCCCCTTTGCCTTTCAGCAAGGTGATTGGCGTTGTTGACCAAGCCAAGGAGGCTAACTTCATGAGTGTGTTTGTTGAATGTTTGATTGTTTGGGTCAGCTGCGCTGTATTGATTATGTTCTCAAAACAGCAGTTCGACAGAAAAGTGTGTTGTTATCATACAGATTTGGGGATTGTCACATGTTAACAACCAGATTATTATTAATCGGTTGGTCACAGGATTTCACTTGCTTTGCAAACAAACCAGATAATATGTCAATTGGTGGGCTCCCCCAAAGACAAAAATAGCCCTTCCCCCTTCTCGTAGTGCCACCTACCGATAATACCTGTCGTAATCCCCATATGAAGACAGACCTAAAAGGAGATATCAGCACTAGTCATGCAATGCAACAGTAATGGAAGCATCTCCATATTGTTGATACTCAGCAAGTTGTTGTTGCAAAAATCAATAATGCTCTCTTATGAATGGTCTTTAAGTTTGATTTAAACTTAAAAAATATAAAATTTAAGATTTTAGTTTATACTAAAATCTTAAATTTACAAAAACATTAGATAAATAGGTTGTTAGATGGATTGGACTGCATTTCCCTACGTTTTCAATCCGAAGGTCTAGGGAAATGGGCCTTCGAGGACTCGGTTGAAATTTAGTCAAAGCCATGTAAATATAACCTTTTTTGGTTTACAGGTGATTTCATTAGTACACGATTCTTAGGTTCTAGACCCACCAAATACAGCTCTTGCCGGGTCACCTGGGCCTATGTTGGATGGCTGTTTCAATCATCCTTTGCCTCATTGCCGTGTCCTCTTCCTGTCCTAATTAATTAGCCTACCAAGTGCGTAAATACAGGATGTAAAGCCCCAAACATCCATCCATCTTTAGAAATACTGTTCTTTTATTGCATACGGAAGTTCATTTTTAAAATTTTATTAATTTTAAAATTAGAATTTATTGGATATGACTGAAATTTGTCTACATCCATTCTATGAAATCTACAGATCTAATAGTAATATACAAATACTGTATGTTATTAATGCAATATTAAAATCCAGTTGCGCAAGGAAATAAATTATTTGATCAGTCAGTCAAACAATTAATTAAGCAATCACTCAATCAGCAGATCAGTCAATCAAGCCACCCTGGTTTTATACCAGGTTGCCACCCTTTAACTTCGGATAAAAACGAGAAATTTGGTTGAATCTGTGATAACACATGCAAAGAGACCTTTTTTTTATTTAAAAAATCTGTTAAAGTCAGTTTAAGGATTCCATTAACGCAGCAATAAATGCAATTGATGACGGGGAAAATATGTCTGGTGAAGCAGGAACGATCTGGGAAAAACACAGAGAATTTGCTCCAAAGCTTACTGTGCACTAAATTATATAATTTTAGCTATCTTTATTTAGTTTCATTTCAAATATTAGCTCCAATAGGCCTAGGCCTACATGTAAACAACAAGAATAATTGTAATAAAGCAGCTTCCAATCAAACGCTAGAACAACCTTGCTGACCACATTTACAAATAGATAATACAAACAACCAGGGCCAGGCGACAGTCAGATTATAGGTCCGAATAACAATAAAAACGACCAAAAGCTCCGTAAAGTGGCACATTCAGTCCCATTTGCTGAATTTAGGTGTTTTTGACACTAAGACAACATGTTGATCTATCTATCTATCTATCTATCTATCTATCTATCTATCTATCTATCTATCTATCTATGCATCTATCTATCTATGCATCTATCAATCTATATATCTATATATATCTATCTATCTATCTACATGTGTCTATCTATCTATCTATCTATCTATCTATCTATCTATCTATCTATCTATCTATCTATCTATCTATCTATCTCTCTATCTCTCTATCCAACCGTCTATCTATCTAGTCTATCTAGTCTTAGTGTGTCTCCAGGTCCATTCAACAAAAACTGGACCCCTTCCAATGATGACACTTTTACCCCCTAAACAATATTACTTTAAAATGCTAAAAATACAATTGAAGTGAGTTTTAAAATGAATTAAAAGACAGATTTATCCAATAATGTCTTAAAATGTGAAATTAGAAACTGAAATTTGCAGAAATGGGGTTTGCATGCCAAGTAATTTTCTTTAATAACCCTCTATATATACATAGTGTTATTATTGCCAGTCTGTCTTATATGTTCATATTCAATTTTCATTAATATAAAGACCAAAATAAAAGTAAGCTGACAGTACTTCATATGTTAAAATGTACGTAACTGAGGTTAGATTTAAACCATTAAGTTAGAATTGAGAGTTTAAGATTTCAAAGGGTTAGCAGGGAAGACAATTACCATGTGACATAACATTACATAATCAAGACTTCTCAAGTGCTCCATTCAACAAAAGCCAATCTGTCTGATTCATTCACATTTAATTTTCATGCAAACAACTAAATAAAAGGGGCCGACATTAATTTATGATCTTCTAAAATTTACATCACTGAGTTTAGATATTAACCATAAAGTTATAATAATTGGGAGTTAAAGATTTAGTGTCAACATTTTAAAATATTAACACACAAATGCATGTTTTTGAATATACTTAATTAATGCTTTGAAAGTCCACATAATTATATATAAAATTTATATATTTCCTATTGATAATATTGCATGAGGAGAGGTAGAAAAAGTCAAATTTAGACATTATTGTGGACAATTTGATTGACCGGGGCCAATATTTACTGATATATGATTATCTGAAAATCCTTAATATTTATCTAATTTTGTTAATATTGACGTCTGCTGCGAATAAAAAGTTTCATATTATTCAAAATCAGCATGATGATGATGTAAAACACGTCAGGTTTATTTTGACAAAAAAATGTCAACGTCTGGTATGACATCAGAAGGAAATGGAGAGTAAATAGACATTTTAATGATTTTTTGCATTTTTTCAATCATACATTTCAATGGAAAAAATTGCAAGAACTCATGCAATGGCTGTGAATATTAGTCCAAAGTGTGTCTAACTACAAAGAGACCTAAAGTTAACTAACTTACCCATAACCATTTGGCTTTTCACGCAGAAATGTTGGAAAACTGGGATTTTTTGAATTTTTTGGGGTTTTAATAAAAATTCATAGGACCAACATTCCAACTGATTAGAGATGTTTAAAGAGGCAAAGGTTAGCACCTAATTGGAAAATTTCATAGATTTAACTTCAAAATTGACTGTATCCTACAAGTTTAAAATAATAGTATTTTTTCATATTTTTGGTAAATTGTTGTCCGTTCAACTTTCTCAGAGCATTTAGACCCACAAAAAATATGTCTTGGGTATTTAATACATACAATGTGCAAATTTCAGTGTCAAAAGTACTGCCGTTTTTTAGTTCCATCCCAGAAACAAACAAAAAAATTTTTCAAATTTTTCAATAATTGGGAGAAAAGTATTAATGTCATGGAGATTAGACCTATGAAAGGCTCAACTGGGATAAAATATACAATATTTACCCAAAAATGACGAATATGCATGCCATAGTTTTGGCTTGACACCACAGACAACATACAGACTGTTCACTCCAGTTTCCCGCCATTTGGCTGACAGGTGCTGCCCTCTTCAGTGTGGAGTGGACTGGGCTGGGCAGCCCAATGCTAGAATGCTATAAGGAGTGTTGAAAACACTCTAATGTGATAATATATGTGTGTAAAACTCAAATATTTCCACATGGCCCTGTTAGCTTATAATTTTCAAGTCTACATTCCAAACAAAGGTCACATTTTAGGAGGAAATTATCTTGGAATATGTCAAGAAACACATTACTTTATCATCATGTTTACAATTAAGAGCAAAGTAATGCAGCTGCAGTCCATTATACCCCAACTCATGCATCCTGGTAAAATGGTTAGAGTATATTTGGTAATCCACTCAGTGTTGTCACATGGAGTAAAGACATGCTTGGATCCAAACATGTCTAATTCTAAACCTTCTAAGAAGGATAATTGGGCCAATGGATACGAATGTTCCGCTATAAATTGCAACAATTATAGTTCAAGGGATAAGCATGTGGCCTATCACAGATTTCCAGCAGATAAACCAAAAGAAAGGGAAAGGTGAGTTTCTGTTTTTATAGTCTTGAGGTAATCTCTATGAGTGTTGGGTGGGTGATGGGCTTTGCATCCTTTATTTCTGTACAGGTTACAGGCTTAACAGGACAGACAATTGCTTCTATGGGTGTGCATTTACGATACAATAGTGATTCATAAAAATAATAAGAAAATTGTTATGGGCATTTTATCCTTTACCCCCTGTATGTGTGGGTTCAATACTCATTCCCAAATTGAATATTTCAGATTTCTTGTTTGGATCAGAAATTTGAGAAATGCCTCTCTAGATAGCATCCCACGCAAAAAGGTAGTGAGCAACCATAGAGTCTGCAGCAAGCACTTTGAGCCAAGCCAATTTAAAGTGCCCCAAGATGTGTAAGTTGATGTTGCTCATTAATTGTCAAATTATTTCGGTCAGAATATTGATTTATGCTGATAACAAAAAATGCAAAAAAAAAAGTAAAGTTTGAATAAGGAGGTTGTGTCTTTTTTTAGCCACAGAGGGTTGAATTGGAATGCCATCCCAACAATCATCGAGGCACCAAATCCTCCTAAGCCATTGCAAGGAAAAAGGAAAGGTCCTGCTATACGCCATGATGTCAATGATGTAAAAAGAAAGCGCAGAAATCCAAGTAAGAGAACTATGCATTCTATCATGATGATTAGGATGGATTTAGTCAATAAATTTTAATAATTATATTTAGGCAAGGTCAGTTTCTTAAACATTCATAAACATATATTGTAGCCCCAGAAGAAGAGACTGATCAGACAGAAGGACCCAGTAATTCAGAGCCTGGTATTTTGGAGTTGGACAGCCTTCCCATCCTAAAGGACACTGTAGAAAAAATGAGGTCCAAGATCAAGACACAGGGGCAAAGTATACGGCGCATGAAAAACACCAAAGTGGGGAAAAAAGTGGCGAAGTCCAGCCTCATCAGTCAGCTGGGAAGACACCTTTCCGGCAATGCATTGAAGTTTGTGTCTGCACAGGTCCGGCTTGCCGGTATTAAAAATCAGGGCATCAGATGGAGTGATGATGACAAGACACTTGCACTTCAGCTCTACCACTCCAGTCCCAAGTGCTATAGACTTTTGAGAAGGGTATTTGTTTTACCCAGTAGATCGACCTTGATCAGAGTGATGGCAAAAGTTCACATTTCTCCAGGAATTAACCAGTCTCTGATTGATGCTTTGAAACTAAAAGTGCGACACATGAAAGCCAAATCTAAACTCTGTGCAATCATGTACGATGAGATGGCTATTAAAGAGTATGTGCAGTACAACAGAAAACGAGACCTGATTGATGGCCTGGAAGACTACGGATCAAACAGGTCTCCCAAAATTGCTAATCATGCAGGTGTGTTCATGGTTGCTGGAATTGCAGACAAATGGAAGCAACCAGTAGGTTACTATTTATCCAGTGGCCCAATAGAAGGAAAGAAACTGAAGTCATTACTTTTGGATGCTATATCAAGTATCAAACAATCAGCAATGCAACCAAAGGTATTGATTTGTGATCAGGACAGCAATAATTGTCTGATGCTTCGCCAATCAGGTGTTACAAAAGAAAATCCTTTTTTCACTGACCATGAAGGAACAAAAGTATTTGTATTGTATGACCCTCCCCATCTGATAAAAAACACCCGTAACAACATGAAAAAACATGGGTTCACACTGAATGGCAAGTCAATCAAATGGAGCTTCATTAGAGACCTATACAAATTTGATCATCCCAGGAACATCCGCATGGCCCCAAAATTGACATCAAAGCACATCAATGTGCCAGCCTTCAAGACAATGTCAGTGAAACTTGCTACCCAAGTGCTAAGCCACACAGTTGCTGCAAGCATTGAAGCAATGCATGACCTTGGCAAATGGGAAGGTGATCAAGATGCAAAAGCAACAGCTCAATTCATTGAAAATATGGATTGTCTTTTCAATGTGTTTAACAGTCGTTCACTTCATGACAGTCACATTTTCAGAAAAGGAATTATTCCAAATTCTCCTCACCTATCATTTTTGGATGAATGCATGGAATGGCTGCCCCACCTCAAGCAAATAGGAAAACCACAAGGCAAACAATTGCCATCAATTTTAGGCTGGCAACACAACATTAGCTGCTTGAAAATGCTATGGGATGAGCTCAAAATTGAGGGTTTTGATTGTTTGCTAACCAATAGGTTAAATCAAGACAGATTGGAAAACTTTTTTGCCCAAATTCGATACAAAGGTGGGCACAGAATCAATCCGGACACTGTGCAGTTCAATGCTGCATATAGACAGGTTGCGCTTGACAATATATTTGTCCCTATCCCTGGTAAGAACTGTCAGGATGACATTGATGAATTTCTAATTGGGGTAGAAAGTCTGACATCAAATGTCACTGATTTGGAACCCACCAACCCGCCATCCATGCAGGAGCCCACCAACTGTCATGTTGCAACAAATGTAGTAGATATCAATACAGATGATTTCAGTTCCAGTGAAATTTGCTCAGAAGTAAGGAGCAACCATGGTGTTCCTGAAAATTGGCAGGATCAGAATGTTATTGCATATATTTCTGGGTACCTTATTCACAAAGCAAGATCAAAGCATCAATCAGATATCTGCAATGGGTGTTCCACCTCTTGGGACATCTCACCAGATTCAGCCAGTACTAATGACTACATTTTCCTTCACCACAAGAAATACAGTTTTGCATCGCCTGATCAAGGTCTGGTATTTCCTCACAAAAATATGATTGACCTTGTATCAGATATGGAATCTTGCTTTGTTCAAAACAGCAGTTTCATAATTCAATCACAGAATGTTTTCAAGCAACTCAGAGAGAAGTTGATGTCATTAGACAAATGTCAGGTTGTTGTGTGTGGACTTAATGGTTGTCAGACTGCTCTGAAGTTCATGGTCCAATTGTTTTGTAAATTACGTTTACATCACTTCTTGAAAGAGCAAAACAGCAAGATGAGTGAACCTCACCAAAAGAGAAATAGAAAAATGCTTACACTCTCACATTTGTAATTTGTAACTAGTTTTAACATTTGCAAGTGTGGCACTGTTTTAGTGTACTGATAAGACTCTTTTCACATGTGACTTGGTTTGTTATGTAATTTGTGTTACCATAGTCTAAATAATGCCTCTATGGACCAGTATGGTGTGACATTTATGTACTTGTTGTTTATATATATGCGTTGTTGTTGTACTTGTTGGCCTCTAAGGTGCATAAAGTGATTCAAATCAAAGTTTTACAGAGTTTTGTTTCATTCCTGCCTCCTGTCTGCCTGTGTTACTGTGCTAAGTCTGCAGATGCTGCTGCTGCAGCAGGCACAGTCCACTCCACACTGCAGAGGGCGCTATGTAGGACACAGGCTTCACAGGGTTCAATGGGAGTGAACAGTCTGTATGTTGTCTGTGTTGACACCCAATACACAAAAAAATATTTTTCACATTTTTCAATAATTTTGAGAAAAGTATCAATCTTAGGTGGATTAAACCCCTGAAAGGCACAACAAGGATAAAATATATAATAATGTCCCAAAAATAAAAAGTATACATTCCATAGTTTTGGCATTACTCCCAATACACAAGTGGGACGCCCGTTATCCGGACGCCCGCCCGCCCGCCCGCCCGCCCGCCCGCCCGCCGGACGGACGGACAAATTTTCCCAAAGTAACTACAATACCCGTCGGCAATGTATACATTGCCGAGGGTAAAAATTTTCTCAGTTAATTTCAGTCAACTGTGTCAAAAATTGTCTTTATTTATTTAAATTGACATTGGCACAGTTATGGTAAAAAAAATGGCTCGGTGAATTTTTTTTATTTTTTGCCATTTGTTTGACAATAACTTGTTTATGATATATGCAAATTTTTAAAAAAATCTGTATGATCGTTTTCCTAAAATTTGATTACTGCCAAAATTGATGCATGCAAAATCTGCAATTAATTAGTGTGTTGGTGCCCTTTGAGCTCTTACAGAAAAAAGTTTTTTAACCTTTTTCTTCAAATTTATGGAAAATGTATTGCTGTAAATCCTCGGGAAGACGTTTCTGACGTTTTTGTGTGACAAATGCATGTAATGTTTATTCTGTGGTACATAACCAAAAACTCAATTTATGACTTTTAAGCAGTCATCAGGCAAAACATGGCATTACCATGGCAACCAAACGAGTCGGTGTTTTTCATTTTTGAAATGTATGGGTCCCATAGAGTACCTGTGTAAAATTTTAGAAAAATCTGTAGGATCTAACCACCATGCTTAAGAGACAACAGAACGTCACACATTTGATTTATCAAACGTGGTAAGCACTTGTTTAGCATTGATTATTCACAGCCAAGTGTAAATGACAAGGATCACATGGTAATGAAATTACCTGTAACCATAAACTGCTTTGCCAACGAGCTATGTATGCAGCTCAAATACAAGTTAAGTGTATACTTTTTTAATTCCTTTCAAAAGGTGTTTCTGCTCTATCTGTACTCTGGAGCCACTTTTGATTGGAGCACTCATCACCATTGATCAGTGTTATTACAAAAGTTAGCATCGATCCTATTGACAAATTATTGGGTTTTCTCCATGGCAGCTGCAGGGCATTCAGTAATTGTTCAATCAGTCTGATGATGCTCTTGGAGGGGATTATTGATCTCCAGTGGAGCATGCAGGTCGTTCCATTCCACCAAGTATCGTTCTGTGCAGTTGGATTATCGACGAATCTCTTGTACAATGGTATATTTTCAGTGGGGTGTGACTATTCCATCTGAAGTCAAGGATTATCACTTCAAGGATTACGGTATCAAGGTTGCAGTTGTAAAGATTTGATGTAGCTCTGATTTGATGAGTTTTAATGGCACTGAGCATCGTTAAATTAACACGCCACAATAATAATAATATTCTACCAGTCGATGGATGATCATTTATTGATGCAACACAGTACACTGACAAGTAATAGCAACTAAGCATACATTCACTTTTTAAACTAAAATTTGAGGCTTCTTTTATTAGTAAAATGCAATTAACCAGAGACATAGCCTTAGCCCTAAACACCAAAAACCATACAAGCTAACAATGTTATTAATCAATATATGATTAAATGCATACATTGCTGTAAAGAGGGCCGATGAACTGTCCAGTAAAAACATTGAGGAAAAAAATTACACATGTGATAAAGTCAATTAGGCCTAAGTGATAATTAAGCATATATATATGCAGGCATGCAGCCAACTGAATGGATCTGTACAGTGTTGGGTTAGGGAAATATAAAATAGGCTACTCGATCATTGATCTTGGAGAGATATAGAATCAGAGCAAATATAAACACTGTATACTGGTATATCCCTAGGGGTTTAGCACCCCAAGATAACCCCCCAACATGCAAACTAGCAGAGCTCACTACATGCTCCAGTTCCAGTATCTGGGCTGCTGAGTCAGTCTGGCCTCCAGAATTACTTTCTGAATCTCACATGCTGGTTGTTCTAGGTCAGCTCCAAGGATTAACATTGTAACCAAACTGTGAAAACAATAGTAGTGAAAACCAATCGTGACCTATATGTTGCACACTATAGATTGTTCATTGGTGATATCTGGTAGGCGTACCTTAAATTATTGATGGCTGCTCAAACTCCTTGCAAACTCACAGAATGAAGCTGATTATATCAAGAAGGAAGCTGGAAGGAACTTGCAGAAGGAATTGATGGTGCAACTAAGAAGATTGGTTTTCAAATATAACAGGTGAGTGCAGAAAGTATATGCCTATAAGAGCAGAAAATACATATTTGTGCAGAAAATATGTGTATTTTCGCTTCTTCTGTTTTTTGGCGTTTTTTTTTTTTCAGAATACTTGTTTTGTGTTGTTCTTTTGTTTTTGTTTTTTTTTTGTTTTTTTTTTTAGAAAATACATGTATTTTCTGATTTTTGACTACATAAAAGTGATTTTAAAATATAAACTGTAAGTGTGCACACTTAAAATTGGTTTTTTCAAAAAAATAAAGTTTATTTATAGATCAATCATCTATCTATAGGCCTGCTTGTGAGGTAACAAAAATCAAAATCAAGAATGGCAAGAACTGAACCTATTTCTTTACCCTGTAGCAGTTACAGGACGTAAAACCTCAATGATACTTCCATCCATCTACTGTCTGAAGTTGTGAACAATTTCTTATCTAAACTAAAGTAGACAGTTGTTACTATCTAATCTACATAATCTAATCAAGCTGTCTAATGAAGTTACAAATTAATTACCCTAGATTATACTGCCGTGTAATACAAATCGAATTCCACAACTTGTCCAGACAGGAATTACAAATTGCATACACATGTGTTTCATGCCACAGTTTCAATTGAAAGTTGTGGAGGATGTATATGACGTATTAACAATTATATATTTTTATCTCCACTACCTACATTATTGTCATGGTTCAGATAGTGGCTGATAGCAAATATATAGGCCATGGACTGTAGAGAGTGGCACATATATATGATAAGTAGCTGAGGTAATGGACAATGTTTTCATCTAATGGATACAAAATCAATTGAGACATTTGGAGAAGAAAATAATCACATCAGGAAAAGTCAGTGAACTGCTCACAATGAACTTCATACGGAGACACTCAAGGTAAAGAAAAACATGTATACGATATTAATTTAGCTGTTGGTCGTAGGAATGATTGGATCTGATGATAATTAGTCACCAATTACTAACGTGGCACAACCTATGCAACATTATTTTGGGCATGCTTTATCTTTAAATCTACCTTATCTTTGGTGTATTGTGTGCTACAAATAGACAGCGGGGCAGGTATGTAAAAAAATAGTGCATTTATACATAGAAGCATGAAACTTGGCGCACACTTAAAAAACATCCATACAAACATATTTGGATAGGGAGCCACTTCAGATTTAGCTTAGGTGGCTACTGGCAGCCATTTTCCAAAATGGCAGCCGATTCTTCCATTTTGCTGCTCTCTGTGTACTTCCAACAAATAGAATACATGTAAATATTGTTTTTTATTGCTTCTCTAAGTATTCAGTACATAACTATAACATTTTTTGGTAGGCTTGGTCTATTTTCTGGTTTGTTGGAATCATTTTTGTTGGAAATATTGATTCAAACACTGGATTTCGCAGTTACGGATGGTTACACCAATCCCACTAACATTTGAGTTAAATCTCAGGTCACATGACCACCCCAGTTGCCAGCAATAAACGCCTATCACAGGCATGTCACTCACCCAAGTTATCCGCCTATCCTACTTTTTTGCACTCATATTTTCGATGGGAGCCCACAACTATCTAACTCCTCTCTCATTTCCGTTAGCCAACTCCACCACCAATCTCCCACCAGGAGTGCATGAAACAGGTTATTCTCATATCTTACTCCTCCCCAGATGGAGCCACTTCTCATAACCATTTTTCCACAGGTGGCAGCACTTATGTTCATCTGTTTTTGCCTGGAGCCAGCCCGAACCTTATACGCAACGGGCAGGCTGTCCCTATGTTAACATTGATCCACTCGCCTGATAACCTGGCTGTAACAAATCTTCTGCTGCTCTCTTTAGTACATGCCACCTACCACAATGAATTCCTCCTGCTACAACTCGGGCTGTAAGGTCTCACACAGGCCTCCAGCTAATATCTGCTTCCCATCTACACAAACATGTCAACAATTACCCACTTTCTAAACGCCTCCACATCACTCTAAACACCATGTGTTCCTAAAATATTCCCTTATTTTAACATGACCACGTTGCCATGCAGCCTCACTTCACAATAATGCTTTGTCAAACTTTTTCCACTAATGGGCATTTTCTAGTTCTCTATAAATCTCAAAATAAATTACATATTTGAATTCCTTGTAAGAAGAGCTTTCAAATGAATCAATGGGTTTTGTAAATTTGGTGCGAAAATGGTAAAAATGAAAATAAAAAGATTTTTGAAAATGTTGTTGTTTCTTTAATTTTGACAAAACTGTTGATGCGACCATTCATTTGAAAGCTCTTCTTACAAGGAATTCAAATATGTAACCAGTTTTAAAATCAATTGAGATTCCATGAAACTATGGGAAACCGCGAAAATGATACATTTTCTTCAACAGTTCTAACAAAATGGACCCTGACTACCCTGAAATTCCTCAGTTCAATCCAGAAATCAATTGATAATGTTCTTTGGATCTGTAGAAGGAATAATGAGCACTGTTTCGATACTTTGATAATATAGGCACTTCACAGAAAGCAGGAAAATGAGAAAATTAGCCGCCATTTTGGAAAATGGCTGCCATGGGTCAACCAGGTCAAATCTGAAGTGGCTCCCTATCTAAATATTTTCTTTAAGACGTTTTTGAAATGTGTGCCAAGTTTCATGCTTCTATGTATAAATGCACTATTACCCCCCCCCTATTCATGACAAATCTGCCCCGCTAATGTAGGGCATTATTATACAGTAAATGAGAAGCTGGGCTTATCTTTACTAATTAGTTGAGCAATGGAAATATTGACAGTCATGGTTTTCTTTTTTGATTTCATATCTTTGTGTTTCTAGCTAATTAATAATTAGACTGATATTTACTTACCAAATGGTCTCCAATTAGACAGAGTCGGTCTCCTGATCCCAGTTTTTGCTGAATGACCGGAAGACCAATATTTTTTTCAGAATCGTTAATTGCACACTTCGTCATATCGAAGTTTGTTTTTCCGTATCAAAAATAATATTCTTGCTGGTCTTTGCAATATATTTTTGGTAATGTCATCTTTCTGTTTTTCAATTTTCATAAACTAAAAAAACTCCATTTGGTGGAAGTCCTAAATTATTAATCAGCTCAACAGTTCAAACTGCTTTTTGCAAGCATCATGAGCTACAATCATAAATATATCTATCTATCTATATAAAAGTGTAGCACCAGGGGTCCTGCCTTGCTTTGTCCAAGGTCTTTGTCATCCCTGTCTGTCTCCTGCTCCTCTCAGGTGTTAAACACTGATTTTCGTTATGTCGTAATGGATCTTTGGCTAATCTATGGCCGCATCATGATTTATGGCACTTCGACTTATGTTTTTTCTCGTTGGTCTGTATATTTCCCAGTTGAAAATGATTTTAGGTCGCTCTGTAGATGTCCTGGTCAAAATTAGTTTTTCGTTGTTCTTTAGGTCAGTTGCCTTTCAGGTCACACTTGGCAGAAAATTGCTGACATTCTTTAAAAAATGCATCTGAGCGCAGACTTGACAGGCAGCACCTTCAGTGAAATGTTGTAGCCACGCGCTACCCACTCGCAATAACGACTCGCTGCTGCTTAACAACTAACAAGCGTCTTGTTTCGATCCTATCCACAACGAAAAGCACCATAAATGTAAGCTATTAACTTAACGCTGGGAGCTTTTTACCTCTTCCGGGCTTCTTTTCCTGACCTACTCTATACTGTAAGCTCAGCAAGGAAAGACAATAGCACCAAGACATTGCCATCTAAAGACAATATGAAATGCAATGTCGGACAATACATACACAACATTCTTTTGTGCACCTACTATAAATAAATTCTGATAGCATCTCTAATTCTTCATGAACAATGTAACTTCTATTGTTGAGCAGCACCAAATTTTTATTGACCAATATCGATTTTTTATTGTAGAGTGGGTCGGGGCAAGAAGCCCGGGTTAGGTGAGAAGCCCCCCCTGTGTTATATCTGAACTTACATTTTTGGTGCTTTTTCTTATTGATAGGATTGAAGCTAGAGGCTTTTTAGGTGACGTCACAAATTTTCAAGGCATTCAGCACCAAAGCATAGTCGTAATTAAAGAAACAAAAAAAGGTGCATGGTTTTTGTAACTTTGATTAATTCTTTGAAAGTGGTTGTCAGAAATAACTTTGGAAATTTTTAAAAGTATAATGGATATCTGCATTGCTTCACTTTATGACCATCAGATAAATATAATTTGGATCATGTTTTTTGCATTTTAGGTCAAAATATAGAGGTCAAATTAAAATATGTGGGTTTGGGGCGAGAGGCCCCACATGGTATGGGGCATGGGGCCCCCTTCACTGAGGCCTCGAAGCTGCTTCAGGAACCATTTAATAATGTGTACTTTACCTTAAATCTTGATAGAATAGCTAATCGAAATAGAAAACATTTTGGCCGAAATTGAAAAAGGGCAAAAAATATTTAAAAATAAATGTATGAACAGAAAAATTCTGAAATTCAGAAAAAGTTAATAGAATGCCTTAAAAATGATAGAAGAACCCCAAGAAAAAACTTTCAAGCTGAATGCGCTCGCAAAAAAAATTTCCATAGGATTATAATAGGGGGGCTTCTTGCCCGATGGGTGGGGTAAGAAGGCCATTTTAATTTTTTTACAAAAAGGGCCGTAACTCCTTTATTAAAATTGGTAGACATTCGTTTCACTAGTTATAAGTAGAGTTAAGTGATCCCTTCCTGACAGCATAAGCATTCAAATAATCGACCACAAAAAGTAGGTCAAATCGCTCCTCGAAGTTAAGGGGGGGCTGTATGCCCCATGCTACTCTTCCATTATTGATTTCGGTGAAATAGAAATACCAATCTTCGTCAGTGCTATTTTTCCATTATGTGTACGAGGAAAAATAATAATCAGACCAAAAAGCAAAATGAGAAACACAAATAAATGATAAAGAGATTTTGGTCACAAAAAGGAGATTTAAAAAAAAAAAGATTTTGGAGAAAAAGGAGATTTTGTCAAAGGAGATTTTGGAAAAAAATTGATTTTTGGAAAGTAAATTGTGACAGTCTCCAACTGTAGTTATAGTTCCCATGTGTTTTAGTCAACATTAGAGAATTTTAAACCAGCTAAAACTTAAGAAGGAAAGTTGATTGATCATTTTCTTAATGTTTATGATGCAGAACATTCTTTAGGGATGACTTCCTGAATGAAAATCCTGAGGTAGACAATCATCAGATTCTACAGGGTGAGGAAGCAAATTTTTCAAAATTTGGAATATTTCAAACTTCAGTCGAAATGAAAGGTTTTGCTAAGTGATAAGAAATTCATATTTTCAGGCCTTAGAAACAAGACAAAAAGGATCCTTTTTGTGAAGTTTGACTTGTATTATCTCCAATCAAAAATTCAATATGGCCGTCTAAACTTGGTGATGCTTAAAAAAAAAGCGCCTTCATTATTTGAGGCCGTGAGCCGTGAAGACAGTAAGGAGGACAACAACATTGTGGTGACAGGTCTTGTTGACCAACTATTCTAAGATGCCCCACACGGAAAAGTAAGGGGAATTAAGGTCCGAGCTGGAGAAGGGCCAGAAGTTGGCCGCCCAGAAGTCTCTGAAATTTCTTTAAGTGGAATCATGAACTTTCTTGGCCATAAGGCATAGGGAACCATCCTGAGTCCGCCCATAAATGCCATTGGGGTAATTCACATCCAGCCATGGCAAAACATGACATCACTGGACCTAGTAGTATGCATCAGGTCAGTCCCCCTTTACTCGCATGAAAAAGAAATAAAGCACAATTTTCCTATCTGAAGTCATGACTCCCGAAACCATTGCCTGAGCTGGATACTTTGCCCTGAATGTCCCATCGACATCTTCTATTGATTTTATATAGAATTTGCCATTTCTTTTGTTGACAATAGAATCCACAACCAAACGTTTAGAGTTTAAAAAAAAAATTGAATATCGAGCCATGCTTCCTAATGTAGCCCATCATTTTTTCACCATTTCTATATTCTGGCCTTCATGGAATAGGCCGAATGGTGTCTTTGGGGTCCTGACATTTGATTTGAGGCCAAAATAATTTTGCATAGCCACTCTGGCAGCCCACTCAGGGAAAGTAACCTCAGGCACATCTGTGGAACAGCAACATTATCATAATGAAGTGGAGTCAGTTGAATTATATTTTTTTCAAAGAGGCCAGCGTCACTGATTGGCTGCCAGGGAGTCCTTGTCTCCCCCCTCCTTTGCCCCTCCCCCCCCCCCACCTCAACAAGTTAGCAGATCTGCTGCACAAGAATTTTAAAACTTTGAAATTTACTTGAAATCCCACCAAAGTCTCTGCTGCCCAACACTCTGAGAATATTATTTCCCTGCCTCAGTTAGGTGCAAATTGTTCTATTATTTATAAAAGACCCATAGCATCCCTTCAAACTGGTGTTGCCAAATTCAAATAAATTGTGTCATGACCTCAAAAGACTGACCCCATGATGCCATGCTCATAAATTCATTCCATTCATCTGGGGCAGTAACTGAGAATTTCTAGGGGTTACTGGATAAATCTGAGTTACAAACATGTCATGAGCAAATTTAAACATACCTTTATTCACATCTTATTAACTCATTCCATGGAAATGTACACAATCCACATGTTAGACATCAGAAGTGGAACAAGCAAAAGTCAACACAGTTCACTCAACTGTCAGGGTCACCCAAAGTGGGTCACAGACAGTGGGTCAAAGACAAGCATGCATGCACAACAACTCCTTGGAGTACACTCTGGTGAGCATCTCTAGTATTAAACCCCCCCCCCCTCTCATGCTATATATGGTCAGGGATGGCCAGTTAGAGCTTGTAAGTTTGAATAGGTGAACCAATCAGGGTAGACATATCACTTGAAAGTCAAGCCTACTCATTTGCATGTTGGCTGTTTGTGAATAGCACATTTCAGGGGCCTCTGAAGCTGATTGGCCTAGCACCAGCCAGATTCCCACAGAAATGTCAGAGCTTGATTCTCAGAGTGTGGCAGCCTTGAGGTCCACCTGAAACTCTTCAACCACCTCTCTCATGGAGGTTGCAGGTACCTTGTCAGTTTTGTCGTCAGTGACTCCAGGAATGCTCCATTCCTCTCTTAATTCTCTCCACAAACTCCCAGACTTCCCTCATATTTCTTTCCCATCATTGATTGCCTTCATGATATTGTATTCCCGTTGTGAGGTCACTCTGACTATGTCAGAGATTGTTTTTTAGCCCATTTGGCACTGAAGCAAATCTGACCACCTCTTCCCTTTTGTCTCCTGTTTAGTCAGTTTAAATCACAGCTCATTCTAACCTTCCAGAGGTATGGCTGACGCCTTAATGATTATGCTGTATTGTTTTCACAATTTTCCTGTACATGTGAGATGTTTTCATAGCACAAGGAAGTTCATGGAAAATTTTGGTTCCCCGCCCTGTAGTCTCTCTAGTAAGGAAGTGATGATCCTCCCATATCTAAAGGTGGTCTTTTTTTCCATGGAACATATTGTTTCAGTTCTAGGGAGCACACAACAATTAAACGTTGGGATCATTTTAGGGCTCGGGGAAAGAAGCAGTCTGGTCCCGGACAGCTCGCCTGCTGTGCAGCTGTTGGTTGACAGCTGCAGTCAGGAAAGAAGTTTGACTACTGTCGTCGCTATCAGTCAATATTTGTACACATGCCCCGCATAGATTTTTATTCCCAAAAAGATGTAAAATAAACACTTTAGCTTCCCCTTTTGATAATTTTGGCAAACAAAATGCGAATTTGAATAGCAGGACAGTGTTCTATGGCAGTCTGAGACCAGACTGCTCCCCCCCCCTTGCTTGAACAAACATAGGCTGCGCGGCAGCATACCCTCGGCTACTCAGCGGCTATTCTCCTGACAGTGGGATACATTGAGGCAGGACCCCACTGGGTACTCTAATATCCTCCTGAACATGAAATTCCCGTTGAAAAACTTTCATTGAAGGCCAAGAGCTGTGAGCAAAATAATATAAATGTTTCCCGTCTGCCATTTTGTATTGGCGGGAATTCAAAATCCACATGCAATCAGCTTGCAGGATGGGTCCCCCCCAGAAAAAGAGGGGAAACAGTTAAAATTTGGGCAAGGAGTCAAAAAGTGTGGCACAAGATCAAATTAACTGAAAATCAATGGTTAGCAATTAGCAAGACATTACATTGTACTGTAGAAGTGGTATAATTTCGTATGATCTGGATAAGGAAATTCAGGTAAGTATTCCACTATTCCTATTGGTGGCCTGTGGCAAAATCTATGCCTTTTTGTGAACGAGCAATTTGAGAAATAAAATTTAAAAAAAAATTAAGTCAAGAAGATGACTGGTTTCGGTGACAATATTAAGAACAATATTATCCGGCATGGATTACCCACAGTAATTCGTCCCCTCTTCCACTACCATTTTAGAAAGTTGGTTTTTTATCAAACTTATTTTTGTCTGAATGTAATATACAGTGGTGACAGACAGGAAAATAAAGCAATACAGTGCACAATAGACAGGTAATGACCATTAAAAAGACAGCTAGAAATGGACAACAATTGAGATAAAGACACTCAGAAAACGATCAGGACATGTAGGGGACTGTTTAGATAGATAGCTGGAAAGATAGATAAATAGATAGACAGATAGATAGATAGATAGATAGATTTTTGGTAGTTTGATCAATCCAATTATCAGTTTTTCTATTAAGATGTGTCATAATTCCTGCAGAAAAGATAAAATTACTATTTCATTTAAACTGCATAAAACTGAATTGCAATAAGGGTAGCTATTGTTTGAACAAAAATTAGACATCTATCAGTTCAATAAATTTCTGTCTGTAAATCTTATATCTAATCAAACAGTGTCATTGACTTCAGTTCTACATCATCTTGATCCTGGATCCATTTTAGAATGTAGCCATGTAAATTGTTGGATGTTGTAACAATTTCAGTTAAATTACATTATCCTTGCAGACATTCCCCTTAAAGGGGCTTCCTTAGTCCCCCTCCTCAGCTGCTTAACACTCATATCAGTTGGCTATTGTCTGCTGTACCCCAATCTTTTAATCACCTTATGCAATGCCATTATGTAACCTGACAAAAGAATGGAGGGTGGCATACTTCACACATCTCAGAAGTGTGCCACTGTGATGAGGGGGGGGGGGGGGTCCAATGAAACATCACTGAAAATCAATGGTTACCAAGAGATTAAACTTGAAATGATATATCTACTAGTCAAAATGAAATCTGGATCATGTGATTCGGGCAAGTAGGCCTATGGCTGATTTTGTGCTTTTTGTAAAAGGAATAATTTGAGAAAAAAGAATAGTTCCAGTTGATGATTGGATTTTGTGATATATCCATGTATGGGAATCTTGAATCATTGTAAAGCTTTAGAAATTGTACAGGATTAAAATTGCTCTAATAATCTTTCCATCTACGTATGCATCTATCAATCTATCTATCTATATATCTATCTATCTATCTATCTATCTATCTATCTATCTATCTATCTATCTATCCATCTATCTGTCTCCATCTTTCTATCTTTCTATCTATCCAGAGTCCGCGAAAAGTGATTTTGACAAACAGGACATTCGGGCAGGTGGATTCAGAATTTTACCTGCCCGAATGAGATCTTATCTGCCCGGAATTTCAATTTCAACATTTTCAATCGGTTTTCCGGAGTTAATGGTGTCTTTAAATATGTTAAAAATATGAAGTTACTCAAAATTCCCTCCACTGTATTTGTAGAGTAATTCAATGAAAAATATATATTCACACATAGTTTGCAATATAAATATTTATATAATTTGTGTAATGATGTAAAAATTCTAAAATACAGTGCAGTGAAAGTCAAAACTGATAAGGAACATCAATATTGCTGATAAGTGAACTGTTCACCTCTTTAATTTGATACACAACTGAAGCACAGCCACTGCATCATTGCAACCTTGTAGGGTCTCAAATCGTGTGTAGAAACTATTGAACTATTGAGTTCAATGGAATCATACCAGCAATTAAATAGATGAACATTGCTAATTGCAATAAGCTAGGTATTTGGCAGTCTTGATCTATAGGTTAAATTGCAATCCATTTGACTCTTGTGAGTCCAATTTGCATCATTGATGTTTGCTAATTGCCCTTGAGCTCCAACGGCCTGTACTGATTGCATTGACTGCTCAGTCATCTCAGTGACTCTCCAGCATACCTGTCGGACATTTGGGCAGGTAACCACTTTCATTTTACCGGTCAAATGCTTATTTTGCCGGTTTTGACCGGCCAACCGGCACTTTTCGCGGACTCTGTATCTGTCTATCTATCTATCTATCTATCTATCTATCCATCTATCCATCTATCTATCTATCTATCTATCTATCTATCTATCTATCTATCTATCTATCCATCTATCCATCTATCCATCTATCCATCTATCCATCTATCTATCTATCTATCTATCTATCTATCTATCCATCTATCTAGTCTATCTAGTCTTAGCTATTCTTATCATAAATTACAAATATGGAATATGGGTCTAAAAACATAAATTATAGATAAGATGTCTCAAACCAAAACCATTGTAAATAGTAAAACTAAAACAAGGTTTATGCCAGTATATATATATCTTTTAAGACTAAGCAAGTTGCTAGTTAATACAAAGGTTAAATGCTGGTCAAACTTTAGAGAATAACAATAGCTGTTAAGAAAAACAAAACAAGAGAAACATGTCCCAACTCTGTGTACAGCCAGTATGGGCTACAAAAAGTCATATCTCAGCTTCTAGTTCGCCTAAATCTTTTATTCAAATTTGAAATTTCTTTATTTGTTCAATATAAGACTACAAAGTTGGTGTCAATGCAGTTTGGACATAGGGTAATGCTCTTTGAGTCGGACACTTAGAGGATGTTACCTTGAGTCGGACACTTTTTGTTGGGCTGTATTGACCAATTGAGAGTTCCTATACCTATGTATTTGGTACCAATCTTTAGCTTAAGACCTCTTTTATCTGTTCCAAAAGTTTCAGCATGATACAAACAAGTATAGTGGGTTTTTCATGACTCTGAAAATGGGGTAAAAACTCCGTTTTTCACTTTTCTGTTTGATCAGGAATTGAGTATTTTAGTAAAATTTCTCCAGATTGAAGGGTTTAATTCAGGTCTATGGTATTGATTTGACCTCAGATTGTCATCAAAATGGTTAGTACTGAGCTCAATGTATTTTTTGCTCTAATATGGCATCTATTAATGGATTGGAAGGATCTTAAACAAATGTACTTCAATGCCTTGTAACTGTCCGACTCAAGGTTACCCCTCTCTTTTTTAAAGTCCCAAAAATAACCCAATGCACAGTGTTCCAATTATGCAAATTGTCAATTTTTTAATAGATTTCCGGAAAACGTTCAATTTGATACCCTGGTTAATATAACCTATAACCCTTTAACCTAGCTAGATATCACTTTCTAAAATGGCATGAATCCAACTGTCCGACTCAAAGAACATTACCCTATTTCTAAGAAAAAAGAAAATTTGTTAAAAAGTTGAGGGTGCTGTGCACTGCTTTTGTGCTCCTTTGTTCCTAGCTTTGGTCACTGGACAGGATTAGTGACACAATGTTACATAACATGAGTGGCTGGAGGGGAGGGGTACAATGAAGCACAGACATAGTGTCTCCAGGCCCATTCACAAAAAAACTGGACCCCTTCCAATGATGACCACTCAGGGAAATAGACTCAGGCCAGACTGTAAAGAATAACATATTTTCATAATCCATGGGAAAATTTGTAATCAAACACATTTTGATTGGATGGCCAGTAATCAGTAACTTTAGAGACATTCCCACTGGAGGAGTTATCCCTGAACAATAGAACCTACTGGCTTACGGGAAACAACTGGGCAGTCATAGAGTCTCAAAGAACAGCCTCTTCTGTTTTCTGATTTCCATACTCAGCAACTTGCTTGCACCTGATTGGTCTGGGACATGGCCATTCTCAACAAATGTGATAAGGTCTTTTTTTATAAGGTGATGATGACACTTTTACCCCCTAAACAATATTTATTTAAAAAGCTAAAAATACATTTGGAGTGAGTTCTAAAATGAATTAAAAGACAGATTTATCCAATAATGTCTTGAAATGTAAAATTACACACTGAAATTTGCAGAAATTGGGTTTGCATGCCAAGTAATTTTCTTTGATAACCCTCTATATATATATATATATACATAGCGGTCTTATTGCCAGTCTGTCTTATATGTTTTTCATTAAAGACCAAATAAAAGTAAGCTGACAGTACTTCATATGTTACAATGTACATAACTGATTTTAGATTTAAACCATCAAGTTACAATTGAGAGTTTAAGATTTCTTGTCAAATGATTAGCAGGGAAGACAATTACCCTGTGACATAACATTACATAATCAAGACTTCTCCAGTGCTCCATTCAACAAAAGCCAATCTGTCTGATTCAATCACATTTAATTTTCATGCAAACAACTAAATAAAAGGGGCTGACATTTATTCATCTTCTAAGAATTTACATCACTGAGTTTAGATATTAACCATAAAGTTATAATAATTGGGAGTTTTAAAAGATTTAGTGTCAACATTTTAAAATGTTAACACACAAATGCATGTTTTTGAATATACTTAATTAATGCTTTGAAAGTCCACATAATTATATATGAAATTTATATATTTCTTATTGATAATATTTCATGAGGAGAGGTAGAAAAAGTCAAATTTAGACATTATTTTGGCAAATTTGATTGTCCAGGGCCAATATTTACTGATATATGATTATCTGAAAATCCTTAATATTTATCTAATTTTGTTAATATTGACCTATGCTGCGAATAAAAGTTTTCATATTGTTCAAAATCAGCATGATGATGATGTGAAACATGTCAGGTTTATTTTGACAAAAAATGTCAACGACTGGTATGACATCGGAAGGAAATGGAGAGTAAATAGACATTTTAATGATTTTTTGCCTTTTTTCAATCATACATTTCGATGGAAAAAATTGCAACAACTCATGCAATGGCTGTGAATATTAGTCAATAGTGTGTCTAACTACAATAAGACCTAAAGTTAACTAACTTACCCATTACCATTTGGCTTTTCATGCAGAAATGTTGGAATATTGGCATTTTTTCGAATTTTTGGGTTTTTATAAAAATTCATAGGACCAACATTCCAACTGATTAGAGATGTTTAAAGAGGCATACGTCAGACACCTAAGTGGAAAATTTCATAGATTTAACTTCAAAATTGACTGAATCATACAAGTTTAAAATAATAGTATTTTTTCATATTTTTGGTAAATTGTCGTCTGTTCAACTTTCTCAGAGCATTTAGACCCACAAAAAACACATCTTGGGTATTTAATACATACAATATGCCAATTTCAGTGTCAAAAATACTGCAGTTTTTTAGCTCTGTCACAGAAACAAAAAAAAAACAATTTTTCACATTTTTCAATGATTGTGAGAAAAGTATTAATGTCATGGGGATTAGACCTATGAAAGGCTCAACAGGGATAAAAGATACCATATTTACCCAAAAATTATGAATATGCATGCCATAGTTTTGGCTGGACACCCAATACACAAAAAAATATTTTTTCACATTTTTCAATAATTGTGAGAAAAGTATTAATCTCATGTGGATTAAACCCCTAAAAGGCACAACTAGGATAAAAGATGTAATAATGTCCCAAAAATAAAAAGTATACATTCCATAGTTTTGGCATTACTCCCAATACACAAGTGGGACGCCCGTTATCCGGACGCCCGCCCGCCCGTCCGCCCGCCCGCCCGCCGGACGGACAAATTTTCCCAAAGTAACTACAATACCCGTCGGCAATGTATACATTGCCGAGGGTAAAAAACCACATCACAAGAGGGACAGGTAAAGTCTGGTTCTATGGGATTTTTATGCTTGCCTGCAACTGGAACCACATTTTACAGTCAAGTTGCAAGTGTCTGATTGACCACTTTGTTGAAAGATCAATATAAGACAAGACAGGGCATGGGGGGCCGATAAAAAACTTTGCAGCTTCTTCTACTGTTCCTAAATGTGCAGAATCAAGTTACTTCATGTGCCCCCAATTCCTGTCTTGCTCTTAAATCTCACTTATATTAAAGCATGGATCTATAAGTTAACCCCTTATAGCTCTATGATTAAAGATTCCAGAATCAGATGAGTTCCCCCGTGGCCTAACTGGTAAGTGCGCTTGTAGACATAGACATAGACATGGGTCAACTGGCTTTGAGGGCGTGGGTTCAAATCTCACCCCGGGAACTCACTTTAGTCCGAGCCCATGGGACATTAAATGGAGGCGGGTTGTATCCAGTATTCTATGCTGGGGCAACTGAAAGACCCTGAGCATCCCTGAATTAATAGGGTATGTTCCAGACTCTCAGTCTTCTCATCTCATCATCATACGGCGATCGCCTGCCTCGATATAGCCCACTACGGTGCTGCAGAGGCGTAAAACCCAAACAAACAAACAAACAAATCCAGAATCAGATGAGAATCTTATGATGCACATTGGTGACAAGAAAAGTTCACCAGTGTGATGTCATGGGTCTCAGTGGCTGAGTGGTTAACAAGCTAAACTTGCAATTTTGCGGTCCAGGGTTTGATTCCACTACATGGCAATATAGATGTACATGTACTATATTTAGATACTTATAGGGAGTCACCTGACTGGTGAGCTCAGTTCGGCTTGACACTCCCACAGCATGCCCCTTATCTCACGGCGCTTTACGGAGAAGTTTTTACCCCTGAGGGATAGCTTGAGATGATTTCTAGGAGAAAAATGGCTAACCCGGCGACACATGTTTATATAACGATTATATTAATTAAAAGCATATCACGGCGGGATAAGATCATAAATTGGCGGGATAAGATCGTAAATCGGCGGGATACTATCGTAAATCAGTGGGATAAGATCGTAAATCGGCGGGGACAAGATCATATCCCTGTGGGAAAGATCTAAATGCCTGTGAGGCAAGATCTAAATGCCTGTGGGATGTCAAAAACTGTCGGCGGGATGTCAAAAACCATCAGAGGGCTAATGTCAAAAACCGTTGACGGGGTGTGAAAAACTGCCGGCGGAATGTCAGATGTCCCACAGGGGCAGTACAAATATCCCACATGGGCAGGGGATGTCCTTTAATCCCGCTGGAGATGTTTTTTACTCATTCTCACTGAAAAAATGCCCACCGGACATCCAAAAAGTGAGAAAAATGTGACCTCTATCCCGGCGACTTGGAAAAAAAGTTTCAGCCTGTTGAATCTTTTTTGACATCCATGGCGGAGTTCTTTCCATTTCTAGGAACCCTGTGAGAAACAAAAATTACCTCTGTGGGATGTGAAAAATCGTCGGCGGGATGTCACAAAATCACCCAAATTCATCCAATTTTCCAAGAAATACCATCCTGTTGACGCCTAAAGTGCTCCGTAGCGTGCCGTGAGATCTAGGCATAAGAAAGAATATCTTAATCTTGATGTGAGCTGCACATGTGCACATTACTTTTCTGAATACCTAAATTTTTTTATGATATATGTGTATTCTACTTTTTTGTTTACAAATAAATATGCACCTATCTGATGAATAATTATGCAAATAATCTTTCGGTTATATATCAAAAGGCAAAACTTCTATTTATACAATTATCTTTTTTTTTCAAAAATCAATGAAACTTTCTTAAGTCAATATCTACATATTTGGTCTTTCTCAAAATCCAGTTTCTAAATCAATTATATGATGTCAAGTTGTTTTACTTGTAAATAATAACTGTTGACATAAGAAAATCAATAAATGAACAAACAGCATGCACACAACAGGTGCTTCATCAAGTAAACAAATTAGATAGTGTTAAGAGTTAGAGTTATTTTATTTATAAATGCATAATGTAAATACAGTAACCTCCAGATAATTTCATACAATACACCCGATAGTTTTAAAACAAACAAATGCATCAAAGGGTAACAGCGGAGTTACAAGTAACTATAGGATTGCTGCCCCAACTTAATATGTAAAATTGATTATAGATCTTAAATAGATAGAACAATATTGATTAGATGAAAATGAGGATGATCATGGATATGGATTGTGATCTTATTGCAATGAGGAATGGAACGAAATAATCAGTTAATAAGAAATTATTTTATGTAGACAGTACTGTTTTGTAAAAAGTTTCATCTTATTTCTTTCTTTCAATTGCTCATCCAAGTGTAACCATAAATGTGGGGACCTCCCTAGAAAACTTGCATTGTATTTTTCTACAGTGTGTTGTGGAGCTCTCAAATAGTTTCTAGTTCGGGTATAATATGTGTGGTGACTCAGATTAAATAAGTTTCCTAATCTCACTGGTAAATAGCCATATATATATCTATGTGAAATTTTCAATAATTCCAATTTCACCAAGTCTTCAATTTTAACAATTTTCAGTTGTTTGTAGAGTTCGGATAGTCTGGCACGTCTGCCTACATTACACATAATTCTGATTGCTTTATTTTGTTGAACTTGAATCTTCTTTATATCTTTTGATTTAACCATTGACCCCCATGCACTAATTGCGTAACACATATGGCTTTGTACATTAGCAAAATACACCAATTTTTGTAAGTTTTTCGGCAAGAAATTCTTTGTCATATTTAAACTATAGATACCTGCAGTCATTTTCATTAAAACTTGCTTTACCTGAAAATCCCATTAAACTCACGATTTAAGATCATAATATCTTTAAAAGTCACTTTTAAATGGAAACTTCCTAAACATGGTATCATTATTTTTACTAAAAAGTATAATTTCTCTTAAAGTAGACTGAGGCAAAGGCTATCTCATAGGCAGCTGGTGGCAGCTGGTGGCAGCTGGCGGCAGCTGGCTGGGGCTGGCTTGGGCTTGGGCTGGCTTGGGCTGGCTTGGGCTGGGTAGCTGAGTGGTTAAGATGCCCGCCTGCTCCGTTGAAGGTCTTTTCCTGCACGTTAAATTGGCGGTCCCTTGTATCAGTGTCTGTGCTGGGCAAATAAAATATCCCTCGCACAGGGTAAATGTGTAACATGTTGAGGACTCCTGCTCTCTCTCTCCCATCTCATCAATCAACCCTTTTGAGTGACCAGAACTGGGATTAGAGGGCTGCACTTACCATATCCATCTATCTATCTATCTATCTATCTATCTATCTATCTATCTATCTATCTATCTATCTATCTATCTATCTATCTATCTATCATTATTGCATACAAGGGATGGAGATTCGTTTTTCTCCTTGCATGAATGAATAACATGAATTTTTAGAAACAACCACTCGCCATGCAAACATTACATTAACAAAAAAAGACGAAGATTACATCCTATACAAAAATTCTCAAGACTATCAGTGACATCTTACTTCATCCTTTTTATCTCACACACACTTGCATTCCCCATTAGTGTACCTCTCTGACTGCCATTTATCACGGGTAAATGCTTGTACAATATTAGTTGCTTGAAATTCTAATTTTTGTGAATTTATATATTTTTTATAAACGATTTAAATTGATTACATGATCATTTAAGTGTTTTACTATTATCTCTTTTTTTGAGAACATAGACACATCAACTGATTATTACTCAAAAATTAGGTCAGTGACTCCCTCCTCCCCGAGTTGTGTGTTATGTACCATCAGCACCAAATTGTGTCTCAGCACTTGAAGAAACAGTTTCTTATAAAAAGTTAGTTTCCATATATATATATATATATATATATATATATGGCTATTTTAAAATGCTCAGGGCTTAGCAGGTGACAAAGGTCATGAAACTAGCAGTGGATGACAAAGGTCATGAGATTAGCAGTGGGTGACAAAGGTCATGAGATTAGCAGTGGGTGATGAAGGTCAAGAAATTAGCAGTGCGTGACAAAAGTTATGAGATTAACAGTCAGTGACAAAGGTTATGAGATTAACGGAGCACTGCTATTCTCATTGACCTTTGTCACTTTCTGCTAATCTCATGACTAGTCTCATTACAATTGTGGGTGACAGAGGTCATGATATCAGGTGATACAGTTCATTAGAGCAGCAGTAGATGACACAGATCGTGATTTTAGCATTGCCAATTGTATGATTTCAGTAATTGTTCAATGCTAAACCATAAATTTGCGGGAACTACAGTAGCAGACTGTGGAGCTTGTAATTAGACAAACATAAGTTCACTTACTCCTTATCTGCAGACTCCCCAGACTGACTTCATCTGAATCAGAAAATCTTCAAAACAAGTGTACATGTACATGATACTTCCAAGTGGGATGAATAATTTATCAGACAAATCAACTTGCAGGCTCCCAGTGGGAACTCTAGGAATGTTCTCCCTGTTACCTTCCTGCCTACAATGCGTGCTATGCCCACTTCCATAGTATTGCCTCCAGGGAGGGTAGGGGGTAGGGCTATGATTATGTAAGAGGCAGACAAGCCTAATGCCAGCCTGTTCTGGAGCTGTGCACCAATCAATAAACAGAGGCATGGCACCAGAGAACAGGGGGATATGTACAATACACTTGGATGGATGTTTGTACAGTGCTAGCACACAGATGTGTTCATAACTTGGTTGTGGCCTCTTGGCTACTAATTATGTTTACACCAATGGACCACAGCCATTTTATACTGCTCACATATACAACTTGAACACTCACTAGCTTCACTGGCTTCATGTAGTTGGAGGGAGTGAGTAATTGGACAACAAATGGTCTGCCTGCAGTGTACTTGCTGCAGCTTGCCAGGTGAAGGCTACTGACTGCAGTACACCTCTTGTAAGCTCGGGTCCTGCAGCAGACTTGAGGCTTTCACCTGTCATGCGGACTGCCATGTTGACAATTAAAAGGTATGTGTTTCATTGTCTTAAAAACGCTTTTTGATAGCGTTATTCAAATCAACTGTATACTCCTATACGGTTGTCATCTTACCTTACTAGACTGTGTATACAGGTACATATTTGTATGTACCTGGAAGTTTCCCAAGAAATATTGTATGTATTATGAACACAATGGACAGAGTTTGTTACATGTACATTGTAAGTAGTTTCACCACTGACTCATTTCTGTGGAAATACATTTATTTATATATATGTGTATCGACATGAGAACTGTGGGAGGGTTGGTCTAGTCTAGTGGTAGCATGTTGGGCTGCCAGTCGCTGGGTCCAGACTTTATTTGACTTAGGTTGTGCTGGTGTACCCCGGATGAGCCGAGGCAGCTCAACCTCTATCTTTTTTGTCGAGGGAGCTGCACTTTCATTTTTGGTGATCACCGTACGATGATGAGATGAGAAGACTGTGAGTCTGGCACGTACCCTATTATTTCAGGGATGCCAAGGGTCTTTCAGTTGCCCCGGCATAGAATACTGGATTCAACCCGCCCAAGTTAATGTCCCAATGGCTCGGACTAAAGTGAGTTCCCTTGGTGAGATTTGAACCCACGACCTCAATGCCAGTTGACAACCGCACTCACCTATTAGGCCACATGGGAACTAGGGTTCGAATAAGCTCTTGCCGGGTCACCTGGGCCTAAGTTGGACGGCTGTTTCAATCATCCTTCGCCTCATTGCCATGTCTCTTCCTGTCCTCATCAGCCCACCAAATGCATAAATACAGGACATAAAGCCCCAATCATCCATCCGCACCCCATAGATACGAATGAGATCCTCCGGAGCTATTTTGAAACGGATCCTCCGGAGCAATCTCCACTTTGAACACCAACACCATGCCCAAGGCAAGCAAATTATTGTACTTATCTGTACGTTTTATGGAATTTCCATTATATTTCGCTATAGCACTGTTGGATAAACTTCTTAGGAAGCAATTTGAACTGGGGACTACAACAGTTTGTCTGATAATAGCTTCACAATAAGCTCCCCCATTTGGCAAGTTGGTGGGAATCGTCATTGGGATGGTTTTTGGCATGCATTTTCTGGGTTCAGGACACCTTGTGAGACAAGGCTTGATCAATGAAGCACCCTTTTGACATATTGAGGCTTGTACTACACTGAGAATTAATATTATCAATACTAGAAGCAGTATTTAGTGGAATAACAGTCAGAGCACGATTTCAATGTGTTAAAATGAACCTACCAGAGCACAGATACTGAAGTTAAACTATCCTATCAGAGGCAAAAAAAACGATCCTTCCAGAGGAAATTGATCTAGTGATCCAGAGCCACTGCACAGCACTTCTGTAGTCAGCTGGCAAAAGTTTGGGGGGGATGATGATGGGCTTTGATTATTGGTAAAAAACGAATTGCTAGACACATCAGACTGAAAAATAAAGTTTGTTCAGTTATAGGAGGATTTTACCTACTTAAATAGGACAAAATAGGAATTAAAATACATTTATTTATATATATATATATAGTATACAGGGTGTCTAAAGAAAAAAAGGACAGTCAACACAATTTGATTTGTTTACAGTTCATTTTGTGCCAAGCATCATTATTCAACAAAACATGATTTGTATATGAACAGTATAATCAGAAGAGTCAAATTACCCAATATTCACAGCCCTAGCAGTGGTAACTTCCTGCAGATGAGACCAAAATGCTGTGAAAACATGTTTGATGCACTCCGCCAACAGTTTGCCCCATGCAGACATGATGGAGGCCTTTAACTTTACTTCGAGGGTTGGGATAACTTGCTGGATGTTGTCTCCCAATTTGCCGATACTGAGTTATCCACTGGGTCCAGCTCAGGAGACAAGGGGTGGCACTCTACCTTGCTTAGGGCCTGGTGCACCTAAGACATGACATTTGGTAAAAAGATAGTTGTTCTAGGATGTGGATGTTTTAAACGTTGCTTTAAGGAGGAGAACTTATATTTTAGTGTACAAAAGGTTTTAAGATGATATCTTCATTTGTCCCTGAGAAAATCAATGTTACATTGAGAAGACAAGAACTTGAAAATTAAAATGGCTGCAATGTAAAGCCCTGCAAATGGCCTATTTATCAGTGTTAGATCTTAAAAGCTAACTTACTTTTAATAAACGGACAATGGCCAAATTAATACACTGATTTAGGGCGATATATCAGCTATTGGTATATCAAAAATCAACTAATTTTGACCCACGAAATAAAATTTGAATTTCATTCAATTATAATTCATGTAGGAGAAAAAAATTCGGTTGAATGTTAAATGAATCACTTAAATCAATTGTTGAAACACAATAGAAAAATGTTGAAACAAAATTATTTTCTTTAAGTGAAGGGAAAGTTGAATATTGATACGAAAAATCAACAAATTGACTGACAGAAAATATCTGAAATTAAGTAAAATTCAGCAGAACCATAGCTTCCTACCATTCATTCGAAAGCAATTTTTCTGCTGATTTCAAATGTGTAAATATTATTTCTATCGAATAATAATTAACGGAAATTCAGATCAAATTATGAACAAAAAAAAACTTCTCAGTCTCTGACGACCTCAGAAATTATATTCGGTCCAGTTTGTATGCAACACAGTTACTTATTCATTATATTGTGGCATTTTTATTGTGAATATAAGCAGAATATTTCAACATTTTGGAAAAAACGAAGCACCCTAGAAATACTTCCATCACACAGAAACGCCAAGCAAATATGATTTATCAAATGATCTATTCTGATGAATTTGTTGATCTGTTCAATTAAAATTGTTGATTTTACTATTTATACAAAGATATGATCAATTTCTCGTGTCTCAATCAAATAGAAATACTGCTTTTTGGCTAACCATCGCTCCCTTGCAAATTTTCACTATTCCAAGAGTTCATCCATTAAACAGTAACTGAGGCCATGATATCGAATTGAAATATTCCAAAAATCGATTTTACCTGTTCTTCTTATCTGGTCTTGTTATAATATAGTTACCAGACCTGACAAAATCCCATCAGTCTTGTAGAATAGCTATTTATGTGAGGCGTTATGGTTGGGACAAAAACGTTATGGTTGGGACACTTTCATCTTCACAATACTGTTCATAAAGTATTCCAAGCAACCAAAAAACCTAAAGTGCAATGGATAGTGTATGTATCAAGGAAACTCAGATTTCGGACACAGCTTTCCAAAACATCTATTAGAGAAGTACTGGGTAGGAGTTTACCTTGTTGTTTTCACCGTTATGGTTGGGACACACAAATATTGGGTAATACAGATGCTTTTATCAACCATTAAGTTAATGCACAGTGGCAAATGGATACTCTATGGTCAGAAGTAATGTATAAGCAATGTTTTTACAGAGAAACCGGTTTCTATGAGTTATTTCTTCTTCGCATAAATGGCCAATAACAATCAAAATACGGAACATGCAAATCTGAAACCTTTGTCAATGGTCCATAACAATATACTTCAACAGGTGAACATGTCGTGTTGTCTTCCTTTTCTCGATTGATCCGCTGGTGCAGGCTTGAACTGGCCCGGAGCACTCTCCAACTGCAAGGAGGATCGTTATTCCTCTGGGAGGATCACGTTCTGCTCCATAAGGATCAAAATAGCTCCGGAGGATCTCATTCGTATCTATGGGGTGCATCCGTGAGAACAGAATTAAAAGTTCATGTTACTTATTACTGTTAATTAATAAATGTTTCATTTAAGGCAAGCCAAATATTTGAATCTGGAAACAGTGAGATTGCCACTTGAATTTTTTTAGAACAATTATTTTTAATGTACTCCAGTAAACACTGCCTTGTTTCATCCTCCTTCCCTAATTAAAACTATGAGAGCATCAATTTAGGTCACAAATCCCTAATCATTTTCCCATCTATCCCCTGCTCTATATACATATATAAAGAAAGGCATTTGCATTCAGTGGTTTTCTGAAAGTTCTCTCTTATTCCAACCTGCTTATTCTTTCAGTCAACAAAAAACAATAGTTTATTGTGTCAGCTATTGAGTAGAAAATTTTAGTTGTAACCAAGAAAAGGAAGTGAGTCGCCAACATATTAAACTCATATTGAGACTGAATATCTCAGGAGTCCAAAGTTTGCAATTTTTGTCGACCGCTGAATAAGTTCGCTTTGCCAAACACACGAAGCCATTACCAGTTGCTAATTTTCCTTAAAAAGTAACAAAAATTGTTTGGCTGTTAAATGTGTCCTATATAGCAAGGCATTTTAACTTTTGCATTCACTTTTTAAAAGGATATACACATTTGTGTATCATACCATATAACGTGGAGGATAATGTAAAGGCAAAAAAGTAATGTGAAAATGTGGTAGCCTCCGTTTTGTCTAATTTCCAGATATACATATCCTTTGATAATTATTTCTGTTCTAAATCCTTTCATTACATACTTTAGCGATAAGACATGCATTTATTACAAAATGTATCCAAAAAAGTTTTTCAATAAATAAAACAAAGACATATACTCGTATAAGCCAAGACCAATCTTATTTCAAACTTTATGCCTACCAAATTGAATTTGATGGCGCTGACATTCAGCATCATTCATTTTCAGAAAATTGCATCTTATTGGCGGTGAAATTGTCTAAATGTGTCTTTTGCAAGTGAAGAAGTTGTCCGATACAAGTAGTTTGAATAACCTAAATCACAATGAGCCAGCATTAATTTACCAGTTGAATTTTGTGTTTTGCTTCTGTAACAAAAAAGCAGTCTAATTTTCCCAATACACTTTTCCATATTCATGATCAATCATACCATGCTCAAATGTGCATGTAGAAATTTTAGAAAATAAGTTGAGACAACATCCTCAAAATTGTATCAACATGAATAATGCAGAGAAATAAATTTTGGTTTAGGGAATTTCGCTTGTTTACCAGTGTTCCACTTGCTTGCAACATGTACCTCAATCTCTGATTTTAAGACTACCTGATCATTTTGGAAACTTTAGGTACATTATAAAAAGGCCCTAAACATGAAAGCAAACTAGTTATTCAAATGTGAGATATGAGGATTTTCATCATTCAGTGGTCTGTTTCATCTTCACTCTAAATTATAATTAAAAACAACTCATACATGTTTAATTATGATAATCGTTTATGGGACATAATATTGTATCAACAATTTCTGATACACGACATGTTTTTAAGAACGTTTTTAAAATTATAATGCAAATCACCAATTTAGAAAAAGAAAATGGCTGAAAAACATTATTATGAACATATTTTAAGGACAAACGATGTTACAGGTGACTGCAATAATGAATACATATTACTGGTGCATTCATGTGTATAGGAGACCTCATCATTAATATGTTGTCCTGGTAGTCCCATTTTTTGCCATAATTTTTTAGGTTAAAAATGGAGTTCCAACCAAAAAACCCCCAGGGTAACCAGCTGTCCCAGCAGTTCAAAATAGTAAAACAACTAGACAGATCCGTCCACGATATCATGATATGGCTATTGAAAGGATTGAAGAACTATTATCGCCCCAGGTGGAAGTTCATTATATGGAAATTAGAGGCAAAAACAGACCCATTTACATTTTCCTATAACTTTTTGGTGCACTGTACATCATATATTAAATATCAACTTAAATGACTTTTTCCAGAATTGTGATCCATATATGTAGATTTACTGAATTCTTTTCTATAATTATATTAAACTAGAATTACCCAGTGATAAAGGAATAAAGGAGGAGGACTGGAATTGTAAATATAAATTTTTTTTTTTTTTTGGCGGGGGGGGGGGGGGTCGGTAATGTGGCCCTGTGAGAGAGATTGGATAAAATGTGATGTCTATCTATGTGCCTATCTGTCTATCTATCTGGGTATCTGTTTATGTATCTGTTTATGTATCTGTTGATCTATCTACTATCTATCTATCTATCTATCTATCTATCTATCTATCTATCTATCTATCTATCTATATATCTATCTATCTATCTATCTAGCTATCTAGCTAGCTATCTATCTATGCATGCATGTATATATATGTATCAAGAGATTAATATTCATTCATGTAAAGTCAGAAAGAAGTCAGGGAAGATCTAATGGATGATTAAATTGGTAATTTCTGATTGGACAGTGGATAGGTGTGAAGGTAACTTACATTTGACAAAGTGAGACATTCAGTGCCATTCAGTCAATATATTTGGCCTTATTTAAACGCACTTTTCAGGGAAACCTTGGGAAGTGTTATGCATGCCTACATTTGTATTAACATTAAAAGACAGAGACCTAAGGTATGTTGTGTCAGGAATAAAAGTAAGTAGTGTAACAGTAAACTTATAGATTTGCAGTAAAAGCACACATGAAAGAGTATAAGTTTAGAGGAACATAATGTAAAACATCAAAAAGATTTTCCATAAATTGAATTTAAAGCCTGTCTTAAAAAAATGTTGGACAATTGAAAAAGAAAGCCCTTCCACAAAGGCTTTCTAATTAGTTAGAATGGTTCTTTTACCGAAGTGCAATTTGCTATCAATGTGCATGTAATTGGCTTAAGTGCACTTCAAGTGTCAGTAATGAAAACTTCTGGCTTCACTGTGTGTATAATTCAATCCAATTGAACAAAGCAGCTGTTGAAGCCACAAAATATGTCATAGAGAAAAGAAACGGCCATAATTGATTGACACATCTATAGGCCTAATTAGACAGAGAATACACAAAATGGCGCGAAATGCTGGATCCTCCTGGATCACAACAGAGCAGACTGCTGAAAGATGACGGCTATGGAGGTGTGAAAGTGAATTGCACTTCAAAGTCAGTTTATCTTTCACAGGATTCAAAGGATCAAATAATGAATGTAATTAAACTTGAAAGGCAAGTGCATACAGGCATACATGTATAGAAGGCGCGAAAATGCAGCCTGCTTTGATCACAACAAACTGTTCAGACCGGAAGTATAATCACGAAGGAATGGCCTGGTTGCAGTGGCATTGCTTGTTATATCAATCCATGGACATTTGAATCGAAGGGATAGGACCATCAGTAATTGATTTGCATGTGGATTCATCAGAAGGGCATGTTTGAAAAAAGAGGAAATGTGCAGATTAGATGGTGTGAGGAGCTGCAGGGCTTGTGAAAGTGGTGGACAAAAGTGGACTGTGAAGCCAGGCAGAGGCTGATCTAGATACTGGGTGAGGGGGCTAAAAAGAGCTGTGTTTCAAATGAGAAATTTGGGTGTTATGGATGAGTAGGTTATGTGGATATGGGCACTAAAAAATGTTTTGATTCATATGGGGGGTGGTGAATGGAAAAGAGGTGAAAATGGGGTGATTTTGATGACGTCAGAGGTTGGACCGCAGGTGTCGAATGTGCCACTGGCGTTACACTTTTATTTAAATAGATGGGCATGGTCAATGGCAAAATGACTGTGACAATTTTGGTTAAAATATCAACAAAGTAAATCTGATGTTATATATTATATTTGCAAATTATTGTTGATATTTTGATTTTAATTGTTGTCAGTCCTTTCGCATAAAAGATTGGTACTCATACTCGTAGAATGTACTTGTACGTGTACTACTTGTACTCAAGTACATTGGTCATTTGCTGTACCCATACTTGCACTTGTACTCGTTACTTGTCAAGTGCTTCTACTTAATTATACTTGCATTCAGCTATAGTGAAAATTAATGACCTCATTACAGCCCTGTGCATTGAAATGAAGTGTCAATTTGTCAATGAGTAACTTGTGACCTCATTGATACTAAGTTGGTGACTTGTTTTAATAGCATTGAAAGAATACGATATGACCTCACAAATTACTCATGAGTCATGGAGAATATCATAATTATGACCCATTGACCCTACAAGGAACATTATTTCAGTCCAATTCTGTAAGCACTTGACATTTCTCGACTGTGATTAACGTGTAGGCTCGTCCCATCCGTGGAAGTGACCATTATCTGGTTATCACAGCTAATGTCTTGGTTGAGTAATACACATTTGGGGTTGGTAGAAAAATTCTCCCAAAAATATATAGGTTAGTTAATCATTGACAATCTTCTTTCTTGATAATATTGTAAATTTCTTGCAGAAGTCTTGAGCTGCTTGGCGCCGACTGTGACCCAGCCTTGGTATTGCAGGCATGACAGGTGTGGCTTCTTAGATAAATCGATCCTGGATGACATTACAATTCATTCTTACAAAAGACAGGTGCATGGTTGAACTTGCACTCATACCCCGAAAAATTGACAGTTGTCTGAATGACTGGCAGGTCACAACCAACCTTCGATCGATTACAGTCTGTACATTTGTTATGCAAAAGGAGCGGACTGTTGGACTGTGAAAATGGTACTTCGTGAGTCGTTATACTGATGATTTGTCATGATCATTTCGATACTTTTAAGGACACTACCGGTATAGTAATACTGCTTGATGCTGACAGCCAAGCAAAAGTATTATGCATCTGATTTTTTACTAAAAATCAGTTGTGACAAATCAAATGACCTTTTCTTGATCATTTATCCTTGGTCCGGCACAACCCTGCACTGCGTTTCAGATATCAGGCTAATGATAATGACAGATACCATTCTAGTTGTTAATAATTCAATAATAATTTTGAGCATATGTCCCAGTTTGTATTAAATTAATTAAGGGAATGTAACACCTGGGGCTATCACTCATCCACTCTCTCTTTCTGTAAAAAGGTGCTATTTAACATATATATATTTTTTTCTCGTTTTCTTTTTTTTTTAATCATATTAAATGTGTAATGATAATAATTTTGAAATTATTGTATCAAATTGAAGGTTAAAAAGACAAATAGCTACACCTTTCAGGTGTCAGCCTGCCATTTGTTCATTTGGTCAAATTAAATTTGAAACTTGAAACGTGAGTTATCGAAAAGCGATTTCCATATTATTTGGCTCACAGTCATTACCTACCAACCAATGGTCAGGGTATCACATCCAACCTGTCTTTAGATCCAGCGCAAACCTTCAGGGTTTAAAATATTCTGACATTTGTATTGCCAGAATCAATAATGAAAAAAAGAAAGCAATACATGTAACCATTACTAACCACGTGAAATTCTGTATATAGTAGCGGCTTTCGCATGGTTCTTTTTGGAATCATGAAATAGTACTATATCTATGGAAATTAACATTGTCTTCACTTTTCGCAATGGTCAACTGTATGAAGTTTATAACTTGGAAAGTCTCAGAAAGGACATTTAGGAAGGTCTATCAATCTTTGCCTCTTCGGGGATTTTGATCTATTGTCTAACTTCCAGTATTTCGGAATGTGTGGAATTTGTTTTGAACTAGCTAAAAAACTGAGACAAGTAAAAACCAAGTGGATAGAAAAATTACTTTTTGGGATAAACAACGTTTCTTTTTACAACACAAAAAGAGGGAATAGCAAATCGTCTTGACAAACATATTATTGCGATTCTATTTCAGATGCACCAAATACCAGCTGACATGGTTTTTGCCTTCACAGAATCTAACTGCTAACAGTTCTAAACATATAACCTTACAGACCCAACCTTATAGATAGATAGATAGATAGATAGATAGATAGATAGATAGATAGATAGATAGATAGATAGATAGATAGATAGATAGATAGATAGATAGATAGATAGATAGATAGATAGATAGAAAAATATCAGATAGGCAGATAGGTCGAAGACAGATAACCCAAAATGATTACCGAAATTGATTACCAAAAGTGAAGTGTGATTTGGTCGATTGCTTTATAGTGATTGATTATAATTATTTGTGGCAATAGGCCAATATTGAATTTGCTCTGATCCATTATATCATTCAGTTTGCTCACCTTGCCTCTTCTGTCAAAGTAATTGTAACCATTGATGGTCGTAATCTTGAACCAGGATTCAAATGATCTCTTGTTGGGTCACTAGGGCCTATGTTGGATGACAGATTCAATCATCCTTCACCTCATCGCCGTTTTCTCCTCCTTGACTAATTAAATTGCCCACCAAGTGTATAAATACAGGACATAAAGCACACGTCATCCGTCATAATCTAATATGCCGTTCATTAAAATGTCTGGTGAGCCTTTCGCCCTTGTCAGAAATTATTGTTCTAATTTTCGTTTAATGTTATGATATTAATGTCTTTGGCATTTTTAAAAGATCAGTTTGGTAGATTTTGGCAGTCATTCCAAGAAACTGCATGATCATGGGGAACGCCCAAGATTTCTCAGAACCCTGGACTTGTCATCTCTTGTCTGGTCTTGCCATCTCTTGTCTGGTCTTGCCATCTCTTGTCTGGTCTTGCCATCTCTTGTCTGGACCTGTTATCTCTTGTCTGGTCTTGTCATCTCTTGTCCTTGTCTGGTCTTGCCACCTCTTGTCTGGTCTTGCCACCTCTTGTCTGGTCTTGCCATCTCTTGTCTGGACTTATTGTCACTTGTCTGGATTTGTCATATGTTGTTTCATCTTGCTCATCTTGTCTGAACTTATCTTCTCTTGTCTGGTATTGCCATCTCTTGTCTGGTCTTGTAATCTTTTGTCAGGACTTGCCAATACTTGCAATATCTTGCCTCTTCTTCAGACTTGTCTAATATTGTCTTGTCATGCTTTTCCGTCAAAGTATTTTTTGTCGTTGTAACAATCCAGAATTTAGTAGACCTCATTATGGAGCAATGTTTCACCTGGTTACTTTTTTTTTTCAACCTTGTTGACTATCAAAAACAAGTATGTTACAAAAAGATCTTTACAAAAATGACCTTCATACCTGCCGAAAAATAAATAGACATTAAGTGCATGTTACTAGAAACAGTTCTAGTATAGTAATTAGCATTCTCCATATCACATAAAAGCTCATAAATTAACATACTTAAAGTTTTACACATGTATGTTCTTTTATTCACCTCGATGTGCCAAGATAAAAAATTACTATCAGTTTAACATTGAAGTTACTTAACTTTAGAGCTGTTTGCGGATTAGCGGTCCAAACAGTTTCAAAATTTACTTTCAACTTGGTCGTGTGATGTCACTGGCTTAAACCTGTTTTTGTTTTTGTCAGTTATGGTTAATCAATTGATTCAGTGCTTATCATATCTAGCAGCATAGATGACAATAACCAAACTAATTAAATGACTTAAAGTAAGTCATCAAATAAGAAGATTTGGAGACCAACAGAAAACTGTCGATGATGTGGCAAAGCCAGTTTGCAAATTGAAAATAAGAAAATTAATTTTTTCAGTGGACCACCAATTCGCAAAGAGTTACAATTAAATGTACTACTACCGACTTAAGTTGAATGCATTTAATGAGAAAGAATAGTTTAGATCGGGGGCGGACTGGCGGCATTTTGGGCCCCGTGGCAAAATAAGTCAGTGGGCCCCTACATCCCCGCCATCGATGTTATTTCCAATTAAAAATGAGAAATACTAAAGGCCTAATTTGGCAAATCTATCACATAACTGCACATCTCTCTAAGTCTCTTGTTGTTATTATTAGGGGGCCTCCACATTCTGTCCTTTTCAGTTGTTGTATTTGCAACACACAATCATGAACGTGACAGCAAAATGTTGCTCTTTTCTTGAAATTTTTGGAATCTTGAATGGGCCCCCCTGAGTGGATGGGCCCGTGGCAGTTGCCACTTTGCCACATAGGCCAGTCCGCCCCTGGAGTTTAGATCATCAATTGGTGGGATCCTTAGAAACCTAGTTACTGGGATATACATTTTACAAACTCACTTAGAGTAATGCCTAGTTCTCATGGAGACGTAACAGAGGGTTTAAGCGACGGCGTTTCTTATATTTCCAGGATAGGGCAAAGATTTGAGCATGTTCGCCTCAATTTTGGCTTTACGGCGCGACAGGAACAGCATGCGCCGTTTTAAGAGGTCTTTCTACCCAATTCCTAGAACTTTGACGATGCAGGAAAAAAAGATTCAACCGGTTGAATCTTTGCGAGGAAAGAAGTGGTGAAGCAAGAAGAAGCGTAAAAAGAAATCAGTGCGCGCCGCAGGTTTTTAAAGTTGCGACGCACAAAGAAGAGCTTCGACGCAGAAACAGCAGTGTAGCAGAAAGCTCTTGCTTCATGTCACATGTTTCAGACACGCGTCGCGGGAAGTCACATGTGCGACGCACGTCTGAAGGTGCGCGCCGCGTCTTATGGACCCCCAATGCAGCAGACAGAGTGGCGCCTGAGTGCATGCGTTGTTCTATTTTTAGCGTCAACCCTTTGTCTGCGTGTCACCCTCTTTCTGCGCAGCGGCTGGGGCAGCAGCAGCGAAAAAGGGGGGGCGAAGGAGGGGAAAAGAGGCGGTCCGCACCCTGCATATATATAGAGGGGGCCAGTTTAGAGCACCATACCCACTCAGACCTTCGACCAGAACACACCTAGAATCCACGACACTATCAACTGCTACATTTGCGGCTACTTTTGTTGCTACAATAGTACTTTTGCTGCTACAACATGGGACCAAAGAGGAAAAAGGGGACCGTCGTCACCAGGGCACCAACCAAGCTCAGCACGAGGTCTACACTTCACACTCCTGGAAGCACTCCTGCTGCAACTCCAGTGACAACTCCAGCTGCAACTCCTGTCCATGAGCCTTCAGATGCTGCAGTGACTGCGTTCTTCACAACAGCCATGGCAGACATCTCTCTACCTGGGCTCTACACCTCCAGTACAGCTGCCAGCCAGACGAAGACTACCACTTCAACCAGCAAAGCCACTGTCGTCAGCAAGACCATCTTCGAGGGCCGGTCAGAAGACAGCACAGACGAAGATTCATCAGTTGAATTATTTGAAGATGAAGGAGACAAGCCTGCTGACAAGCCTTCCAAGTCTGCTGACAAGCCTGCTGCCAAGTCTGCTGACAAGCCTGCTGACAAGCCTGCTCCCAAGTCTGCTGACAAGCCTGCTGCCAAGCCTGCTCCCAAGCCTGCTGACAAGCCTGCCACCAAGTCTGCTCCCAAGGGTCTTCCAGAGCCTACTGCCAAGTCTACTCCAAAGAAGACTCCAAAGAAGACTCAGAAGACTCCGAAGAAGACTCCGAAGAAGACACAACAGAGCCAGCCTGTTGTTGCTCTTGAAGATGTCATGCATGACGACACCTTCGAGGAGGAAGACCACCATTCCTCTGCTGATGAGACCCCTGCAGCTGCTGAAGCCAAGTCCAAGGGCAAGAAGGGCAAAGGGAAGGCCCCCAAGAAAAACATCAAAGACAACATGGGCATCACATCTGACCAAGAAGACGACCTCATCAACTGGTTCAGAGAGCATTCTGTGCTGTACATGAAGGGCTGCAGAGGATACAAGGGCAACGAGAAGCTGCTGCTGGACACCGAAAAAGCCAAGGAGCTGGGACCCAAGTACACCTCCCAGGACATCTTCAACTGGAGGAAGACAGTCCGCACCCACTACTCCAGACTCGTCAGGCCTGAAGCTTCAGGATCCGCCAGGAAGGAGACGCTCACAGACAGGGACCAGTACATCCTAGCCAACTGTCGGTTCCTGAAGGACTCCATCGTCCACAAGCCAGGCAAGGAGCTGTCCGCCATCTCTCAACTGTCTGCCAACCGACCAGCCTCAGACTCCGGGGACAGCTACAACCCTGAGGATTCCCTGCCAGCTTCCTATGACATGCAGGACCTGCCATCTGAACAGCCATCACAGGACAGACCTGACAGCCAGCAGTCCCAAGTCTTCCCTGGAGCGCCAAAGCCTGGAGCCGTTGCCAAGGGAACCAAGAGAAAGGCCCCAACAGATGAATCCATGCACTCCGCCATGAATGTCATCGCAGGCAGCATGCACGCTATGTCCTCCTCCAAGAAGATCCTGAAAGGCTCTGGCTGCAAGATGTGCCCCGACCACCAGGAGTTGAAAGACGATGAGGAGTACTGGAGGATGAAGTGTCACGACCTCTACCACGTCGGATTTCGCGCCAGCCCTGAAATCAGAAAGCGAATGGTGAGGGCCATTGCAGAGGCCGCCTTCTACTGGGACAAGGAGAGGGAGATGGATGAGGCCAGCCGCCAGTCAAGACCTCAGGAGCAAACCTTCCAGCCTCCTCATCCTCCTCAGCGCCTGCAGATGCCACCTCCTCCTCCTCCTCCTCCTTCTGCGACGTATGTGCCATCTCAGCACCACCAGCAGCACCTCCAGCAGCACCACCACGCTTCCAGCAGCCATCACTTCCACCACCACCAGCCCAGGGAAGGAGGATCCAGGCAGACTCCCAGCTACACCGTGATGCAGCCCAGCCCATCCTCCCTGACACTGATGATGGATGCTCAAGAGAGCCCCGAGAAGTACGGCTACCCTGGACCCAGCTATGGTCAACCGAGCGCCCAGCAGCCGCACCAGCCTTCCCCTTCGCCCAGTTGGACTGAGAGTCTCCTTTCTCCACACAAGTAGAAGAGAAGATGTGCAGCAAAGACAACCCAAAAACCTTGGCCCTTTTAAGGGCCACCAAATCCTCCCAAAAGGGCAGGCCACGTACACATCCTATGTTGACAAAAAAAAAAGAGCTTGTGTTGACCGAAAAGAGCCAAAAAAGAGCAAAAAAACGTTGACAATCCCCCAAAAAAAAAGTCCCCCAAAAAGAACTCCGGTCCTGGCCTTCATTAAAAGTAATCACCTTCATAAAAGCAAGGTGCTAGTTCCCCCTTTCTTTGCCCAAAAACATACCAAGTGCAGCACTAGTACAAGTGCTGCATTCTTTGGTATAAACATATTTTTATTGCACTAGTACAAGTGCATGAATTTCTTAATTAAAATTTAATGCACTAGTACAAGTGCTTTGGTTTTAAAACTTGTGTTGGTTGCACTAGTACAAGTGCATCACTTTGTAATTTCACTTGTCTAGGGCAAGTGGCAGATAGATAGCTAGATAGATAGCTAGATAGATAGATAGATAGATAGCTTGATAGATGGAACACAATGCTCGTTACATATATACACTGCAGCAAAAGAAAAGCAGTTGTCATCACTTTGCAGGGATTGGACTTGGATAGATAGATAGATAGATAGATAGATAGATAGATAGATAGATAGATAGATAGATAGATAGATAGATAGATAGATAGATAGATAGATAGATAGATAGGCAGATAGATAGCTTGATAGATGGAACACAATGCTCGTTACATACATACACTGCAGCAAAAGAAAAGCAGTTGTCGTCACTTTGCAGGGATTGGACTTGGATAGATAGATAGATAGCTTGATAGATAGATAGATAGATAGATAGATAGGTAGCTTGATAGCTTGATAGCTTGATAGCTTGATAGATGGAACACAATGCTCGTTACATATATACACTGCAGAAAAGAAAAGCAGTTGTCGTCACTTTGCAGGGATTGGACTTGGATAGATAGATAGATAGATAGATAGATAGATAGATAGATAGATAGATAGATAGATAGATAGATAGATAGATAGATAGATGGATGGAGGGATTGATTGATTGATTGATTTTTGGGCTTGTTTTGTCAACATAGGATGTGTACATGGCCAGCTCAATTGGGAGGATTTGGTGGCCCTTAAAAGGGCCTGGGGTTTGTTGTTTTGAATAGATAGTCTGCATCTTCTTCAGATTTTCTCCAACTGCCAAGGGACACTTCCTGCCGGACTGTTGACCCAGTCACGTAGGTAGTCTCGAGCAGCCTTGGCATCTCTGGAGGCATTTCCGTGTCGAAGTGGTTCTCCTAGGTCATGCAATTGACGGTCTCCCCTCCAAACTCCTTCAGTGACGTCATGTGTCTGTGGATCTTCTCTGTCCATAACTTCATTGTCACGGACATGGTGGACGCCTACTCTGTCTCGCAGAATGTTGTGTAGAACACAAGCAGCCATTGTGATGTATGTCACTCTTGTAGGTCGGTGGGGCATGGTGGTCAGGAAGCATCTGAACCTGTGTGACAGCAGACCGAAGGCATTCTCCACCACTCTCCTGGCTCTTGAAATCCTGTAATTGTAGACTCTGGAAGCAATGTCAAGGTTCTTTCTTGGCACTGGTTTGAGCAGCCATGTGTTCAGGGAAATGCCTCGTCACCTACGATGTAATATGGGAAAGGATTGTCTTCTGTGCCAGGTAGAGGTTCTGGAGGTGGTAGGCCTAGATCTTCCTCGTCCAGGAGTTGTCGAAGTATTGTGTCCTTGAAGACGCCGCCATCAGATGCACTTCCTTGACAGCCAGCCTGCACATAGATGAACTTGTAGTCGGCATCAACGAGGGCCATCAGGACAATGGAATGAAATCCCTTGTAGTTGTAGAACAAGGAGCCTGCAGCCTTGGGACATCGGATTGCGACGTGCTTGCCATCCAGAGCTCCAATGCAGTTGGGCAAGTTCCATTTCGTCTCAAAAGCCTTGGCTATCTCCTTCCATCTTTCAGGCTGTGTGGGTAGTGCCAGCTGTCTTTCGAAGGCATGAACGATGGCAAGGCAGACCTCAGGGATGAAGTTGCAGATGGTGTTGGGTGCCACACGGAAAGCATAAGCTAGGGACTTGTAGCTGTTTCCTGTTGCAATGTACCGCAGGGTGATAGCCAACTTCAGACCAGGTTCCAAAGCCCTCCTCATGTTGGTGTCTTGCTTAGTGATGAGTGGTCCAACAGCTTCCAGGAGTTCAGCAAAGATGTCAGGGGGCATTCTAGTGTAGTTGTAGTAGCCGGACACGTCATTGACTTGCAGTTCAGGCAGCAGTTGATGGTAGTGACCATGTTGTTCCCTCTGCAGCAACCAGTTGCGAATCCACCACCTTTTCTGTCTCCTGGCCCTCCTCCTCCTGTGTCTCAAATAGACAGCTCCGATAGCAGCAGCAGCAGCACCCGCCACAACAATAATTTCTTCTTCATTCATCATGCATATGTTCAGTAGGCAGTCGTTGTGTTCTCATTGAAGGGCAATCAGCAAATGAAGCAAGGAGGTCCTCTGTGTCCCTTTTTATAATGACCAAAAGTGACTCCTGCAGCAGCGAAACACACTTTGCCGCAGCGCTGCAACAAGAGACCTTCGTCGATGCTTAAGAGACCTTCGTCGCTGCTTAAGGCAAGGACGACAAAGAAGGTCAGCATCGATGCGCCTGTAATGTCCTCGGCGCTGTATGAATGCATGTGCGACGATGAACCATCAAGGTACGCAGTAACAAGTACCTAAATGCGGCGTTGCATCGTTACAGTCGTCGGCGAGGCTGTCATTTTCAGCGGCGCATCTTACCTCGGGTGTACGCCGAAGGTTTCCTGATGCGTCGCAGGTCGCCAATTTCAGACGTAGCTGCCTCACAACCATCAGCGGCGTAACAGGAAACAACATTGGGCGAAGTAAAAGCGGCCTCGCCGAATTCCAAAACAAAGTGCGACGAGTCTGTTTGGAACTGCGCTGAGGCAAGAGAGGCGGAACGCAGCGAAGAAAGCTTAAGCAGCGCCGCGGACACCTCAAGACTCACCGCGGCTACAAACTTTAAGTGCCGCGCATGACACTAATTGATTACGTAACGTGCCTCAACCAACGTTCTACGCCACAACTTTCCAAGAAATGACTTCTCTTGACGCGTCGCTCTCAAATCGCCGTCGTGAGAACCAGGCATAAGGTGGGGGAAATCCGCCCCCCTTTTCACATATATTCGTTGCTCAGTCCCTCACCTTTTTGAAAAACATACATTTTACTTCAGGAAATCAAAGAATGTATACATCTGAACATATCTGGAAAGTTACATGCTTTAATTTGACACCTTTTAGCTGACATCACAATATCAAAGTTCAGTCTTAGGTGTCGGATTTGCCCCAAAAGTGTCCCCCCTTGAAGTTGGGTGACAAATGACAAGAAAAAATTGGCTTCTTAAGTAAATTCTATTCTTCAATTAAGCACTGATTCTCTATGGTATATTTACCAATGTGCAAGGATTGTTTCATCAATTTATTTGTGACATCAGAAAAAGTTTGCATATGACACATTCAACATACCATAAAACATTGCTAAATTCTTAACTTCATCTCAATTCAACTCATAATCACTATCAATGGTGCTAAATGGCAAAACAGAGTGACTTATAAACCATATCTCGTGTTTATGTTTTTAACATGAGAATAAGAGGGGGCGGATTTGCCCCATCGACAAGGGTCGGAATTGCCCCGACCACTAGAAAATAAACGTTGCAATTCATGACAATAAGTAATTTTTCATGCAAAATTTTCCTGCAAAACACCTCAGTTTTTAAAGTTTCATGTACATTGAAATTGTTTGGTGGTCTGTTACTTGGCTTCCTTCCCAGTTGCAGTCAAAACAAAACTATGTTACAGGACAATCTTTGTGTTTCAGTAATCTCTAGATCTAGTAGCACTAATCTGCATGAGAAATGTTTATTGTAAACTATATTTAAGGCCATGAGGGAACTTTTTCTCCTCAAGAGGGCGGATTTGCCCCACCTTACCCTATATATGGCACGATGGCACCTCACAAAAAGACCTTCTAGATTTAAATGTGTCATTTTGAGAAATGAATTTTGGCGATTACATTCAGGTTTATGTTTGCAATCATCAGCTTCTTGAAATGCAGTTAGAGGTGGAGCAAGGCCTTGGCATCGGATTTGGTGTGTCGCATTCCTGGGGGGGTTCTCGCCCCGAAATATGACGGGGGTGCTCAGCTGAGCGTCTCGCACCCAGACCCAGTAACGGAGTGCCGGGAACCCAAAAATAGGACCCTGGATTAGGGAAAATTCGCCCTCTAAGAGGCATTTTTTTCGGGTCGGCTGTATTATTTTAATTATTTGTCCCAAATAATTAATTTTTTGCCACCACGGATGTCCTTTGGAAGGTGATTTTACGCGAAATTTGGAGTGCTGGAAATGTTGGACCGTGTCTAGGAATATTCAGACCTCATTTTAGGACCCTTAGCTAGGGAAAATTAGCCCTTGAAGAGCCCTTTTCAGCCGAGCATAGGTGTAGACCAACATATAGTGAGAACCCCCCCCCCCAGGGTCGCATTATCCCATAAAAATATTAGGAGGTATTGACTACTTCTGATCTGGAAATAAAATCAACAACAGTAAAAGGCTCACTTTTAAGCTTAACATTTGTGTAAGCGAACGACAAAAAGGCAATTTGCGAAATGCGAACTTATCGCTAGAGGCGACTAAAGAGGTTGTCACAGTCTACTGTCTTTTACTAACATCCTAAGGTCAACTGCATGCCTGTAATTTTAAATGTAGGCCAACTAGCCATTTCTGTCATTGACATTTCAGTCGTCAGCTTAATTCAGTTTGATACACCTCAAGTGATGAATTCAGATCATCTTTGAATTTGTCACTTGGTTGCTGGAATACCTCCTGGGAATATATTTATTCACCTAAACGTCTTCATTGCACATAGTTTTTTCCTTGCATAATATTTGCCTCAGTTTTCCATCAATTTCCACCAGATGTTACACTGACACTACATGATACACCAGCGCTCTGGTTGACTTCCTTTAGGCACACGGAGATTGTTTTTTTTATTTGTTCGAAACACTTTCTTGCGCGAATTTTTTACTTTCTTGCGCAAATTCTTGGCTGTGCCAATTACACTTTAACATAGTTTTGCGCACACCTATGTTGCAGATTGTTAATTTTGAGGACTCTTCTTTTAAAAGGACGGTTTTTATTCCCATTTTATTACGATTTGGTGGCACAGACTCCTAATATAAAGCCCTTTTCATTGGTTGTCAGCCGCACTATTGACTAACTTTATTATTTCTTTTGCAGGGCCTTTTTCTTGCTGGTGATCGGATGGAGTGCAGTGTTTGTATATGAAGCAGTTCGCCAGGTTATCCATCTCGGCGAACGCAGGGAGGGTAACGAGGGTCCAGGAATTTTCGCACCTCGCAATGACATCCAGCACAATGACAAACAGTTCCAGCCGGACGCTGAACTGCAACGCACCATTTTCCAAATCCAAGAGCCAAATTTCTTCAAATTCTCCGATTTTGACTGCTCTAATGTATCCCGGCCGACAGAAACATACTCCCGGGTGTTTGACGTTTGGTATTACTACGCACGCTTACCAGTTTATGAAATTTTTGTATATTCGGTCTATTACGATGACAGGATTGACAATGGGATACTTCCCTCCTTGAGGATACTGAATGTCGGTCGGACTATAAAGGACCCAAATAAGCTTTATTGCCAAGTGTGGTTTCCCGGCTTCAATAAGCCGTATGTAACTGAAGCAATAATTAAGAAGAATGGTGCTGGTCATGGTATCAACAAGGTGCATTATGAGCAGTATTATTTCACCTGCAAACTACCAACATCTTATCCCCTGCCTAGCCATCTCTCCTTAGTGTCGACTCCTTGTGAAGCCCCTTCTAGTTATATTCCTGTCCAAGTGCCCGTACGGACTCCGCCAGTTCATGAGTTTGGCATTTGTGTGCCTATTTCTTTCCAACATGTCAATCCACACCTTCTTGTTGAGTGGCTTGAAGCGAGTAGGCTGTTGGGTGTTACGGAAGTGAACGTTTACCATAACCACATGAGTAATGAATCTATGAATGTTCTACGCCATTACGAGAGAGACGGATTTGTCAGGCTTTGGCCGATTCCTTCTGTGCCGAAATATGAAGACACCCGAGGGGGAAATAAGATTGGTTCTCCAATTTCTCTGAATGATTGCATGTATCGCAACACTTACAGGTACCGTTGGGCAGTGGTCATAGATTTCGATGAGCTGATCGTGCCCAGAAAAGACACAAACTACACCGCCATGTTAGCAAGAATCGACCGTGAAGCAAAATTGGAGGAGACTCCTCCTTCTTATACCTTCCGAAATGCTTATTTCTGGATTGGCTGTGACTCGGAAGTGAAGAAAACGCTCAAGAAAGTCATCTTGACTGAAACAAAACGACAAACGCCAAGCAAATTTCTCTATGCAGCAAAATCAATAATTGACCCCAGAAGATGTGTGTCAGTTTTTAATCATTACTGTTATCACAGGTTTCCTACAAAAAGAAAAATTCGCTGGACTATTGACGTCAAAAGCGACATCGCTTTAAGTCACCATTATCGAGAGGTTTATCAAGGGAAGAAGAATAAACCTCAGTGTGACCAGTTAAAAAATATTACTTCCAAAGACAATATTATATCAAAGTTTTCAAGTAAACTGGAAAAACTGTATAGCAATGGGATTTCACAAGTAGGATTGTGATATAGGTGTCATATCATAAACAATTCATGTTACATTTCATCCATTACTTTTCAAATTTCTTGTCATGCAAAGAATCAATTATGCAATACATCAGGTTTTTAAAGTTTCTGCATTGATGGGTTTTACATGCGTGGGCAAAATATTTGAAATACAAGTATTGTAAAATACCAAGACAAGGTTGATTTTCCTGTTTTAAATAATGATCTTCCTTGAAACAATCTGCTGGTCAGACGCAAAGTTGTAAATTCCACTAATGGTCATAAAAGCACACACTTTAATTAGGACCCAAATAGGCCTACTGATCAATTTCCATAATCCATATCTTTTACCAAAATGAGTTATGAATGCAATATTTGATCTCATGCGTTATGATGTTATTGATATTGGTTTATTACCGACTTGATGTTCTTCTTGCATTTTTACCAATGCATTATTGATGAATTTTGATAAATCATGGTAATAGGGAATAAATTGTTTAAACAAGGTCAGATGTGATACTGTCATTTCTAAATACTCTTATGTAAACTCTGTAATGTTACAAACGCACACCTTCACGCTGCAATCACGGAGCTTTTTTAAAAACCCACTTGCAAAATCGGATGTTGCATGTCAATTGCCACAGATTCAAACCTTTATTGTTTTTCTTAATTTAGTGAGATTACAAGTCACAATGTGGGAATTTGGCAGGCAGGGGTCCAAAATTTATGATAAAGCTGTGTGGGGCACAGTGAGAGTTTGAGGCGGTTACAGTGAGACATAATTCACTAGAAACAACTGAATGTAATGTGCAGCTCACAATTCACAATTACAAACAATTCCCGCCATGAACCTATGATTTTAGTCAAATTTATTGAGCCATATCAAATGGGAAGATTCATAGAAGAATTGTGATTAGTATCTAACAGATGTGGCCGGCGATGCATTTTTGAAACATGCTAAAAAAGGAAGTAAAGAATCACCAAGCTGGCTGCTTTTCAAGCAGAGCGAGTGATCGCTCTGCTTTTTACAGTGGGTCTTGACAAAAGGGAATAGGACTATTTTTTCATGAATGACCAACACACCTTTTCTCCAAATTCACAAAATTCCTTGTGTGTAGGATCCCCAAACACAAAATCCCTAATTGTCAAGTTATTTCTAGTTCTCAAGCTTCAAAAAACCCTCTTGATACAGTGTTTTGTGGACACAGAATCATTTACTTTATATTCACTGCACATCATGAATGGGCCATATTTGGGCAATAGGAATTGGAGGGAAAATTCTGGACCAATCAGTAAATTGGAGATTACTAGGTTGTAATTTTCAGTGTTCTGATTGGCCAATTGAGGATCACCAGGTTCAGTCATGTGATTGGGTCATGTGACATGCCAGAAAAATGGTGGATGACAATCTTGTTGTCAGAGCTGAGCTTGGCTGAGTAAAAACTAACACCATACCTTAATCTTGAGCCAGTAAAGCTGGAATACTTCATTCAAACTCTTAATAATTGTGTATATGTCTTCCCATGTGCATACACAGGAGAAAATGCTGCTTTATTGAAATAGTTCCATCACAGCTAATCTAGAGAGCTTGTTTACAATGTTATTGTTTAGAGTTCTTTTAAGTCCCACCAGGGGAAGCACTTGCTTCCTGCTTGATTCAATGCTGGTTCTGAGACTGGCCCTGTGATGAGCATACCAAAGTCCAGAATACTCCAGATGCTCACCATGCATTGATTTGACCTGTAGCAGTGAATTTGTTTTAGGTGCTTGTGTCTTTGTTTTATGGTTAATTTGATTAATGAATGTGATATTTTACTACAAACAGCCCACTGCATCCATATATTTAGCATTAGAAGGCCTATTACATGCTTAATTGCAGATCAGTCACTAGCTAAGTTATAAGGGAGAAATCAATTTATCTAAAGCATACACAAAGACAGATACTATAAATGACACATGTTTATAGCTGTTTATTATCCATTAATCAAAATGTTGTGGGCTGTGTTTTACCTATGTTACAATATCAACAAGAAACTGGGTCCAGTAAGAAATTGAACTAAACAGGCCAAAAAATCATAAATATATTGTCCCTAGTTGGTCTGCAGAATGAAAAGCATGTAACATAAAATGTATGTGAAAATTTACATGTTTAACTATGGGTTGAAATTAAGGCTTTAAGTTAATATCCAGGTTGTCCCTCTTTCCTAGCTTTTATAGGCCCTAAGTACAGTTAACTTCATGACATTTATTAAAGAAACGCTTCTTTAAATAATTTACCTTGCAGAGAACTTAAGTTCAAAGAAGGTATTTAATCTCTTATGGTGAAATGTTGTCCGTCCGCCGGATGTCAATGTAGATAGACTATCTATCTCTTTCCTATTAAATACCTATTAAATGGCCTATCTATCTTCATGATCTTTGTGTATTGAATTTATAAACACTGGCTCCGGCTGCTGCTGTTGCTGCTGTTGCTGATGCTGCTGTTGTTACTGCTGTCAGTGCAGCAAGACATTTGAACTTGGCCCCAAAAACGAACATTTTAGTTTAGTAAATAAACAATTTGGTGTCACGGAAGTGTACCAAAAATTGACAGAAGCAAGATAAAATTATGTTGAAACTGTATGCAAAGCTTGAATGAGATTGATGAAACAGTGCGACCTCCAGAGTGTTGACAAGCTTTGGCATCCTTCCTCCCACAATAGAGGTTCGCTTGCTTTCAGCAAGCACCTCTAAAAACTGGCTTCAGTACCTCATGTCCTCATCACCCTGCTAGAGTCCTCGCCTAACCTCTGTAACCAGTACTCTATGAGTGCTTCGTATCAGCTTTAGCAGGCTATTAGTAGAATGACTGCATATGTTGTCACTGAGTGTTAATTTGGTACTGCAGTTAGGCCTAAAGTCTACACCTGTTATAAACTATGTACTGGTGAAATGATGAGATCAGGACCTTATGTTTTGAAATTAAATCCACCTACAGTATCTACCCCAAGCGAGATCAGCTCCATGATATCACCATGACATTCCTATCTATTATATTCACAATCTCTACAGTGTCTGCTGAGAGTCATCAATGGGAGTCGCCACTTTGGTTTAAAATTTATAGCATTTCTGTAACCTTTTAAAATATTCATGTCCCAGACATTTTTTAAACATCACTATAGAGATTGTTCGGAGCAGATCTATATGCCATAGAATTGTGTGTGACCTACAGTTGGTCATCGCCATTCTCCCTAATTTGTCACTTGGCCTGATTAACTTTTAACTAGCCTCGGGCAATCTGGAACTTTGAGCCCTGTACTAGTCACCACCAAGTACATGACGACCACAGCAAAAACAACATTTAAACATCCATAGAGGGGGCTGATGGACCATATTTTCCGGTTGTAACTACAATACCCAATATCAATATACATTGCTGAGGGTGAAAGGATGTGCAGTCTCATACATTTAAGCTATCAGAATCAAGAATGAACACTGGACTGAGGGTTATGTCCCATACCTGACATGTTACTCCGTTTTGCAATTTGCGGATTCTTGTAAGAATTCATTTATTCATGAAAAATAGTGCCTCCAACAGAAATGCTAAGCTCTGCTTTAGAATCCATGGATTCTTGTATTAGAGTATTGTAGTTTTTGTAGCAACAACTGGGAACAATTCAATTCAGGTCCAGATCGAGGGTTGGCAGATGGTAGCAGATACCCTGTCTCCCTGTGTCCTGCCTACTCTCACGGTGCCCTAACCATGGCATGGATGTAGCGTTAACTCAAAGTTTCTGCAAACCTGTAAAAGTTAGTGAATGTGCCCAAATGATTATTTATAATGTGGGCCTGAACTCATCTCGCTGTTAAGTGTCAACATTTTGGAACAATTGAAAATTTTAAAAGTGTCTCACTGTGCCCCGCTCTCTCCTACAGCAATTTTACTGTTTAAATGTCTTCCAGTACAGCATTTGCTTTTGGTAAATTGTGATTATGTGCATATTTGCATAATTGTAACAGTAGAGTTGTAAATGAACATATCCTCATTTATTAGTATGAAGAAAGGGATATTAGATCTAATAATGTTAAAATGTCTTTCAATTTCCCAGGTAACTCTGACAAGTACAGATGTGTCCAAGTAATAAGTTTACCTTGGACAATGCTATTCAATTGAGATGGGTCGCTTGTCTGGTCCCACGCATATTAAAAAGCTAATTAATGTGATTGTCTGACACAATCTGAGATATATACATCTTCCCTGGGGGGATTACTCACTATTTCCAAGTGTGCACCTTCCAGTCTAGCTTATATGTCAGATAAAATTTCTCAGGCCATCTTACTGCATATTTCCTTTTCATCAGAGGAGAACCCATGCATCCACAAGCAGTTTTGAGGAACTAGGCAAATAACCTGTCTACAAGTTGACTGCTATTTTCTGCCACCTAGGGTGCAAAACTCGCAAACTCCCGTGAGCAGTCAACAGAATTTCATTGTCTGGAAGAAGCCAGGACAGTGTGTGGAAGAAACCAGGACAGTTCCATCATCTAGTGATGGTCTAGTTTATTTCCAAAAACTATGTAAGCGTCTAATCTGACTTTGGTTGTCTTCAGTTTTAAGCAGACAGCTTGAAATACCAAATTAAGTTGGAACTATTTTTTATCATGGAGGATGTATACATTGTAGCAAGGCCATATTAACCTATGGGCAAAAGGGGCATTTGCCCCACGCCCATGACCTCGATCAGGGGGGCCCATGATGAAGCTTAAAAGAGATGCGATGGGAAAGAAGTGCGTCGGGTAACTGACTCAAGAATGTACTTTTCCGAATTTAGAGTATTTTTGGCGTGCGAGGGGGGCCCATTAAAAACAGTTTGCCCCGGGCCCAGAAATGCGCTAATGCGGCCCACATTGTAGCCCACGTACAATACCAGTATAGAGGGTGCCACTTGTGGCATAGACAAGACATTTTGTTGAGTGTTACACAGCTTTTATGAAATTGTAAATTATATTGTTGTCCTAGTTAATAAATCTCCATAAAGTAACATAATAAATACAAATGAGTATTTTTGATATCACAAGGCAAAAACATTGGCTTTGTATGGGCATGTGTGTAAGTGAGAGAGCATTCATTTTGGACACTTTTCTGACCACAATTTTAAAACACAAATGACATAAGTAGATTGATTGAATACCATCAAACTTCTGATGAGTAAAATCATCCCTTTCAGAGGCAAAAGTTTATGCTGAAGTTTCAAAACTTTCTTTTGTCTCATTATTTCCAAACATTTTCATTCAAAGAAGTGGACTAGATCTTTGCCAGCAACCATGCTTTGTGAAAGTAGTTTGGCATAGTAATGTGGACAGCTGTTGTTCGACCTGATTTTGTGATCTGTCCAAAACAGATCAAATTATTTGTTGACCCAATTTGATTTTCCAGGGATTGTCAGCAATCTGCTGCCATTCAGTCAGAGACAGGCAAATAACACTAATATTATGGCAACACACAGTTTCCAAGCTATTGGATGGCAGTGTATATTGTGAATAAGCCTGAACTTGCAGTAGGCCAAATACAATATCCACAAGAGGGCTCTGTACCACTTCTTACTCTCAGCTTTGGACAGAAACATGGGTCTGGGCCAGTCTGGTGAAAATGAGTTACTGTGTGCTGCTGCCACCTGGCACAAAGTTGGTTCCATATACTGCAGCCCTGATGCTGCAGCATTGCTGCTCCCAAGAAATAGTTCCAATTTCATTGCACATTCACAAATTTTCTATTCAAAACTGAGGTGAACCTGGGTCAGGCTAGGCAATCACATTCTCTGAGGAAGTAGACAAGGCCATCAGCACACTCAGAAACAGCCCTTGTTTCTTCAGACAGAAGTTGTGTGAGCTCCTCACACTCAGTTTCGGTGGACCGTTGCCCCGGGTCGGAGCACATTGGGACAGCTATGAGCATGTTTTGCTGTCTGGCTGCAATAGAGTAGGTGCAGTATAATGTCTTATGCTTTGGATCTGGCAAGAAAATATTTATTTAAAAAACTCCCAAGCCTGCCAATTCAGCCTTAAAGCCCTTTTGATTTTTTAGTTATTTCTCGAAATTTCCAATGTATTATATCAAAGACAAAAATGTCAATTCTGAGCTGACACTATATGACGCATTCTACACTAATAAACAGTGGAGCCACAAGAAGCTGAGAAGGAATAACAAAGGTAAACAATAAACGAAAAATTAATTATGCAAGAATTAAGCAAAACGCTTTATGGATTCAGTACAGAAACCACATTGAAAACCCCACATGCACATTGCACCAATACAATAAGACCCTTTGGAGAAAAGAAGTATCCAAGTTACTCAGCATTGGCCTACTCAATACTACTCAATTGCAGTCTGGTGAAAATGAGAACTGCTGCCACCTGGTTGATTTTGCAAGCTACAACATTGCTGTCCCAAGAAATAGTTCCAATTTCATTGCACATTCACAAAATTTCTATTCGACATTGATGTATACCAGAGTCAGACTCTGCAATTACATTCCCTAAGGAAGTAGACAAGGCCATCAGCCTACTCAGAAACAGCCCCGGTGTCTTCCAGATAAAATTGTGTGAGTTCCTCTGATTGAAATGATGTGGACGCTCACAGGAGCTCGCGGAATAGCACACTAATCACTAGGTGGCAACACAAGAAAGCATAATTACGTTCTGATCTGCCAAGGCTGGAAAAAGAAGTGGAAATGCAAGAGCAGTCCAGTTGTAGACAGAGTCAATTGACTCTATTGAATACAACCACACTGCTATGTTACGGTTATGCATGAGTTGCTGGCCTTGGGTATTTTGGGTTGGACAAGGCCAGTCACGGTTGGGTTCTGGGTTATTCTGGGTTGGGCAGAGCCAGTGACAGTTTAGACTATATAATTCACACCAACAACACCTCAGTCCATCGATGATAACAGAGAGCACTGCAAAATAAATACATGTGCTGGTAAATGCAGTTTGGGAAAAGCTTCTCAAAGATGGATTCTCTTAGGAAGAATGTCAACATACGTGAAGCTAAAGCCAGTGATTATGAGGCTGTGTTAGACATTGACACCAACATTTATGATGGATTTGACTACTTGCCTCACATGTACAACTACTTCTTGGAAGATCCTAACAGGATTTGCTTTGTCTTGGAGGTCAATGGAAAAGTAGTAAGTATGCTTCCTTGTCACTTTTGCACTGTATATATTTGTACATCATCACACATCTTGAATTAATTAAGTGTTTGGATGATCAACTTCTAATGGTCTCTAAGTAAAAAGAGCGCAAGGGTTTCTGAACCATGTTTGTGACACACACAGACCTGTGCACATTAACAGTACTATCGTTTTTTAAAAGCATTTAGAAGCCCTGGAGTAAAGTGACATTTAAATTAATTCTTGAAGAAGGGTTTTCTATCCTATCATATTATATGCTATAACCAGGGCGTTGGAGTCAGGAGTCGGAGTCGTGGAGTCTTGAGGTTTTTGGGTTGAGTCAAGAGTTGGAGCCAAATTTTGATTTTCAGGTGGAGTCAGAATCGAAAATTAAATTGGTGACTCCTGACTCCTAAAAATTATTAATATAATTTACAAAAACACAGTTACAAAAATGTGAAATGTATCCCAAATTTTACACAAAACTGTTTTCATTTGCAGAATCCTCTGTACAAGTTTGTGGAACTATTTGTTTCCCCAGTTAACCATGTAATATTTGTGTGCAATTATGCCGATAAGCGTAGTTGGGAGTCGGAATCGTAATTCAGGAGTAGGAGTCACTTTTCAAAAATCCAAAGGAGTCACTATCGTTTTCACAGCTATGTGTTTTTCAAGTTTGTACTTTGCTTTACCCCAAGACTGTGATGTCAGAGATTTAGTTGCATATCTTCTTATGTCACGGAGAGCAAGGAACAGGGGGACACAAAATCCAATACAGATTTGAGGGACAGATAATTCAAAAGTACAGTGAGTAACACTGCAAAGGGAAGGGAATTCACAAGTAAAATGGCCAAGGGACAGAGGGACAAAAAAAACCCATTTGGAGCCTCTACTGGAAAAATGAATTTTCTTGCCTTCAATTTTCAAACTGGCTGTGTCACGTCATTCACAGGTTCTGTTGGTCTCCTAATCTTCTTATTTGATGAAGTACCTTAAGTCATTTAATTAGTTTGTTTATTGTCACCTATGCTGCTAGATATGATAAGCACTAAATCAAGTGATTAACTAGCTGTAGCTGACATCACACAAGCAAGTTGAAAGGTAATCATGAAACTGTTTGGGTCGCCAATCTGCAAACAGCTGTAAGCATGGTGTAAATGGTTGGCTAATTCACCTATTTTGACAGTATTTGACACCTGCTTAAAATTTGATGCCTTAATATTTCTTGAAGACATTGCAACTATAGAACCATACAAGCCGGATGAAATCCCTTTGACATATGACACAAATTTAACACCAGGTGACGTCTAGTAGGTCACATGATGGCATCACTATTTAAATGCATTTTGACAATTACCATATGATATATTCTTATTTTCAGGTGGGGTATGTCGCCATATTTGTGATGGATGATGGCACGAGTGCGGTTGGCCAAGCAGCTAGGATAAGTGCAGATCATAGAACAGGAGGTTGGTGTCAAGTTGATGCCATAAATTTTATTGTTCCATGACCACCATGTAACAAGCCCCCTGATTGGCCAACAACCCACCTGAATTAAAAAATAATAATAAATTCCAAAAAAAAGAAAGAAATTCAAAAAAAAAATCCAAAAGACAAATTTCCAAAAACACAAAAAATGATAAATTCCAAAAAAGGTCTCCCTAAAAAAAAGAAGCCAAAATAAAAAATTCCAAAGTACGAAGAAAAAAAGAATTCTAAAAATAATCATTCCACAAAAAAAATTGTCATGGAACATAACAATTGTGGACTTTCGGCCTCGGTGAATATCACTGGTCATTTTTTCCTGTTTTAGTGTTTGTTTCATGGTATAAGCCGGTTATTCGCCATGGGATTGGGAACACAGCCATGGCCGTTAGTTTTCACTCAGCTGCTATGCTTCACCATGGCGCTATCAGTGTGACCAATCATAACAAAGCACATACTTGCTCAATCTTCACCAAATTGTCAGGAATTATAGTCTGTACACAGAAGCAGGTGATCTGAAAAAAATTTTTGAATGAAAGAATGTAACATAGTGATTGTATGGCAAAATACTAAATTAGTTGAAATTTAAGCATATATTGACGTTGTCATTTGCATGACGTTAATCACACTTGTTTTTGACAGGTCAGGGGAATAAAAAACTCTTTGATTATGCCAACATTAATCTTGCTCAATTTCAGGGTTATGGCGGAGAATGAAATCTGAAGCTCTGGCACAAACCATGAAAAAGTTTAAGATCAAGAAAATCAAAATTACAACATTTGTGAAGGATTTTGCCTTGGAAAAGATCCGCATCGACGCAGTAACATACAATTTTGTATTAACAAGAGTGAGTTGGCTTATCTATTATGTGCATATATTTAATTTGTTTTAACACTTTTAGTCATCAACACAACTTTAATATAGATATTTATATAGCCTACATGTCAGGAAGTGTTTGGATATCTCCACACCACTTCAAGATTAGATTCATGAAGATACATATATATATATACATCTACATGTATTCGGAACTGATTAAAAAAAAGTATTACCAGTGGTAAAAATGTAACATTTTCTTTATATTACAGAGAGAAATGCGCATTGCGCACTGAGTATTTTTTTATTAATGAAATGTCAGAAATGTGTAACAAACTTGCAACACTTATCTGAACTGTATCTTAATTGTCTTTATGCAGGGTGTATCTAGAAATGGCCTGGAGGAGAGGGTATAACATGCGGCGAATACGCCATTGCTCAGGCCTTTTCAGATATTCCCATATTTAATTTTGGCGTAATAATAATCCATCAAAAACAAATTCTGTTAATTTGAAATTTTTAAAGAAGCTTTACTTCGATTTTAGTGAGATCAATATTTGTGTCCTATCAATCAAATTATGGCTATTGATCTGTTGCATTTCTTGCTTAACTCTTTCAGACAATCATCAAAATGAACTTCAACCAGAACACCAAAGCTGAAATCTTGGGCAAACCTCTGAAACTTCCTATATCAAATGTTGGAGCAGCAGATTTCAGGTCTATTCTCTCGCATCCTGACAACCAATGGAAACTCTTTCCTCACAGAAGGATAATGTTGTCTCAAGAGCCTTATGACATCATGCCTTCGAACACTGATATACTAATTGACAGATGTTGTGAAATGCTTTGTACTTACGAAAATGAAGATGACTTTGAATGTTCTATTGTGTCACTTGGACAATGCTTCCAAACTCCAAAAGGGCTGAGGTATGACATTGAGATTTACACCCAGAACGTGGAGTTAGCATTTGACCACATCACCAAACATGTTCAATTATCCTTCAAGTATTACGAAAGAGGAGTCCATTCCATTTGGGTGTTTATTCCTGCTCACCTCCCAGAAGACGTCATGGCAGATCACCTCCTAACCAACTTTCCTGTGGAAGACCCACTCCAGAAGTCCAGCATATCTCTGTTTGAGTGTGAATTGAATGCTTTCTCTAAATTATGATTGTTTTTTTTTGTTTTTTGTTTTTTTTTCAGTCACTTTCAGTTATGCACCTACTCATCAGATTTGGTTTGTTGTCCCATCAATTCTGCTGACACCTGTTTTTATCAGCGCTTAAGTTGTTCACTAAACATTGCTGAACCAAACAAGTGCATTTTTTTGGTTTCTTCCTGTGGTCTTGAAGGCCCCAGTGCTCAGGGAAAGTTTTGACAAAACAGTATTTTGCTGTTCAGTTTATTATAATAAAAATGCTCTAAACAGCATGTCAATTTCTGGCAGACCCCGTAGAGGAGCTGCCTATGAGATTGAAATTCTGCCATATCTTGCGGGTCAAGTTTCTGCTGCCTGCCTTCTTCAATCATAATGCCATTTACCATGTATCATGTGATCGGCCTCCACGTGAAGTGATCAACTTTTGGTACATGTTAATCCCATAATAAACACTCTGGCAAGGGAAATCCATTCAACCCAATGCTGTAGCAATGAATGACATCATATGCATCCCCCCCCCCTTATCTCCAAGGGGGTTCCCCAAACAAGGCATCGGTCTGAGCAAGTGTGCAGTGTGCAGTCAACTGTGACCTGTGCATTGCTGCTGATTGTTTGCCAATTACACTGTGGCAAAACTGGACGAGGGTAACTGAGTTACCCTCGTCTCTAAAATAGCCTTAAATATTATGTAATCATGAATATGAGCTTATTAGTGATTTTACAAGTTATTCAAGTGGTGTATGACCATTATCAGCTATCGAAAATAACATTACAATAAAGAGGAAGTGCTGATTCAGGCTGTGTGACTCTAGAAATGGCTTAAAGCACCTCCGAAATGATGAGGGTAACTGCATCTCGAGACGAGGGTAACTGTGGCCATGCTTGTTGCTATGACGAGGGTAGTTGTCCCCTTTACACTCAGGATTAATATCAATAAACTCAAAGAGAATAGACAACAGGACATAACCATGCCATCACAAAATGTACAATAACTACCATTCAAAAATTCAGCACAAAACTCTATTTCTGTTTTGTCAATCACATCTGAGACTTGTGTTCTTGTTTTCTAATCCTTACTGTCCTTGAAATATATGGCTTTTACTTTTCTTCTTTTTTTCCAAATTCTGAATACAGTTTACAAAGCAATAAGTTATACATGTAAATAAAATGTTTGACAAAAATATGTAAAAACTATGGATTTTTGTTATTGTTTTTGCTTAATGGGATATATGCTGATTACTGTCTGTCACTTTGATATTGAAAATGAGTGGACTGTTGCACTGTGAAAATGGTACTTCGTGTTTCATCATGCTGATGATTTGTCATGATCATACCCAATACTTTCAATGTTAATTTGATTTAAGGAGACTAGTCCGTAATCCCGCTTGTTGGTGACAGCCAAACGAAAGGATTATGCATCTGATTTTCACTCTAAAACCAGTTATGATAGACCGAGGTCACAGTCTTCACGTTGCTGTAAGCAACATAGACTGATTGAGGACATATCATTGACTGAGAACTCTTGAAATCATTGGAAGCAATAAGTGATAATAACAAACAATCAAACAAGAACACAAACAGAAAACTGCAAAGTGCAAACAGAAAGCAACATAAGCAGTCATCTGCTTTTGTCTCCAGTCTCGGCATGTTTCAAACACCAATAGCAGTGAAGTGGGAGCGAACATTTATTTCTGGACGTCCCTTTAAAAAATATCACAAAATGTGTAAGTCCTAATCACTTGAGAAAAAATATCTGTAATCCTATCTATCTAGCTATCTACCAATCTATCTATCTATCTCTTGGCCCTTATCTATCTGGGACCCTATCATTCAATCTAGGCCTATCTATTGATTTTTTTTTCAATCTGTGTATGTATATCTTTCTATATATTTTTGATTTGTTTTTTTGGGAAGTTTATTCTAAAACTGTCTCAAATATAAGTTAACATATAAAGGCATGATGTCATTGTGCTATTGTGAGGGTAAAGTATGCATTTGTGGAAAAGGGAGACATATACCTTGATTAAAATAACACTTTGTAAAGAGGGCTGCAAATTCAATTCTGTGAATATGCGATCTGAACATCTCAAATGTGGTCTTAGTCAATCACTGTACACTGAAGAGTGTTTGGAATCAGCCACTCAGATCATACATGAAATGCTTGACTGAGTCCAAAGCTATTCATTTTAAAACAATTGAAGTACGAACAGAGAAATTGAATCATGAACAACATACTGATTAACAGTTATCATTTTAGTCAGAGGCTCCCTACTTTCAACCTGAAACTTGTGTCATTTTTTGGTGGTAAAATATCTAAAATAGGCCGATTTTGACACTTTAAAGTACAGGGAAATTATGAAAATGCCACAGAATACATTTTAAACCATTTCCTATCCACCCATGCCTTTAATTTTGATGAAAATAGCTCCTAAACTGCCGCGACACGATCCTGAGTCGCAGATGTAGTCCTCAACCTATGTATTGTCTCCCAAACTTGACAACTGCATTGTGAAGGTGGGTCTTCCTATCTACTATTAATACAGCTTAAAAACTAACATCTAATTGAAGTATTATCATGAACATTTGTACTGATGTGGCTGAATATCCAGTCCTGGGTTCTGAAAAGTTTCACTATAAAGCATTGAGAATCGGCTGCAATAGGCCACATTTTGTGAGACTTCTTCAAGAATCGAAATCACAACCAATGCAAATCAGGGGAGAAAACATTTTTGTATTAAGTCCATCAGAGTCATTTTCAAGTTCACGGATAATGAAAGTGGTTCCCTTGACTCCTTAAATCATTTTTGCTGCATTTTGTTGGTGCAATATTTGGGCTGAATTTTAGCCCAAATTGCCGTTTTCCAAATTTTGTTTGTCACAATCTCACCGATTCAAAAAATATTGTGTCAAAAGCTTGAATAATAACCCCAATGAGGCAATCTCGTTAGACTTCTTTTTTGACAATTTGAAATTATTAACCTCTTAATGTGATGAGTATTTCAAATTACAGCCTCATTTCACTTTGCTAATCCCAAGTTTGAAACAACCATACAGAACTACAGTTTGTCACGTCAAGCATTGGGACAGAAATTTTGCATTGTTTGTACAGTCCATAAAAATCAACAAAATGAAACTGGTGGTTTTCACTGATACAAACTTGATTAGAACTAAGTCTGGGGTAGCACTGTGGTGCATTATTGTGACATTACTACCCATTGTATGTCATATTGGCAGCATCACAATGTCAACATTGCGCGAAATTGGACTGCCGTTTCATAAAAATGGACCTGCTTTGAATTGGCCTCTTTGGCTCTCCTTTTCTCCATACGATTATTGCAATCAGGTAACATTGTATTTATGATGAAATGCTCTGGCTTTCATACTGATTATAGCTGGAATTTCTGCAGCTTTATTTCGAACTTCGTGTAATTTAATGGACATTTTCAGTTCCACAAAATGAACAAATTGAGCATGAGAAAGAAAAGAAAAGCCACAAATAATCTCGTAGGCCTATCCCCCAACCACATTTTATCCCCCAAGCCATTTCTAGATACGCCCCTGGACATTTTATTTTATTCTGGGATGTAATGCCTACCAGTTATACAATTTTAGTGATTGGATCATTCTTCCTCCCTTTATCGAACATATTACTTCAGGAAAGAAAACCCCAGATTGTTTGCTTTCTAAAAAGAAAAAAGGCTTTTGATGGCATTAAAAACGATTGAATCTTGTTAAATATTTTTGTGAAGAAATACTGCCAATTGATTAGTTATTTCAGAATAGAATAGTTAATTATACAGTTATAAATAGCATATCAAACATGGGATTAACACAATTTACAAGCAGTTACCCTCGTCATCAACCACAGTTACCTTAGTCATTCAATTTGGTGAAAAGCAGTTACCCTCGTCCTTCTTTAACATGGGATCCAATGGGATAACCTGGTTTTTTCAATTAATTTTGAGAAATTGAGACGAGGGTAACTCAGTTACCCTCGTCCAGTTTTGCCACAGTGAATTAGGGACCAATAACTTCATATTTCTGTGTTGTGACTTTTTTATTTGTGAATTACAGTAACACCACTGAATGATCTGATTTAAATAAAGCAAACTTTGCAGGTATGAACAATGTGCAGAAGACGTTCTCTAGCACTAAATACATAACAGCTGTATCATTGTTCTGCAAAGGTGTGACGTTTAATTGGCTGACACATATTTAATTGAGCAATTCATTACAAAAAAAGAAAACGTTTTCAAATGCAATTGTACAGAAAAAAGGGTATCTCTAGCAAATAGCAATCAACAGATTACAACAAAAAAATCCCGTATGCATTTCCCATTTACATTTTGGGCCATGGGGAACATATAACTAAGTTTCTCACTATTATCACATATTAATGATTTAATGGCAAATTCTCACTGCATGCCACGAGGTCTGCTTTAAAGTGCCTTGTGCATGTTATGTTTTCTTCCTGTCTCAAACATATTGTCAGACAACACTTTCATTCTTCAGACTGGCACAGTGTCACATACTTGCCTGATTGCCATTTCTGTGACATTATACCGCTGTTTGCTTTTTCTCACCGATCAGAAGGTAGGATTTCGCTCTGATATAATGCATATCACAGCTCATACACCTGACCATGATATTGCATGCTTGGCTGACTACAAGTTGACAAAATTGAAGGAAACACTGAAACAAAACTGACCAACAAAGGATTAAAACTGACCAACACAGACAGTAAACAAGGAGGAAGATTGTATCAAGTGTAACTGGTCTCAATAAAAAGGCTGTATTCACTCTTTTTTATACCAATATCTGAAATAATGATCAAATCTATGGTCACTTGATATAATAGTTCATTTTGGATAGGCAATTAAGCTGCAAAAAAAAATAGCGGAGAAGCTGACCAACAATTTTGGCCCAATTTGGCGAGCTAAAAGAATTATTTTTTCTTCTTAATTCGGGGGCTGCCGTACCCCGAACCCCTGCTTCTTCTTATTTCTACTATTTTTCTAATGTATTTCGTAACTTTAAAAAATAAAATTTGCTCAGCGACTGTAATAATCAGCCTCACCAAAGAGACCATGGCTGAGAGGGCTGCACTATCGACCTACCTATCTATCTAAACATCTTTTAATCTATCTATCTATCTATCTATCTATCTTTAGAATTCAAATTAATCTATGAAATTAATGTATTGTATTATTTCTATCTATCTATCGACCTTTCTATCTATCTTTCCATCCATCTTTCTATCTACAAAATTAATGTATTGTATTATTTCCTGAGAATAAAGAATTCTGACCTGTTGCCTTCAGGGCTGCCAACCTTCAAATGAACTGAGGAACATGAATGTTCAACAAATACAATGAAATGTTGTTAGATAACACCCTTGTTTGTGACGATATGGAATAATCCTCGGGCTAAAACCCTCGGATATATTGCATATCGTCACAAACGAGGGCGTTATCTACTACTTATACCACTGTTTGCTTTTTCTGGCCAATCAGAAGGCAGGATTTCGCTCTGATATAATGCATATCACAGCTCATACACCTGACCATGATATTGCATGCTTGGCTGACTAAAGTTGACAAAATTGAAGGAAACACTGAAACAAAACTGACCAACAAAGGATTAAAACTGAACAACACAGACAGTAAACAAGGAGGAAGATTGTATCAAGCGTAACTGGTCTCAATAAAAAGGCTATATTCACTCTTTTTTATAAATACCATTATCTGAAATAATGATCAAATTTAAGGTCACTTGATAAATAGTACATTTTGGATATGTCATATGCAAAAAAAATAGCGGAGCAGCAGACCAACATTTTTGGACCCATTTGGCAAGCTCAAAGAATTATTTTTTCTTCTTAACTCGGGGGCTGCCGCCCCCGAACCCCTGCTTCTTCTTATTTCGGGGGCTGCCGCCCCGGACCCCTGCTCCTTGCTTTCTGTTATTCTTCAAATGTCTTTCATAATTTAAAAATAACATTTGCTAAGCGACTCCCCAAAGTGACCTTGGCTGAGATGGCAGCACTATCGATATACCTATCTATCTATCTATCAATCTATCTATCCGTCTATCAATCTATCTGTCTATCCATATCTATCTATAAAATTAATCAATGAAATTAATGTATTGTGTTATTTCCATCTATCTATCAATCTTTCTATCTATCTTTCCTTCTATCTACAAAATTAATGTATTGTATTATTTCCTGAGAACAAAGAATTCTGACCTGTTGCCTTCAGGGCTGCCAACCTTCAAATGAACTGAGGAACATGAATGTGCAACAAATACAATGAAATGTTGTCAAACAAGAAAGATTGAAGGCAAACAAAGGGATTTAAATTAATTTGTTTTGTACTTAGTGGTATAAGTTAGATAACACCCTTGTTTGTGACAATATGCAATAATCCTCGGGCTAAAGCCCTCGGATATATTGCATATTGTCACAAACGAGGGCGTTATCTATTACATATTGTCACAAACAAGGGTGCTATCTAACTTATACCACTAAGTACAAAACAAATTAATTTAAATCTCTTTGTTAGCCTTCAATCTTTCTTGTTTGACAACATTTCATTGTATTTGTTGCACATTCATGTTCCTCAGTTCATTTGAAGGTTGGCAGCCCTGAAGGCAACAGGTCAGATTTCTTTGTTCTCAGGAAATAATACAATACATAAATTTTGTATATAGAAAGATAGATGGAAAGATAGACAGAAAGGTCAATAGAAAGATCAATAGATGGATAGAAATAACACAATACATTAATTTCATAGATTAATTTTATAGATAGAGATAGACAGATAGATAGACAGATAGATAGACAGATAGATAGATAGATAGATAGATTGATAGACGGATAGATTGATACACGGATAGGTAGGTCGATAGTGCAGCCCTCTCAGCCAAGGTCTTTTTGGTGAGGCTGATTATTATAAAAGTCGCTAAGCAAATTTTACTTAGAAGTTACAAAATACATTTGAAAGAAATAATAGAAAGCAAGGAGCAGGGGTTCAGGGGCGGCAGCCCCGAATTAAGAAGAAAAAATAATTCTTTGGGCTTGCCAAATAGGGCCAAACTTGATGGTCTGCTGCTCCGCTATTTTTTTTGCAGCTTGTCTATCCAAAATGAACTATTTTATCAAGTGACCTTACATTTGATCATTATTTCAGATATTGGTATGAAAAAGAGTGAATACAGCCTTTTTATTGAGACCAGTTACACTTGATACAATCTTCCTCCTTGTTACTGTCTGTGTTGTTCAGTTTTAATCCTTTGTTGGTCAGTTTTGTTTCAGTGTTTCCTTCAATTTTGTCAACTTGTAGTCAGCCAAGCATGCAATATCATGGTCAGGTGTATGAGCTGTGATATGCATTATATCAGAGCGAAATCCTGCCTTCTGATTGGCCAGAAAAAGCAAACAGTGGTATAAGCAATAATCCTTGGGCTAAAGCCCTCGGATATATTGCATATCGTCACAAACGAGGGCGTTACCTATTACTTATCACTATGATAGCAGACAAACCTCTCTTATGTTATGCATGGTTTCCTCCCCTCGACTTTTTTTTGGTTGCATAAGGCCAGTCACGGTTGGGCAATCTGGATCAGACAGGTTTTGCACTCTCCTTACCAAGGGGCTGACCATTTCATACCAGGAGGGGGGGGGGGGTTGGGAGTTATTGTTTTTTTTTAATAAATAGTTTTAAATAGTGATGTAAATAAGGGCATTGCTGAATTGAGGAATGAATATTCCGGGACTTTGCATGCTTGAAAGAAATAAAAGCTGATGACGTCACTGTGAAATGAATAATTTTCTGCCAAGGATGACTCTAACCCCCCCCCCCCACTGGAAATTCAATGGTAGCACCCTAACCAAAGTGTAGAGATGGAACTGAGATTTTGTCCGTATTTTACACCATCAACATCTCAAGCCATAAATTAAACACATATATCATAGTAGATTTATGCATGTATGGATAAGCTGATATAAATTCAGTTTGGGCAAAGCTTCTCAAAGATGGATTATCTTAGGAAGAATGTCAACATACGTGAAGCTAGAGCCAGTGATTATGAGGCTGTGTTAGCCATTGACACCAGTATTTATGATGGATTTGACTACTTGCCTCACATGTTCAACTATTATTTGCAGGATCCTAACAGGATTTGCTATGTCTTGGAGGTCAATGGAAAAGTAGTAAGTTTGCTTCCTTGTTATTTTCATAATTGAATGTTTGAATGATCAAATGTGAATGGTCTTTTTAAAAAGAGACAGGTGCGCTTCTGAACCAAGTTTCTGACAAATGCAGTTGTACAAACTGTACATCTAATGCATTGTATATTTTTAAAATATTTGGTGCTCTGATTTAAAGGCCCCTGAGTTAAGCAACATGTACCTATATATTTGAAGGCTTGCTTCTAAAATCCACAGTATCCACTAAAAAGATTGTTATGATACAGGCAGTGGCGGATCCAGGCACGATAGTCTAGGGGGGGCCTGGACATGTTTCGGCATTCGCGGGCTGGCGTTATCGCAATTTTTCAAAATGCTATTATTAATCTTGGTAGTCTAGGGGGGGCCCGGGCCCCTAGGCCCCCCCCCCTGTATCCGCCACTGACAGGCCAAGATAGATGGACAGATAGGAATTTATCATTATGTATTGCATGAAATTTGTCTCGACAGCATGAAAACATGAAAACCGTGGCATAAGGACTGAAATATTAAGCAAAATGAAATTTCATACTCGGAATACCCATGGTGAATAACAGGCTTATACCATGAGACAAACACTCAAACAGTCAAGCATGAGCAATTGAGCATAGGCGTAGGAGGTCAATGAATTTCTGGGGGGGGGCTGCCCAAAAAATTTGCCCAAATAGTCCCAAAAAATATTCTGCCCAAAAGTGCATGAAAAGTTGATTTTCCAAAATTGTTGAGGCGGGACCTCCCACCTCCTCAACAAAGAATATAGGAAATATCACCCCAGGTGATACTGGCATATGATTGGCTGACTAATGCTCAGTTTTGGGGGATTCGCATTGGCTAGAAGCCGGGGAATCTGTCCCAAATTAAAATGACATCAGAGCTTGAAGTTATTTTTCATATATTGCAATGCTAGAGAATAGAGTCATCTCTGAAATCACACTTCAACAGCATAGAAAGAACTTGAGATTCCACGTAAATATGACGAGGACTGTAAAGTTATGCTTGGGTCTCACGGCACGTTACGGAGCACTTTTGGTGTCGGCGGGATGGTATTTCCTGGAAATTTGGATGAATTTGAATGATTTTGTGACATCCCGCCGACGATTTTTCACATCCCACAGAGGTACTTTTTGTATCCCACAGGGTTCCTAGAAATGGAGAGAACTCTGCCATGGATTTAAAAAAAGATTCAACATGCTGAAACTTTTTACAAGTCGCCGGGATAGAGCCCATATTTTTCTCAATTTTTGGATGTCTGGCGGGGATTTTTTCAGGGAGAATGGGTAAAAAACATCTGCAGTGAGATATAAGGACATCCAGTGGGATATAAGGACATCCCCTGCGCCTGCACTCTAAGCCCAGACCACACACTTGACATAAATTGTTTAAGTGGAATCAACTATTTTTCTTTTTTTATTCTGTGTCAGCTTATATACTATTTGTCAGTTTCAATGGATTGATATTTTAAGTCAACACAACACAATCTTTTTCAGCCATACTCGTGAACTTCTGAGACACAAACAGAATAAGTTTACTCAGCTTAATTTGCTTATGCCAGATTTGTTATGCCAATAGTTGAACATCCTATTTATGTTCGATTCATTGGACAAGCAAAAAATAACCTTGTCTTAGCTACTTACTCTGTGGCCACATGGGTTAGTGGTTTGTTTTGCAATCTGATGGTGTTGGCTTCAAACCCAGTGAGATTTAGATATTTCTCGTTACACCTTATATTTATGGTACAAAGGTTGGAGCAAAGGTCAACAAATTTCAATATTTTGATTTGTTTATCATTGTGGACCCTGGTTAGTGTCCTGTCCCACTATGCAGAATCTGAGTCAAATCACATATTCTGTTTTTCATAATCTATTTATAGAATTTTTGAGGAGACTAGGTGAAACAGCTTGTTGCATTTGCTTGACATCGTGGCCACATTGGTTAAGTGGCTGATCTTGTAATGCAAACGTCTTGAGTTCAAATCTGGAACAGAGTGACATTTTCTTAACAATGCAATCTGTCATTTAAAAAAATGACTTGAAGAAACAACCTGGTGTGTTGTGCAGACATTATGGCAACATTGGTTAAGTGACTGGTCTTGTAATCGAAAGGTCTTGGGTTCGAATCTGTAACAGAGTGATGTTTTCTAAATGCCCTCTGTTATACAACTTATGAGAAGACTAGCAGAAACAACTTGATCTTTAGAGTGGACATTGTGGCAACATTGGTTAAGTGACTGGTCTTGTAATCAAAAGGTCTTGAGTTCAAATCTGTAACAGAGTGATGTTTTCTAAATACCCTCTGTTATACAACTTATGAGAAGACTAGCAGAAACAACTTGATGTGTTGAATGGACATTGTGGCAACATTGGTTAAGTGACTGGTCTTGTAATCAAAAGGTCTTGAGTTCAAATCTGTAACAGAGTGATGTTTTCTAAATACCCTCTGTTATACAACTTATGAGAAGACTAGCAGAAACAACTTAATGTGTTGAGTGGACATTGTGGCAACTTTGGTAGGGTGACTAGCCTTGTAATAACGAGGTCTTGAGTTCAAATCTGCGACAGCTTGACATTTTCTTTATTATACTATGTCTTGCAGAATTAGTGAGAAGACTAGGAGAAATAACTTGGTGTGTTCATCAGACATTACGGCCACATTGGTTAAATGACTAGTGTTGTGATACAGACTTCTTGAGTTCAAATCCCTGACAATTAGACATTTTCTGTATATTATGTAATTTATTGTAGAATTTCTGAAAATGTCAATGGAAATGATGTCAACTTGACATTGTGTATGTGGACATGTTGATCATCTGTGTGCATTGCCTTGACATATTTGCCGGCATTATGAGCAACAACTCCAAATGTTGTTATTTAATGGTATTTTTTCCAGCAGTTCAGTTGAACTTGGAGATATTTTTAAAAATTGTCTAACTGTAAGTAGGATCAAAATATTGAATTTGTCTTTTTCACACAATGCAGGTTGTATTACCACCATAACTTTTAATAATTACTTCAGGGAAAAATATATATTTAATTATGCTTCCGTTGAAATACTTAATACTGGTTTGTGAGCTGCCTTGTAAAAATCTTTGAGCAAGCTGACCTGGGCTGCAGGCCATTATTTTATCTTAATTACAACCACAATGATATGATCTACAGATTAGAAAATTCAATAAATCATTACGATAAGTTGTTTTAATAAATGTGACTGTATATGAGTGTCTTTTTAAACATTGACTGGATATCTTGTTATAATAAGTAAAGTGCTGACATCTATATGTAGAAAGTGGTGTTACCCACACTACAATGTTGTTAGCAGTTTTTCTTGTCATAATTCCTCTTGATGTTGTTAGCAGTTTTTCCTACAACCTTATTGCCTTAAGGACCATTTCTGACACCTTCAAGACTGTTAACTTGACACAGCAAAGCCATCCTATTGATTTCTCAAATTAGAAGAACTCATCATTTTTGAAGGTAAGAGAACTTGGATATTCTGTAGCAATTAATGCATTTGTCAATATTGAATACTTATTTCATTGTTATGAATATCAATAGAGCATGAACATGTACTTTAATACAAAAACTTGAAACTGTAATGTGAAATTCAGTATTAAACTATGGGGCATCATGATGTCAAACTAATTCAAAGCCAGAGATTAAAAACTAGCAAATGGAAAGCAATGTCATTATTGCAATATTATCTTAGTGGACATGAAATTGATAATGACAATTATGTTGTCTCTGACCTGATAAGTGATTCATCTCAAATGCTAGACTATGGACAGTGTATATAGGCATTAAGGGGATGACTATTTAGTGTCGAGGGGGAGGGGTTGGAGTTTTTATTTAAAAAAAAAAAAGTTCTTGATCAGTTTTGGTGAAATTGGTGAAATTAATAAATTCTTTTTGGCCCGACTTGAAATAAATAATTTCTTGTGGGGGTATTTTTTAACAAGGTGTTGTTAAATTTGATTTAGAAGTGAATATTTGGCGACTTTGCACACTCAACATTTATAATTGGTGGCGTTAGCCTGAAATAAAGAGGAAAACTCCAAGCCCCCTTGGAAATTAAATGGTTGCCCTTTTTGTCTTGGCATTTTTATGATTAGGTGGCTGGCAACAAAGATAAGCATTCAAATAGCTACAGAAATATTATTTGATGTTCATAAGGTCCATTTGCACTCATTCATTAAAATGTTCATGATATATAGACAGAAAAATGCTGATGTGTCTCAAGCAGCCCTTAGGCTTCGTTTTGAGCCAGATTTTGTCAGAGTGCCTAATTAACTAATAGTAATTATGTCCTAAAATGTGAAGATTATGAAGCCGAGCAATAGGACTAGTTATTGCATATTGCACTAAATATAAACGGCCATACACTTTGTTGTAAAACTCTATTCTCAGTCACACCTGTAGCATTCAGTTGGTTGGTGCAAGTAATTAGCATACTATTAAACTTAAATTTTTCTGGCATAATATAAATAAATATTTCGGACAAACTCAAAACACTCAAAATATTATCCAGTAATCAGGACTTCAAATTTATTGTTAATCATATTCCTAATTCCCAATGAATTTGCAAATTAATTATATTATGTTTTATATAAATTGTGTGCTGCTTGAAAATGATATTGGTAAAATATTTTTCAGATTTACAAGCAGTATTCTTGACATGTCAACCAGAGGATATTTCACGGAGGCACCAGCTGAACTATCTAATTACATCGGATGCAGGAGACTCGAGAAAATTTGCCAGGTAATCATTGTAATACATGTTCTTTGGTTTCTGGTCTTAAAAAACTCAATTCTCGTAAATATACTTGTGTGGAAAGCAGAACATAAAAAATGACTTTTTAGTCACTCTGCGGGAATTATTTGTCATACATACTTGTTTGTCTGTCCACTTGTCTGTGTATTTACAACTGACATCATTCTATATTGCTATCAAATGTTGCCAGATAGGGGAAGGGATACACATGTGGACCATTGTGACTTTTAATTGTTGGAATTTCAAAACTTTCGTCAATTTATGTTTGTTTCTTTCATATTTGCAGAAGAAAATGCATATGAGGCCTGTCACACCTGAGCAGCACTCCAATCATGCTACACTTCTTCAGGGATACAATCTGAGGTCAAAAGCACATTTTTTGCAGGTATGTACAATTCAGTCCATTAAATTAGCTTAAGTGTTCAGAAAAATTGGAGCAGCTTTCCTCTGTCGCAAGTAAATTTGAAAAAAAAAGAAAAAAGAAAAACATAAAACAATCCAAACAACAGTTGAAGAATGTCAACAATGATTAACAGATATCTTGAGATATATGCTGATTGATGATCATTTGCAATGTTGGGTATCCTTTTTCAATTAGTGCCAGTGAGCCACTGGTCACATAAGGATGACAATACATTATGCCATTTAAAAAAATTAATAAGGTAAATGAATAATTCTGCAAAGGAGCGTAATGAATATTTTTGAGAGGAGAGAAAATTGATTTCCGCAAATATCTTAAAGCCACACAGTTAATATTGTTTGATAACATTATATCATCTACATGCAATGCAATGTATGTTTTCTTTTTCAGGATGGAACTTCAAAGGCTACCTTGACTGAGCAACACTGGCTTTGCTTTGTGAGGATCGCGACATTACAACCAACCTCAGTACTGTCACTTATCACACAAACTGTCCAAGAAATTGCTCATACTTCCTCCTTGATTTCATCTTTAGACGAAAGAACATTTAACATGAAGTTTTGAAATTTCTGATGTCCAAACAATGAACAGAAAAAATAACCGTACCTCAGGACGTCTGAAAAATTTTCCCAATGACTTACCGGTGGACAATTTGGTCATTGAAAATTATCCTTGCTAACTTTCTTTATGGAAAAATTACTACATGTAGTTGGCTTTGTTTAAAAATTGTATGCTTGGGATTTTTGGTCACTAGAAATTTCAGATTTGTTGCAGTCACAAATTTGTATGGATATATGCACAACCTTTGTCAGGTTTTGCTTCAATAAATGATTTTTTATTCGTGAATAATGCAATGTATTTGTTCCTTGTAAAGATCTTACTTACGTACATTGTGTTTTTATGTTATGTCTTTCTATGTGTTTTTGTTGCTCAAGTATAATTTGTCATCCTTTTACTTCAAAATCTTGTGAATGACAAATCGTCTTTATGTAAAATTAATGAAGTAACAGATTTATATTTTTCACTTATTGCCTCTCGGCACGATTGACCATTGATTTTATTGACTTCTTGTTTGCTGTATTGAAAATAAATGCCTTTTTAGACTTACCTCTGGTGCTTTATTTTGTTTGTTCAATCTATCTGTTTAATTTCTAAGTTCTAACGGTAGGCTATTATTGATTAAAATTCATAGGGTGTCCCAAAGATGTCCAATTTCATCTTGGTCCAAACCAATGATCAGTGGTTGTTTATCATCCGGTCACTTTTTCTACCAATTATGCTATATCTTCTTATTCACTTGAAAACAGCATAGTACAATCTATCCAGAATAGTTTAACTTATTTGAGCAGGCTCATCCTTTGTTAATTTGGCAAAGGAAGTATAATTGAATCAATTCGGGTTAATCTAATTGATATGAGCTATGATAACACCTTTTTATCAGGTTAATCTCGCATAAAAGTATTTGTTTATATGAACTTAAATAAAATTTGCCATGTTTTCTCAAGTAATTCAGCATATTACAGCTTAATTAAAAAAGGTCATATTAACTTATTAACATTAAGTCACATTCAGTGACTTGATTGTGTTATTTCAGCCATTCTTGCTCAATTAAGATTCTCCTAATCACATTTTGCTAGTCTGCCTTTTTTCTATTATGTGGTTATAAATTATAACTTTTTCATTTTATAGAGTAAAATTGATTTAGTCAGTCAGCCTCAGCTGTGTTATGTCAGAGAAACTTAAAGCCTTTGTTAATTTTGGTTTGATTATATTGTACTAGCATGACCGATTTGCAGAATATTGTCTTGTCCAATTGAAAATTTGTTGTATCAACTCAATTCACTTTATGTGAAACACTGAATTCAGCTTATTTAATGTAGGCCAGGCTAGTGTATCTCAGTTGAGTTCCAGCCCATTTTTTAATTTCTTTAAGTCAGGTAAACTCAATTCACTTAATATTACTGACACTTAAACTGTGAAAATGTTGGCAAACTGAGAGATACAACTTCAACTGAACAAGCTGAACAGACTCAATAAATATATTGCAGCACCGTTGCCCTAATTGAATTAAGTCAAGTCAGCTTGCTGGGGCTTAGAGTGTGTGGGGACCTCCCCTGCCCCTGTGGGATATTTTTACTGTCCCTCTGGGACATCTGCAGCCTCACCAGCAGTTTTTGACATGCCGCACAGGAATTTAGATCTTGCCCACAGGGATATGATCTTATTCCCGCCGATTTAAGACCTTATCCCGCCAATTTACGATCTTATCCCGCCGATTTAACATCTTATTCTGCCGTGATATGCTTTTAATTAATCATATAATTGTTTTATAATCGTTGGGTGTCGCCGGGTTAGCCATATTTTTCCTAGTAATTATCTCAAGGTATCCCTCAGAGGAGATCTGGTTAGCCCTGGAGCTGAAATTCAGGCCACCCTGTCTAGTTAGGAATGAGATGAATTGAGGCTAATGTTACGAATATGAAAATTGCTGTTTGATGTTGATTGTGATGGAGAATAAGGTCAAGTTAAAACATCAATGACATATATAGCAATTTTGAATTCGACATGCAACATCATACTTAGAGAGGAAGTGCGCTTTTAGTTTACTTGTATATACACTAGAAAAACCCACTGACAACATACATTACGCAGCATGTATAAAAACGGTAATTATCCAATAAGAGTAGAAAGTAGCCCTATGGTAGATGATTATGGCCTGTCACACAGATTTAAATCTGTGACTTGTCATGGCAGATGTGAATGTTTGCATTTCCAGCAGAGGGCAGCTAGATAGCTTTGTTTATTTTCGTAGTAAATATGTTAAAAATCAACTTGCATGTAAGCATCTGAATTTGGTACAATAATATGGCTTTGATAACACAAAGGTCAAAATACGGCAACGCTGCCTTATAAGGCATCCCCCGATGCCATTTTCGGCAACCGTTGCCAAATACGGCATCGCGGAGATGCCGAATTCGGCATCTCCGTAATTCAAATGTATCTCGGCAGATGGCGCTAATGATCGGGGGTGACGTATGTGCTGCCACCTTGAGTTAATATATATTTCTTTCATTCTATCCAAGGAAAATGGAAATTTATCCAAGAATTTTTTTATTTTTGCTGTTTTTTTGGTGCAATTTAGCAAATTTGTGTGTCTGGTCACTAATTTTGGCTGTTTGAATCTTGGTAATCACACATGGACTTGAATAAAATCAATGGAGATGCAGAGAAAAAATACAGAAAAGACCAGAATTATCAGGGGTTTAACTAGGATTTTTAATGATGGAGGCACAATGAGGCAGGGGGTCTGGATGCCACTTCCAGCTATCAGAAAGCAATCATATCCAGAAAGCTTTAGAGGCATTCTCAGCAATTTGTAGTCCTGATGATGCCTGAAAGGCAGGTCATGATACATTATTAGAGTCACTGAGTTGAAATTTAAAAAATAATCAACGAAATATAGTAAATGTATTATAATGACTGAAACAAATGGCATGATATAAACTCAGTATGACAGCCTTCAAGGTCTAAGTCAGGAGTTACTGCCACAAGACTTGAAAAAATTCTTGATGCCGCAAAAAGATATCAAAGATTCTAGAATATATTCTATCTTGTGTAAAAAAATTGTGCTCTTTCTGATGGCGACCTGTTTAAGTGTCTTTACAATGATCTCAAGCTGCTATCTTACCATTTAAGTGAAAAAACGGGCGAAAAATGCTCATTTTTGGTGACAAATTGTTCAGACATCAAAGTTTGACTGTCTCTCTCTTGCTAAATATCAAAGTTTCATGATAATTGAAGGTACCATGACGTTCCCCATTGTCCAAAGTTTAAAATGGCATCCAGTTTGAGTAATTTGCACCAATATATGCGGCTCTGTAACCAGAATATTGAAAGAAAGTCAAGTGACAAAAGTAAAAACAATTTATTAAAATGGCGTGAAGCTCCTATTTGATTTTGATTTTTTCAATGTCACTAACATATTTATGGACATGAATTATATATCAATGTGTTCAGAAGGACCAGACGAAGGCAATAGATTACATAAAAATGTCACTGCTTTACGTATTTAGGATCACACACACAAAACATGAAGCTGCTGCTTTTCACTTCTGAATGTGTGAAAAAAATATGTCATTTTTCTAAATAATTGCATTTCGTCAATTTTTGTCATACAGGTCTGAAAGTCCTCGTTATGCGCAGATAGTTATATTAAAACGAGTTTGTCTTAATTTTTCGATGTCTGCCTCCATAAAAAAATTTTTCAGAATTTTATTTCTGAAATCGGCAATTCCTTGGTTTGGGTTAAACTATCGGAAATATAGGTTGTTAGTACTCAAAATGAAGCTTATTTTCTGCTGAGTTTGATGGTGTAAAAAGTATTCCTGTGTAATGAATATTAAGCAAAATATAAGAAACCGCAACTTAGACCACAAAATGTTTGTCATTTCAACAAAACATTCATACCCATACATGCAGTCATCGTAGTTTTTGATGCACCATCATAGAATTCAAGTATATTTATACCATTTGACACCTCTGTCAGCCAATCATGACCCAGTATTTCACTGCAATAAAACCCATATTCTTTGTTGTCCAGTTATCCTCCCATGGGAGAATAATAAGTGAAGGTGTGAAAAACCACAGCAACAAATGACAAGTTTCAGTTTTGTCTTATGGTATAAGCCAGTTATTCACTGCGGGATCGGCAATATGTGTTTATCACTGCTCGGGCTAACGCCCTCGCTGGATAAATCACATATTGCCTCTCCCTAGGTGAATAACCTATACTTATTACTGGTATTAGAGCAGCTGTATTACTGAAGCCATAGACCTACAGACAAATTTATAATAATTTGAGGGTATCTAGCGCACCCCACTGAAGGGAGCTTTACAAATATGGGTGTAACTTCCAAAATAAAAGTTTGGGCGCATTTTTATATGCAAAATTAAATACGTGACAAAATTTCACATAAGATAGGCTGAAATTTGAATAAATTTTGCGTAAGCTGGAAAGTGGAGTTTGGCAGTAATTCCTGACAAAGATCTTAAAGCCTGTCGTATGTATGTATGATTCGATATTCTACACCACAAAAAGGCCAACAATCTTGAAAATTTGAGTCTCTTGCTGCCTCCTGTTTCTTGCCTCTTTTCTCCCTTTTCAAACAGCTTTTCTCTCCTCCATTCTTTCTTCTACTTTCCAGTTTATTGCCTCCTCCAGTCCTACATCGGTGCCCAGTCCCTTGCTACCAGTGTTGGAGTCAAGGCCAGGACTTCCGAGACCGAGGCATGAGCATCCGAGACCTAGGCGAGATCAAGGGATTGACCCTCCGGGACTGAGGCCAAGGCATCAGCTGTCGAGACCGAGACCGAGGCCAGCAGAACAAATTTATAGTTCGCTGCCATTGAAGCTGCTTTCGCTTTGAATATTATAGACATTTTTCAATGAGCAGTCTTGGTATATTTCTGGCCGGGAATTTATTGTTTACTGAAACAGCGGGTGGAAGAATAACTTTTGACTCTTTAGTGTACAATGTCCTCAGTACTTACCTTCAAAATAATTAGACGCATACATTAATAGTCGATCCACCAGAAATTTATTTCATGAGTGAAAGGAAAGAATTTTTTTCATCATGGCTGGACAAAAAAAGCTGCTGAGTTCCAATTCATTATAGGCAGTTCATTTTGTTATTATATCAAAAGTAATTGTCCAGCAAGCAATAACGTTTATAAAACATTGAATCAATCTTTTAAAAAGGTTTAAAAACCAAAACACAAGTTTTTTCTAATGCTAGAGTGCTTACCGGGCGGCTACGTTTTGGATATCTGTATATATGATAAGTGTGTGCTGATTTTTCCCTGTGGACGGATTAACCAGCAGCCTGGACGGATTTGGGTGCCCTAACCTTTAATTTTTGTTTCCATGGTTTCGGCAAAAATATTTGTGTGTTTTACTTTTTTCTGACTGCCGAAAATAGTGTGGAATTTGTCCCTTCCAATGGACTCATTTTTACCCCGCAGGCTATACATAGCCTACGGGGTTCTGCAGTCCTCAACGAGACTGGTGCTGGGGATTTCGTCAAGCATAACTCACTTTGTGTTGCTCATATTTCATTCAAATTTTGCCTGTTATCTTATTTTGTCATGCAGATGGGAATGACAAGTTTCCAGGCATTTCTAGCAATTAGATGTGCGTAATTGATTGTTACCAAGAATCTCATGTACACTGTCAAAAATGACTGGAATTATTTTCTCAAAACTATCTTTGACTTCTAAATATCTTACATTATTTCTTCTACATTCTCCGAAATAGTGATGTCAGTGTCAAAAAAATCTTCAGACCTGGTATAAGCTGTCAGTTCAGAAAGACTAGAGAAATGTGGATCTCCACCTTAGGCAATGTGAACTGTCACAGTAAACAAGAACAAGTAAGTTTTTACAGCAAATCCTTGACAGTGCACGTGCTTATCTGTCATGTGTAATGATGTGGGAAAACAAACCAATAAATTGTCAATCTGAGGTGCCAGTGACATGCCACATGTGTTCTGAAAGGGGTGGAGAGTTGGGTAAAAAATGCCCTTCAATGGAATGTGCTTGGGCTGAGGCGTAAATGGAAAGTTGTACACCTTTGGTAATCTGCCTTTGGCTCTACTCAAATTACTGTACAGTTCAAGTGGTTATCAAATCCCTTTTAACAATTTTCAACTGTGAACTATCATATTATATAACAAGTGATTTTGAGCATTTTAGCATCCATGTATACATGTATATGTATTAACAAATCCAGAACCATTTTAATCCATAAATCAAACCAATGAGCCAAATTTCAACTTCCCTGATTTTCCCCTGCATGGAATTGATTTCACTATTTCCCTGTCTGCTGGGAACCCTTAAACACCACTCAACATGCTAAATCCCCTCTGGAAATTATAAATACCTGGCTATGCCACTGTACACAGGTAGGCCTATGAAATTCCCTCAACATTTCCACTATGGCTTATTATTATTTAATGGCATTTTGGAAGCTAATGGCATGTTGGAGGTAGGAAAAGCACTCCTCACAATGCAGGGTGTATTGGAGGGGGAGGAGGTCCTGACCAATCCGGGCAGATCCGCTGCCCTGGTCACATCGGTGCCATGTTAAAATTTCAGGGCAAAATAGCGACAGCCCCCCCCCTGCGAAACGGGTTTCCCGTATGCCTATGGGGGCTCTCGAGTATGGCAGGTTTCCAGGCACGTGGCGTGCCCGGATATGTTCCTAATAGCCTTGTCATATACTTATGCATCCCTGCCTACTATATTTTGTCTCTGAGTGCTGAACATGACCTTTAGAAAACAAAAAAGGAGAACAAAAGAGAGAAAACAAAACCCCCAAAAAACTCACTAAAAGAAGTGAAGAAATGCTACATGTGTGAAATATCATGGTGAGCAACTTACAATCTTGCCCAAATGGGGTGTTAATTCAACCACAAACCACAAAATGACCTGTTATAGCCCCAGTCCCTTGGTTACTCTTTTGATGAGTCCCATCTGGATTTCTAAAATCCCCAAGTATGTGTTATATATGTTTACTACATTGTTTAGAGTTAGATTGTAAGTACATTCTGCCATGAAGAAACTACAGCTGCTGTTGCTATTTATTTATGCATGCTGTCACACATCTTAGGCATATAAAAGATTGGACATCAATTTTACAGCATGATCTTTGGTGGTCATCAGATACTAGTAATTTAATTATTTTATAAGAATGTGATCTAAGATAGTTACTACAATATATACCTATCCATCAATCTATCATATCATCAATCTATCAGATATCCATCTTTCAGAATGGATGGGTGACTGGGACTTTACATCCTGTATTTATGCACTCAGAACATTAATTAGGACAGGGTGATACAGTAATGAGGCAAAGGATGATTGAAACTGCTGTCTAACATAGATTAAGGTGACCAGGCCAGAGCTGGATTTGAACTTGGGACACAGTGATAGAATGACCTGAGTGGTACCAACTGAGCAACTGTCGTCCCATCATTACTATCTATCTATCTATCTATCGATCTATCTATCTAATAGTATCTATCTGTCTATCTATCTATAAATCTATCTATCTGTCTATCTATCTATAAATCTATCTAATGAGTTTCATTGTTTTCAATGATTCAATAAAGTATTATCGTATCGTATCGTATCTATCTGTCTATCTGGATAGATGATTTGGGCTTTATCAGGGGTGTATCTAGAAATGGCCTGAGGGGGGCATTATATAGAATAGAATAGAATAGAACATACTTTTATTCGTCCATTCATAATGTTACAAACAGAAACTTTCAGTGGATTTGAGCACATTCACACACACATTCATACAATCACAGTAGGCAATAAGTTAACCTGGGCCTATGTTGGATCCTTCACCTCATTGCCTTGTCCTCCTCCTGTCCTTATTAGCCTACCAGTGCATAAATACAGGGCATAGAGCCCTACTCATCCATGCATCCATCTCCACACTGCTTTATCATGTGATATACACCCATGGCCCAGGGAAATAGAAGGTGGTGATATATCAATTTCCTTAAAACTTCTAAGGTATGATGCTAAATTGTGAACTTCGGTGGCATACCTCAGACAGGTACTTCCACCACCCCCCCCCCCAATATTGAACCTGTGTCCGCAGGTGCTCCCCCCTTATCAACAGTGTCATCTGTGTTAAAACATGCAATAAGCATTCTTGAGTGCTCACTGCTCAGTACCCCCCCCCCTCCAATTATATTCATTTTGTATTTTTTTATAAGACAAATAATATCATCTTGAACACATATCACATATCAGTCACAATGAGAAATTCTGAGTGGAATCTCCACAAAAATTTAATGTGCATGTGATTTTTTAATAATCCTGTCCTGTTCAGATCATATTAAATGCTATTTGATTTGCCATTAATTTAGGAAACTAGAGCATGACTTAAAAGTTTTTAATAAACCCTGTTTGGGTGTGTCTTTCATTTGGGGTTGAAAATTTGTCTGAGTGTCAGCCATGTGGTGTCAATTACTGAGGGTTCCAAAAGTGCAATGTGATGACATTTTTACAACACAGACCCCTGATAAGGCCTTACACAGTTTGTGTTGGTTTTGAGACTTATGCTAAGCACTGTTCTATTTAATTTGCACAAATGCATAATTCCTGTGTGACATTGCTAGCTTATGGGGGAAGTATTACTGCATGCTGACCAGTGACCACTCTGCTTAATATATGCTGTAAATTACTGCCATTCCACATTTCCAATGCACTGACACAGTCAAACCATCTAACTCTATACACAGTAGGCCATTAAATACACAGGCATTATAATTTCTTACAAAAAGGTCACATTGCTAAACGTATCCTGTATACAACACATACTATATAAATTCAATAAGTGCAGTGACAAGCTTTTTTCTCAAAATGATTGTAATGCCTGTGATTAAATACAATGTTATGAGAAACACTAATTGATCAGCTTATTACTGATCGGCGGTGGATCCACACACGGTAGTCTGGGGGGGGGGGGAGGGTTAGCATTTACGGTTCGGCATCAGATTATTGAAGTAATCACATTATAAAGCAAATTTCACATGACACATCGATGAGGCATGTTAATGAAACTTGTTTTTTGGTTCTCAACGTCAATATTGGGATATACTAAATAAAAATATCGCTGTATGTATTCACCCAGCAATCCACACTTACAATAGGCCTAACAAGTGAATTTTCAATTTGAGATTCTCGCCTTCCAGTGCCTTGCACAGTATTTTTCTTTGCAAACAATACTGGAATTTATTACTTTTGTATGCATGTAACAGTATCCGAATGGTCTCAATGGCTTCACACAGAGCCAGCGGGGTTTACGTGCTTGCACGGTATTTTTATTTTTGTATCTATGCTCATTGTCCTAGAAATACAGTTTTGGCCAAAAGTGGACAGATTTGCCCACCTTTACTCTACTATAAGGCCTATTCATTAATAAACTTAACTAAATCAGCTTCTTCTACCTTAATTCCCCGACAGCAAGAATTGCAAAGATAAATGTTAGAATAGTCGTTTTGGTGTTATTTTACTGTTTTATCACTGAAAGGGTCAAAATACGGCAACCGTTGCCTTAAACAGCATCGGGGATGCCTCAAACAGCATCGGGATGCCTTAAACGGCAGCGCTGCCGTATTTTGACTTTTGCCGAACTGATAACGGTTTACAGGTTTACAAAGTATTACTGCTGTAGTTGGAAAATTGAAAGCAGGAGAAAATAAATTGTAAAGTTTTTGATGACTTGTCATGACAGATTCATGCAATCCTGGATTTGGGGCAGATGCGTAGTCAAAAGGAAGAATAAGGGAGTAGTCAGGAGGTTGATTGGGCTCACCAGAAGGACAGGATAGAAAAAGAGGGATAGGAGGATACTTTGGGTGAGTGAGCTGCCTGGGGGAGACATTTACAGTGCACAATGGTCAGGCCATGTCAGCTGAGGTTTAGTTTGAATGTTAGAATGATAAACAGATTTTCCATAGTCTTTCAATGTTAAGGGAAGTGAGTTCCATATACTACCTATTTTATATTTGAGACATTGCTTTGCAATTCTGGATCTCGTCATCGGTATGTAAAAGTCATGAGACTGTCTTGTAGTCAGAGCCATCTGGTTTGGGGATGCTAATGCAGTTGTATGGTAAACTGGTAGTCTGTTATGTTTAAAGTTGTACGCCACTTTCAAGCAACTGATGGCATACAGATAGTGCACATTCAGCAATTTGTGTTTGACAAATAACGGATTGCAGTAGCTATTGTATGGTGAGTTTGTGATAAAACATATGGCCTTTTTCTGCTGGGTCAATACACGTTTCATGTTATAATTGTCACTACTACCATAAGCAGATGAGGCATAATTTATATGTGACAAAATCAGTGTAGTCTACTATACAGATGCAGTAAGATGTAGCCTTTAACCTGTCGATGGATGCGATGGAGCACCCCCATATTCGCAGTATGGCATGTGGTTGATATTTGCCAGAGAATGTTCAAGAGTAATGTTGTGGGTCTAAATCTTGTTCAATTTTGATAAAATTTGGCAGAAATAATCTTTGTATGTCTGAGAGTAAATGTAAACCCAGACAGGTGAATGCTTTGAAGTCAATTTTTTTATACACCCCAGCAGGTGACATCCTCAAACATCCATTTCTGAATCAAACGATATCATGTTAAGAAAAAACATTATCTGACACCAGAAATTATTTATTCAAGACTACCCGGAAAGAATTTTATTTATTTAACTAAAACTTGGCAAGAATTTATTACATAAACTCGAAGCACCCCATCCCGAAGATAGGATTAATGTAAGGCTTGGAGTTTTTTTTAAATAAATAATTTCCTGTCAAAATTTATTGAAATAAATCAGTTATTTCAGGGCAGTCTTAATTGAGATAAATAATTTCAACAAGGAAAACACAGCTGCTCAGCAAGCCCTTACAAATTTATACCAGAAAACAATTGCAGTGTTGCTATATACCGTAATATGGGGTGAATAGGGACACTGGGGTGAATCGGGACAAGCCAGGAAATAATTTTTATCTTCAAAAAGCAACAACTTCTACTAGTTACAGGGACTTGATTTTTGGCACGTTTTTAGTATATATTCCAATGGTGATCCATATAGATTTTCATGATTCTACCAGCAGGCGGCAATGAACTGCAGCACCTCAAACATTGTCCTGCAGTATTTACATTCTCACATACTGGTCAAAACTTTGCTTGTACCATAAAAACTATATTAGTACGGCAGATTTTCAAAACAATTCTGCACTTTTTGATAAAGTTATGAAATTTGGCACAGTTGTTCCCTAAATTGCACTTTATATGTCCTGCAATGCTTATTCTTTGTGCTACCTGATGCTTGAGGCTGAATTTTATAATTTTTTTGGTATGTTTATCAGTTTTGCTGGGAAAATTATCAGTTTCCATGGCAACCTTACCACAGAAAATTGGCCAGACAGAGGAAATAACTGAAATATGCCACTTTAAAGTTGAATCCCACACTTGGCAAGAAATCTGAAATCCATGAGATATTCATGGAACTTTGCCAAAAAGTTCTTCAGAAAGAAAGCTTTCCAATGTAAAAAAAAATTGGGGGGCTATCCAACATAATTTTCGAACTATGATCTTATGGGCTTGTAGCATGGGAACGCGTACAGATTCTGGCCACCACAGGGTGGAAAATAAAGTGTCCTGTAATATTCAACGTTAAACACCATTTCAAAGGGGATCATCCCAGGCACGAACCAGAGAAATTCCAGAGCTTAATACCTCCTATGTGATGAGATACGTATCTACTCCCATTGTGAAGCACAATAACATGGGGCATTTTCTGCAATCGACCCACTCATGACATGGGCTTTACTTCAGGCCTGCAATACAAAAATGCTTTTATTACCAGTGCTTGGCCTTGTGGCTATGTCTACTTCCCCAAAATTAGTAATTCTCCAAAGCAGGTTTCCATATTTGGCCAAATATGCGATGCCTGAAAATGGGACGTACGAAAAACGTGACGTATTTTGACAGAAACATTGAAAGAGCTTTTTGAAAACTTTAGCTAACGCTTGAACTTTACAAAGTAATACCCTATTGTATGTTCCAGACTACAGTATACACTACCTCTTGACATGATTCAAAACTGTTTCTGTCAATTAGAAAAAGAAAGAGAGCGGGACGTACGAAAAACGTGACGTATTTTTTTGTGTATCATTATTGGACGTTTTATTAAATACTTTCAAAGAACCAGTTCAGTACATAGGCTCAAAATATGCCCAGGTAGTACAACTACTAACATACCATAAACAGCTGCCTTGAACCATTGGTATGTCTCTGCTGTCGCAAATTTTGTGACATACAAGAATGTACCGTACACTCTCACACCGCATTATTGTCCACCGTTGGAAGTCCTGATGCTGTAGGTTGACCATGTTGCACACAAATTTTAATCATAAAATATATGATAAGTTGTATTGAGAAAACTTTCAAGAAGCAGCTTTATGGGTGTTGTTCGCAGCCATAAATTAAATTACCGTACTCTCTCACATTTGGCGGCAGTCAAGAAAGGCTATGGTGATGGAGTGATCTCCCAAGCGGATAGGTGTACTTGTGATATAATTCTGCTGTACACAACATGGCTATCTTAAAACAACATGCAAACTTCCTGACATACAACCTATTTTGATCTGGTAACATACATATCACAGGTGATTTAAAAAAAGTTTCCTTGATGTAATCAATGAAAGAATAAACAGTAAGAAATTATGGCACCAAATATATGCAGCTGCTTCATTATTGCTTTTCCTGACATGTATTTCTGTTGTATTGTGAGTGTTTCCAAGTAGCTGGTACTGCTTAGAATTATTTTCCTCTCACTTCTGTGACCCCCTTTCAGCGGCGTGTCCCTATAAAATGCTAAATTTCCCTGTTTTTTTACTCTAAAATTGCCTTGTGGGATCCACAAAACAATGGGACCCTTTGCAAAGTATATATCAAATTGTCCGTTGAAAAAAAAGCTATCACCTTATGCAAGTTGCAACAATTAAGAATAAATATTCAAAAACATATAAGCTGTAGAAGCAAACCGAAAGTGAGTGTACAGGTTCCCGTGCTACAAGCCTATGTCATTACATTAAAGCATACAGTAAACACTAAAAAAGTGTGGGATTTATAACGAAAAGCAACGTCACACGAACAATATCCATGAGATATTTATGAAAGATTAAAGGAATATAGCTGAAAATACACTTTATTGAAAAACAAGTTTTTGAAGGGGGGTTACCGATGTTTTTTGAGAGTTATATGGTGTACAATATGAGAAAAGTATGAAAAACAGTTCAACAAAAATAAGTCCCCCTTAAAATAAACTTGAATATCTCAAAGATTCCTTCTCCGATTTTTATGAAAGATGGATTGGATTATAGGCCTGTTTATCGACCCAAAATGGCTGCATTTATAGTTCAGTGCCATTATTCCTGGCTGAGCCAGTAGCCTTTGAGTGAGCCTACCCTGTTTTCAAAAATCTGTGGCTTTTCCAATGCATATGAACAATTTGACCAAGCGGGGGAACCACCAGCTGGGGTATTTTTGTTGGACTGTGGAGTACAATAGGTGGAGCAGCTGTATTCTGTGGGATTCAACTTTAATTGCTTATAATAGGATAATTACTGATATGTCTCATTTTGATCTCAAATTTGACTAAACTGCTGATTTCAAATTTTGATAAATTTTCTTTGAAGCGGGTTGCCATAGATACCAAATTCTGATGTCACCAAATATCCAAAAGTTTGAGGTGACAATATCCTGCGTATGAGAAAGAATCAAAACAGTAGGGATTTTGCACCTTAAATTATTGAACTGCTCTCCCAGTGCTTAGTGCAAAAAGTGTTTTCACCCCAAGGCATTATTATATAATGAGAAATTGTTGTCATGGATACAGGTCAAACATTTGAGTAGGATCATCACCATTCATAAATTATAATACACAACATGTTGTATGTAATAACACACAGTATTAAATTCTGTTGCCATGGCAACAAGGAAACTTAGGGGTGGCCTGGCATCCCACTTTTAAATAATTACTAAATTGGTCGTACTTTATTTTTTTAGACCTACCAAAACTTGTCACATATTTAAAGTTCAACACAAGAACCACAATTTTTCATCAAATTCACATTTCACACGTTTGATTCCTTTCTCAGTCCTGATTCACGAAATCTCACACTTCACACTTCAAGATTCATGAATAATTATATCCACATTTCACAAATGGCTAGAACTCTGTTTTTTGTAATAAAATATATTGCCATTTTAGTGATTTTACATGGAGTAGCATCTAGCCAGTTGGTTACATGGGTTTTATGATTTTCACCCAAATACTAGAATCACATGTTGAGAGTTGATGGGAACATAATTTCTACATTACTTTCATACTAGCTGTTGAACCGCTAAGGTTTGATGGTTTACAAATAAATCACCCAGTACAATCATCTTCTTCCCATCTTCATGATGTAAAGCCTGGTCCCATTTCTGGCGTCGGTTCAGCTTCCAGTCAAAATCCAGTTAGATGAACTCGAATCTGGATTGAACAGAACTGCTGAAGTGACTGTGCCCAGTCTGCAGAGACAGGACCCAGTGTACAGTGATGCAGCATGGTACAGGACTAAAAAGATGTCAAGCACTCTGATTTCTGTGGCAAAATGTGATCTTTTTCCAAATGCTGCAACTGAATATCACGGAATCTGGTAGTTGTATTGGGCATATAAGTTAAATGAGCATGCAAAAAGATGCGGAATTTAATGGCCTGCAATGTGATATGCATTACTGCTCTTAGTGGCCCAGATAAATATATATAGCTCCCAGATTTGTATGTGGAAAATGTGATTTTTTGCTAACTTCCCAAGGGAACTGGGTAGTTTTAAAAATTGGCCATAGAGGGTCAATGAGCATATCAAAAGATGGGCAATTCAATGGCTTCAATTTGAAATGCATTACTTGCCCTGTTGTAGCAGAATAAATAGCTCCCATATTTTAATGTGGAAAAATTGGTTGTTGTTCTTTTTTGGCCAAAATCCCGAAACACATTTCTGGAACTGTGGAAATAATGGATTTCGATGAGTAAAAAGTTGCCCAGTGGTAATCCTCAGGTGAGTAGATGGGCTTACGAGTAGAATTTAAGCTGTTACGGATTGACAGGAAAAAGCCTTATGAGTGAGATGATGCACCTGCTATATATAAGCTACAGACACAAAAATCTCACAAAACTTCAAGTATATAGTTGTGCAGACAAAATCATAAACTTAGGTACATTTGCACTGACTATATTCAACAGGCAATAATGCACTTTCTGTTTCAGAGTTATTTTAGTGTTATTTTCAACCCCCAGTAATAACTCAAGAAACGAAATCAGCGATATAATGTTATAAATATAATGTTGGACGGGGTACTACCATGCTGCAAAATTATTTTTATCTTGTAGAACTGCTGTAAAAGTGTCAAACTCTGCAAAATTGTAATAAATATGCACTTTAGGAACCTGATAAAAAATTATTTGATATAACATCAAATAAAAGTAGGAGAATAAAGATTTTACAGTCCAAATCGATTTAAACAGTTTTAAAAGACCGTAAGAGTTGCTGAGATGTGATATTTAGTTTTAGTCTGTTTAGTCCTGGGTTCGGATCCAAGTTAATGGCAGAATTACAGAGCTTGCCAAAAAAACCTTACTAATTTTCAATCCAGCGTATTTTCATGCATTTTGGGTTTAAATTGTTGAAATTGGCATCATTTGTTGTGGATTTAGTCCAAGATTATTCATCACTTGTAAAATTAGCAGATAACTACATTTTTGTCAATTTACTGTGATTTATTACATTTTGTTAAAAACTGAATATTCTGCACTTAATAGACTTAAAATTTTACTAAGAGTGACTTTTTTGGGTGCTAAACATGTTTTCTAATGTTTATTAACAAGTATAAATCAATTAAACAGGGTAGGAAGTACAAGTTATTTAGATAAGTCTCTGTCCCGATTCACCCCAAAGTGAGGGGTGAATTGGGACAGTGGTTTTCTGGGCCCTGATCCTTGGAAATTTAAGATATCAATTGAAGCTCATAGGGATAATTAGACCTTTTGGTCAGACACAATTTCACACCAGTTTTTGATTTCTGGGTTGATTTGTCTCCATTCTATAGCCAAAAAACGGCCAAAACTGTCCCGATTCACCCCATATTACGTTATATATATATATAAATAAGATGTATTAGCCGGACAAACACGGTTTTCAGGGTTTAGAGCATGTGAATGATTTTGCCTATTGTACACTTATTTTCAGGTGGGATACGTCGTCAGTTTTGTGATGGATGGCGGAACGAGTCTGGTTGGTCAAGCGGCTAGGATAAGTGCGGATCATAGAACAGGAGGTAGGTGTCAACTCAATGCCAGCAAATTATACAAGAAATTAGAAAAGCTGTTGGTGGCCATCAATGACAAAGACCCCACAACATGCCCTATCAAATACATGGAAATGAAGCATAAATTTATCATTCGGTATCTTGTGACCTCATTGATGAATAGAATCTTTGGTATGACACGTCAAATGGCTTTTCCTGCTGGCATTGCAAGTATAGAATAATATGTGAATGCGACAGAATATATATAGTGGCGTGGCTTGTTTTCTGCTCCGTGTAAATTTTTCAAAAACCGATGAGATGACAATTCATGATTAGAATACCTAAGCAAGTGTTTCAAATAATAAACCATTATTTATTGACATCATCACAAAATTAGTTCGCTAATCCGTTTAGTCTGCTATGACCAGAGAAAGCTGTACGTTAAGGAGGTCTTACAGACCAACACAGGATGACTTACTTTTTCCGGTATTGTACATAGTTATCGACTTACAGGATCTCGGAAGAAATTTAATTTGCTCATTGCTTAAAATTTCTACCTAACATTTTCATCACAGGCCATTGAACTCCCTCCAACAGGATAAAAAGAAAGAAAACAAAAAACTCAAAGTTTGACATAGATATTTACTTTCTTTAGGAGTGGACTTTCCCAATTTGGGTCATTACCACATCAACATGATCAAATCAAAAGACAGCACAATGTACTTAATTTTAGCATCCAAAACCAATTTGATGGAAAAAGTCATTGTTCCTTTGGGGTCATCTGGTCCACCAACCAATTACAGACGCAGAAATCTTGATTTTTACGTTCAGCGAACGAAGTTGGGAGAAGGTAATGTAATCACTTGGGTGTAATAAAATATTGTCCGCCCGCACGGTGGTTGGGTGTTCGGACGGGGGGATAAATCGTTTCAGGGCCACTAATCAGCCCCTATTAATTGTACATGGATGAAATTTGGTACTCATATATAGCCAATATGGTGTAGTTGTGCCTTTTGATGGTTTGACTGACTGATTTTTTGCATTTTTGAAATATTGAGAAAAAATAGAATTAATAAATTTTTTTGTTTACAGTCCAAGACTCAGCCCCTCTATTGCATATGCTAAGATGACGTTTGCTACACATATAGACTATATGATCTAGTTGTGCCTTTAGATGATCTGATTGACATATATTTAATTTTATTTAATGATCTGATTGACGTATATTTAATTTTTTTTTAATAATGAGAAAAAAATTTAAATTATTTTTTAGTTGAAATTTAAGCATATATTGACGTTGTCATTTGCATGACGTTAATCACACTTGTTTTTGACAGGTCAGGGGAATAAAAAACTCTTTGATTATGCCAACATTAATCTTGCTCAATTTCAGGGTTATGGCGGAGAATGAAATCTGAAGCTCTGGCACAAACCATGAAAAAGTTTAAGATCAAGAAAATCAAAATTACAACATTTGTGAAGGATTTTGCCTTGGAAAAGATCCGCATCGACGCAGTAACATACAATTTTGTATTAACAAGAGTGAGTTGGCTTATCTATTATGTGCATATATTTAATTTGTTTTACCACTTTTAGTCATCAACACAACTGTCAACAGACCGTTATAATATAGATATTCATATAGCCTACATGTAAAGAAGTGTTTGGATATCTCCACACCACTTCAAGATTAGATTCATGAAGATACATATATATTCATCTACATGTATTCGGAAATCATACGGCGATCGCCTGCCTAGATATAGCCCACTAAGGTGCTGCTGAGGCGTAAAACACAAACAAACAAACAAAACAAAACATGTATTCGGAACTGATTAAAAAAATCTGTTACCAGTGGAATGTAATATTTTCGTTATATTATAGAGAGAAATGCACATTGCACACTGAGTATTTTTTCTTATTAACGAAATGTCAGAAATGTGTTACTGTACAAACTTACGGCACTTATCTAAACTGTATTTTAATTGTCTCCATTACAGGGTGTATCCAGAAATGGCCGGGGGGGGGATATAACATACGGCGGATACGCCATTGCTCAGGCCTTTTCTGATATTCCCATATTTAATTTTGCTAATAATCCATCAAAAACAAATTCTGTTAATTTGCAATTTTCAAAAAAGCTTTATTTCAATTTTTGTGAGATCAATACTTGTGTCCTATCAATCAAAGTATGGCTATTGATCTGTTTCATTTCTTGCTTATCTCTTTCAGCCAATCATCAAAATTAACTTCGACCAGAATGCAAAAATTGAGATCTTGGGCAAACTTCCTGTGTCAAATGTTGAAGAAGCAGATTTCAGGTCAATCCTCTCTCATCCTGACAACCAATGGAAACTCTTTCCTCACAGAAAGATAATGCTGTCTCAAGAGCCTTATGACATCATACCTTCGAACACTGACATACTAATTGACAGATGCTGTGAAATGCTTTGTACCTACTTAAACGAAGATGAGTTTGAATGTTCTATTGTGTCACTTGGACAATGCTTCCAAACTCCAAAAGGGATGAGGTACGATATTGAGATTTACACCCAGGACGTGGATTTAGCATTTGACCACATCACTAGACATTTGCAATTATCCTTCAAGTATTACAAAAGAGGAGTCCATTCCGTTTGGTTGTTCATTCCTGCTCACCTCCCAGGAGACGTCATCTCAGACCACCTCCGAGGCCACTTTCCTGTGGAAGACCCTCTCCAGAAGTCCAGCATATCTCTGTTTGAGTGTGAATTGAATGCTTTCTCTAAATTGTGACAATCATTGTTGAAATGCATACATGCCTGATTGCCATTTCTGTTTCATTATCAAATATACCCTCTATCACGAGTAAATACTTGTCATCTACATGTTATAGCAGACTAACCTCTCTGTTGCTAGGTTATGCAAGGTTTCCTCGCCTTGAATTACTCGGGTTGCCAGTCACAGTTGAGAAATCTGGGCCAGACAGGTCTGAGGACAACGAGGTTATACTATACGCTGTCCTTGCTGAGGGGGTGACCATTTCATACCTGGCAGGGGGAGAGGGTGGGGTGTTGCAAATCTTTTTTTTCTAAATAAATAGTTTTGGTGATATAAATAAATTATATTTGAGCAGTCTTGAAAGTAAATAAATTCTGCCATGGGCATATCTTAGTAATTAAGGCCTTGTTTGATTGAGGAATGAATATTCGGAGCCTTCGTTAGCTTGAAATGAATAAAAACTGCTGCCGTTACCATGAAATAAATAATTTTCCGCCAAGGACAACTCCAACCCCAACCCCCCCCCCCTGGAAATTAAATATAGTCGCCCCCTAATCACAGTCAAGAAATGGAACTGAGATTTTGTCAGTATTTTACACAGTATCAACACCTCAAGCACTATCAACACCTCAAGCCTTACAGGAATTCGTGTTGAAGTTGACTTCTTGGTTTTTACAGAGCAGTACTCCAGCGAAAATTGTATTTTCAATATTAGGCTAAAACTATCAAGCCAAATCTAAACATTTCAACCCTGGTAAGAGGGCATATTAATTTAGAAACAATACCCACTAAGCACTGAGTCCCGAAATGAAAAATAAATGAGTAATTGCAAATTTAAACAAGAAATTCTTTAAAAAAAGAATTGTAGGGACCTGAGGTTTCTTCAAACACATATTTTATTTTCCAAATGTTCAAATAATGTTTTATGTATGTGTAGTTGCATCTATACCTCCAATGTACCACTGTGAGTGTGTGATATAACAAACCTAATACATGTTACATCATGATTAGGCATGCCTAATTACAGGTGTTATTAACATAGACAGCAAACCAAGCAATGAGAAGCCCTTTTAAATTCTTTGTCATGAACATGAAATTTCTATTTCCATCACAACAAACTAATTGTGGCTTGCATAATATTTGGATTATTACACTTTTAGACTGGCCAGTTTGTGAGAAGTTGAATATCTAATGTTCTCATACAGTGTTTTCTTTTATCACTTGACTTATGTTGTCTCAAATGTTTATACACTTAGGCTATATAATTTTTGAAGGAAATCTCTATGGGATAATATTATGCTCCAGGTGTGCTTTGGATATGGTCCCCAATGTATTATGCTCCAGGTGTGCTTTGGATATGGTCCCCAATCACTCAACCATAACAGCTCCCAAGGTCATGCAGTGAAGGAGCTACTGAGCATAAAGAGGGGCAAATATATACTTGATTTGTAAATTGTAGTCACACTTACCTTTGCTGTAGCATGAGTATCCTCCTAATATTGGAGGTAAATTTGGAGGGTACTCCTGCTATAGGGAAAGTATATCTGCAAGGCCAACTTCCTAGTGGCCCCCTCCAGAAACTCAAGAAGCTCCACCACTGCAGTACACATAAATTGATGACAAATAGCACTTGGCTGATTATTTTTGCCCCTTTAGTTAGGGACCTCCACTGTCAAATCTTTCCTCATTTGGAGCTTATAACACAGATCTGAGATGGTCCCTACAAAAAACGTTACATGACGTATGGAAGCCTACATGACGTGTGGTAGCAATACATTCCATTCCAGCAATTAATCTGAGCATCTGTAAATAGATATCAACATACCCAAGCTGTCAATGAAACTGACAAACCAAGTGTGGAAGACAAACCATAACTGCAAAATAAAGTCTTTTTGCATGTTGCAGTTAATCATTTTGTTTTGTTTTCGTTCACTAAAACTTTGATTGGTTGACATGCAAATTTGGATTATGAGTTTAACTGACACCTGAGTATGCACTGTGTACAGTGTATCTGTATTTGAACATCTCAGACCGCATTTTGAATAACTTCTTAGAAAATCATTTCACTTGGATCCATTGACATAGCCAGATAGAAAGATCAAGTACTTGAGATAAAAAGATTAAGATGGACAGACAGATGGACAGCTACATAGATAGATATATCGAGATAGATAGATAGATAGATAGATAGGTAGATAGATAGATAGATAGATAGATAGATAGATAGATAGATAGATAGATAGATAGATAGATAGATAGATAGATAGATAGATAGATAGATTGATTGATTGATTGATTGATTGATTGATTGATTGATTGATTGATAAATTTATTGACAGATTGATTCATTGACTGATTCATCTATTGATGGATTCTTTTTTGACAGTCACAAAATGCGGTTTGATATGAATAAATATGGGCTTGGTCAATCACTGCTCATTCAAGGTGATTAGCAAGCCACACTTGTACGAGAGGTGTGATGTACAAAATTTCACAATTTGCGATTGTTTAGGCTTCCTAAACTAAACAAATAACTGATAGAAACACTTTTATTTCCACAGCTTCTTTGTGTGCACAAAAATGACTGGATATTAGGCACACATGAGTAGCTTTCTACCATACGTCATGTAGAGTCCAAATTGCTTGGTTCTTGGCTCAAAAAGTCTACTGCTACGCGAATTCCTGTAAATAAAACACAGATCATAGCAGGTTTACACATGGATAAGTTGATATAAATTCGGATTGGGTAGAGGGTCTCAAGGATGGATTCCATGTCAACATGCGTGAAGCTAAATCCAGTGATTATGAGGCTGTGTTAGCCATTGACACCAGTATTTATGATGGCTTCGACTACTTGCCTCACATGTTCAACTATTATTTGCAGGATCCTAACAGGATTTGCTATGTCTTGGAGGTCAATGGAAAAGTAGTAAGTATGGTTCCTTGTTGTGAATGGATGGCACCACTTATCCCATATAAGAAAATATTGCAAGCTAGTTCAATGAAGACCTATCATGATGTAAATTTATCCAATTTCTTTAAATTCCTAATTAAACAATCAATATAAGCTGTACGATAAACCTAAAGAGTACATTCTGGTAAATTGTGCAAACTGATTTGCTGCAGGTAAGCCTTCCTGTGTCAGACAAAGAAATCACTATTTGCCCAACCAGGTCAAAATTCCTGATTCATATTTGTTTAATGATGCTGATATTCTCAGGAACCACGGTAACACTGTTTCAAAATTAACTTTCAACTTGGACCTGTAATGTCCCAGGATTAAAAATACTTTTACAATTTGTTTGTGTCGGTTTATGGTTTGATCAATTGATTCAGTGCATATCATATCTTGCAGCGCTCATAGGTGTCAATAAATAAACTAATTAAAATGACTCAAGGTACCCATGTAGTTAGAAGATTAGGAATCAAGCAGGTAACTGTTAATTACATGGCAAGGCCAGTTTGCAAATTGAAAAGACGAAAATATATTTGTACAATGGACGGCCAATCTGCAAACTGCTCCAGATAATCAAACAGAAGAGGTAAGCATTCATTTGGTCATGCTTTGTGCACATTAAGTAGCAAAATGAGGGGAGCAGAACAAATTGGGGCGGTGGCAAAATCTGGCAGAACAAAGTTGACAGATTGGAAATGAGGGAAAAATTAGCAGTTTTTGCATACTAACGACAAAAAGGGGGGAGGGCGGATGGATAAGAAATGTGAAGATGTCACATATTAGGAAATGATGATAAGTTAATGGTGTGCAAAGAAGAACATTGGAGGTGTCCTCAGGAGATTGGCAAAGTGTGTAAGGAATCGTAGACGAACTGTTGATACTGCAGCTAGCAGAAGCTGCTGCAGTATAATGATCAGTGATTATTATCGTTTTCACAGCTTTGTGTTTTTTAGGTTTGTTGCATAACTTCTTTTGTCACGGAGACCAAGGAACAGGGGGCAGTGTTGGAGTCCTCGAGGCCAGCCTCGTCCTCAAGGCCGGCCTCGGACCACATTTTGATGGCCTTTGCCTCGGTCTCGGATGTTCAATCCTTGGCCTTGGCCTTGGTCTCGGACCCTCTGGCCTCGGATATTTGTCCGAGGCATGTCCGAGACCAGCCACATAAATAAAGTGCAATTTGTTATAACAGTCAAACAACATTTTCCTGTAAGTTTATTATAATTAAATAAATATATATATATCTGACAGTTTTTCTATTCAAGGCTGAGTGTTACGTAATAAGGCAGTGCCATTTTTTGTGAACACAATGAAGTTATGAATCTCCGAAAGTACTGAATATTTTTTGTTTCCCTTCACTAATTGTGGTGCTTTGACATTGAACATTGTTTCATGTAAATTTTGACCATCAGATCTTCCAATTATTAATACTTATGCAATTAGTGTCTGGCTCTGCCACATATTCTTGTGTTTTGACAGTGTTTTAAAGGGCCTGATATAAGGATGCTCCCACATGTAGCCTTCATGGTATCAGTCCTGCTCTGCCAAGTCATGTGTCATAAGACGGTCCTTTCTGCACTCAGCAGTCATGAAGTGGTCTCTCACGAGGGTGCCGTCTCTCCTTGGGCTGCACAATTCACTGGAAATGCCAGTAAGAGCTAGTAAGTTTAGGAAAAGGTGATCACATTAAGGCAAACCGGTTTATAATAAGGGAAGGGACCACAGTAGTCTGCTCTAGCCTGTATAGTTTTAGAATCCTTTGGACCCAGGAGACGGTACTCATAAACGGTATTTTATCGATGTTTTGGGTATTTATAGAAAAAATTGTTGAAGAGAGCCCTTTCCCCATCTCAAATCATTATCAAATCTTTGGCTATGAGTGTTTAAATGACAAAAAACCGTACACACAATACTTATATGTCATAGCTGAGCAGTTTTCGTTACTTTGCCTTTAACCATGATGTCAAATTCTAAACTTGAGTGTTTTAAGACCGACTTGCCTTATGTGACCGGCTTCCTCCCATGCTATGGGGTATTTTTAATGCATTTGAACGAAATGGCACCCCAACAAGAGACCGCTTATAACAAAATGACTACTGTACATGATTAAAAAAACACACAGCTATAAAAAGGATTATAACACCTGTGATATTACATATGCATGAATGTTGGTATAGTCGTCAATAGGTAAACTCACCAGTTAGTGAGGTCGTCAAAAAAAAAGTAAAATGGTCAAAAGAGGTAGTAGACTCGTCAAAAGACCTGGTAGACTCGTCAAAAGGCTGGCAGACTCGTCAAAAGAGCTGGTGGACTCGTCAAAGATTTTAATAAATTGGTCAAAACTGGCCAGGCTACCTGGTGAGGTCGTCAAAGGCCATGGTGAAGTCGTCATATTTGTTGCAATAAAAGTACTATATATATAGTTAGATAGATATCAGGCTTTTGGCTACTTACAACTGTTGTCTACCACAGCCTCTCATATAGGGCTAGTAGCGGAATTATATCTAAACTTTGAACAATTCAGTTATAATAAAAATAATAAAAATAATAAATAAAACAACAGTAAATGCCATATAATTTTGTAAAATATCACTTAATTAATTGAAAGATGCATGGCACTTTGTGAAGTTTTGCAAAACTTACAATCTATGTATTTTTTGATAGAAATATATTTCAGTAATTCTAGCATGTTTTAGTCTAGGTAAATAATTGTCTATGGGACAATACACCCTTCCAAGCTGGCCAGCCAATGGAATCATGGCAGTTTGACCTCACCTCCGTCCTTTGCTGACATCACATAATTGATTGGCCTATTATAGATACTTTTAATTAAGATAAATGATTACTTTAAATATTAAGTTTGATATAGACCTACCGATCTATAGATACTACAAGACAAATACAAGACCCAAAATATGTAAATGGAACTTGTCATAAGACAATTTCAAAATATACAAGTTCAATAACCCATGGGCAAACGTGGATAATCAATGGGGTAAGCGTGAATGCTTTTATTTAAGACCTTACTAGCATTTTTGATGACCTGGAAGTTTTGACCAGTCTTTGACGAGTTCACTATGGTCTTTGACGATCTTACTAGCTTCCTTTGACGACCTTACCAAGCATGGGACGACTTCACTAACTTGCGAGTTGCACCTTTGACGACATTACTGTCACCCCATATGCATTTCTGAACTGGGGTCAAATCAGGAGCCTCAAGCTTGTTTTTGAAAGGTCAGGGAATAAAAGACTTTTTGATAATGCTTACATAAATGTTGATTAATTTCAGGGTTATGGCGGAGAATGAAATCTGAAGCTCTGGCACAAACCATGAAAAAGTTTAAGATCAAGAAAATCAAAATTACAACATTTGTGAAGGATTTTGCCTTGGAAAAGATCCGCATCGACGCAGTAACATACAATTTTGTATTAACAAGAGTGAGTTGACTTTATTTTACATGTTCATTATCTATAGTTGCATATACCTAATTTGTCTTACTACTTTTAGTCATCTGCACTTCTTTATAATATAGACACTTGTATTGCAGACATGTCAGGAAGTAAGATAATGTCTTGTGTTTGGAATTTGTGAATGATGTTCTCGATGAAAAAAGACTAAACTAGCTTGCTCTGAAAATATGATATTATAAAGCTGAAATAGGAAATTACTGTATTACTGACATGGTTGACCATTTTACCCTAAGCCATCCTTTGCTTTCCATTGATGATGCCAAATGGCAAGGGTTTGCTGCTGGGGAGCCCATGTTTTTGTTGTGTAATGCTCAACACCTGAGGGAAGAACAATCCGTCAAAGACAATTTCTGTTAATTAACAATTTTCAAAAGGCCTTATTTAAAATTTTAGAGAGGTCAATAGATTCAATACTAAGTCTTGTGTCACATAAATCAAAGTATAGCAATTAATCTGTTTCATTTCTTGCTTAACTCTTTCAGCCAATCATCAGAATGAACTTCGACCAGAACACCAAAGCTGAAATCTTGGGTAAACGTCTTGAAGTTCCTGTTACTAATGTTGGACCAGCAGATTTCAAGTCAATCGTCTCTCATCCTGACAACCAATGGAAACTCTTTCCCCACAGAAGGATAATGTTGTCTCAAGAGCCTTACGACATCATGCCTTCGAACACTGACATACTAATTGACAGATGCTGTGAAATGCTTTGTACCTACTTAAACGAAGATGAGTTTGAATGTTCTATTGTGTCACTTGGACAATGCTTCCAAACTCCAAAAGGGATGAGGTACGATATTGAGATTTACACCCAGGACGTGGGTCGTGGATTTAGCATTTGACCACATCACTAGACATGTGCAATTATCCTTCAAGTATTACAAAAGAGGAGTCCATTCCGTTTGGTTGTTCATTCCTGCTCACCTCCCAGGAGACGTCATCTCAGACCACCTCCGAGGCCACTTTCCTGTGGAAGACCCTCTCCAGAAGTCCAGCATATCTCTGTTTGAGTGTGAATTGAATGCTTTCTCTAAATTGTGACAATCATTGTTGAAATGCATACATGCCTGATTGCCATTTCTGTTTCATTATCAAATATACCCTCTATCACGAGTAAATACTTGTCATCTACGTATTACTCCAGTGAGTTAATGTAAAAATTTAGGCAAAAGTACCATAAAATCTGAATTACTCAATTTTCTGTGAACTTTAAAGGCAAAAAATAATGATTTCCTTTAAATATTCATGAAAAGTAACATTTTTTGTCTCAGACTGGAAATATTTGTGCTTCCATGCCTATAAATAGCCTATAAAGAGCCATATTTGACACCCACCCCTGGAGCCACGCTATTGCAACAGCTATAACAAAACTAATTTTTGAAATTGTTTTCTGAGGCCTCCAAAAACAATCATCTGGAGGGACAATTTTGAGATAGCCCTTTTTTTGGCTAAAAACAGGGAAAATGTTGTTTTCCCGCCAAAAACAAGGCTGAAATTTTGGCGGGAAAACCAGTTTTTGGCTATTTTTAGACCAATAAGGGGCTATCTCAAAATTGTCCCTCCACAAAACTGATTTTTTAGGCCTTAGAAAACATTATAAAAAATTTGTTTTGTTATAGCTCTTGCCATAGGGTGGTGCCAGGGGTGTGTGCCAAATATGGCTATTTATAGGCTATTTATAGGCCTGAAATGGCATGAAGGCAAAAATATCTCCAGCGCAAGACAAAAAATATTAATTTTCATGAATATTTTTAAGAAATAATCATTCTGTGGCTTAAAACATCACAGGGAATTAAACAATTTGGAATTATGCCAATTTTTGCCTTAATTTTTACATTAAGTCACTGGAGTATAGCAGACTAAACTCTCTGTTGCTAGGTTATGCAAGGTTTCCTCGCCTTGAATTACTCGGGTTGCCAGTCACAGTTGAGAAATCTGGGCCAGACAGGTCTGAGGACAACGAGGTTATACTATACGCTGTCCTTGCTGAGGGGGTGACCATTTCATACCTGGCAGGGGGAGAGGGTGGGGTGTTGCAAATCTTTTTTTTCTAAATAAATAGTTTTGGTGATATAAATAAATTATATTTGAGCAGTCTTGAAAGTAAATAAATTCTGCCATGGGCATATCTTAGTAATTAAGGCCTTGTTTGATTGAGGAATGAATATTCGGAGCCTTCGTTAGCTTGAAATGAATAAAAACTGCTGCCGTTACCATGAAATAAATAATTTTCCGCCAAGGACAACTCCAACCCCTCCCCCCCCCCTGGAAATTAAATATAGTCGCCCCCTAATCACAGTCAAGAAATGGAACTGAGATTTTGTCAGTATTTTACACAGTATCAACACCTCAAGCCATAGATAAAACACAGATCATAGCAGGTTTACACATGGGTAAGTTGATATAAATTCAGATTGGGTAAAGCATCTCAAGGATGGATTCCATGAGGAAGAATGTCAACATACGTGAGGCTAAGGCGAGTGATTATAAGGCTGTGTTAGCCATTGACACCAACATTTATGATGGATTTGACTATTTGCCTCACATGTACAACTACTTTTTGCAAGATCCTAACAGGATTTGTTATGTCTTGGAGGTCAATGGAAAAGTAGTAAGTATGGTTCCTTGTGACTGTTGTGAATGGATGGCACCACTTATCCCATATAAGAAAATATCGCAAGCCTGTTCAATGAAGACCCATCATGATGTAAATTTATCAAATTTCTTTAATTTTCTAATTAAACAATCAATATAAGGCGTACGATAAATGGTAAAGTAGTAAGTATGGTTCCTTGTGACTGTTGTGAATGGATGGCACCACTTATCCCATATATAAGAAAATATCGCAAGCCAGTTCAATGAAGACCCATCATGATGTAAATTTATCAAATTTCTTTAATTTTCTAATTAAACAATCAATATAAGGCGTACGATAAACCTAAAGAGTACATTCTGGTAAATTGTTCAAACTGATTTGCTGCAGGTAAGTCTTCCTGTGTCAGACAAAGAAATCACTATTTGCCCAACCAAGTCAAAATTCCTGATTCATATTTGTTTAAAGATGCTGATATTCTCAGGGACCAAGGTAACACTGTTTAAAAATTAACTTTCAACTTGGACCCTATAATGTCCCTGGACTAAAAATGCTTTAGGGCCAAAATTTGAAAACCTTGAAATTTCAGCTGAAAAAATTTTGAAAATTTTTCGTTCCAGAAATGCCTTTTAAAGTTTGCGTTGGGTTGGTCAAACAATCAGCTATCACTGCGCTTTCATGTCCAAGGGTCCCAATGCCCCGCTGATCTGTACTGAGGTGATAAACATAGCTGTAATGTTTTTTGACTGTCATTAAAATCACACTTCTAACTAAAAAATCCTGACCACTTAGGGCTAAACAATCTATTGCCAATGATTAGGCAAGTTGCTTGCACATTTTGGCCAAGTTCCAGGTCTCTAGTGCCAATTATTTTTCAGAAACTGCATTTGATCAATTAAAATAACAAATATGTGTGTCATTAGCATCATGCCTATAACTTGAAATCCGTACAACTTAGAGCTGAAGAATGCATTACCAACAAATAGGAAAGTGGTTTTTCTGCACACATTGAGCTATATTTCAGGTCTCTATGACCAATAGTCATTGAGATAGAACATATCCTTGAACCAGAAATTTACAAAAAACCAACAAAAATGCTCTTTTCATCAATAGTTTGGATTCTGAATAATAAAGATGATCTCCACTACTCCCTCCAGTGCCCAATGTCTTTGTTAAACCATATTTCAGATGCTAGACAATGGTAAAATGTTACTGGCACCCCATATTTGGTTAGTAGTTTCAGAGAAGCATCAAACTTCATACTAAGCATGTCAGATGCAAGGAAAATGCAAAAATGTTATGTAATAGTCTATTGAAACATTTATTGATAATATATATTCAACTGATTTCAACTCCAGTCACCTGCAACAAAATTTTAGTGAGGTGAAGGCAATAAGCCACTTTTGACATAATGCTAATGGTAGTGCGATGCTAATGATAATTAAGGTAAAACGGGCAGTCTGGCAATATGTGCATGCAATGACCTTATGAACACCAGACACAAGTTCACGGTGATTTTTGGTCCAGAAATATGCTGTCAAAATTGAGTAACAAGGCGTTTGCTAATGACAAATTGAGATAGGACAACTGACATGCCAACAGAAATACTTTAATATGTTGGTTTATATAAATGATACAGAGCTACAGATAGTTCAGTTATTTTCTTGGGTTCTCAGACAACATCAGACACAGGGTGTTCTCAAAGAATGTGTGTCCCTTTAATTTTTATTAAGAAACTAATCCGGCGTGATGCTAATGACGCGATATTGGAGACATCGACACAACAACCTCCTGCTCTTATACAGAATACTATTTCAGCTATTGGTGACCAGACTTTAAAAGACTGACAGTCAAGTCTCCATGTATGGAAGAGTTTAATTGAATTAGGATCCTGTACTAGTTTTTGTGATACGATCTTTCAAAGAAAATGTTGCTGGAGACAGACCATTTTTAGGGGGGTAGGCCGTTTCAATGCTATTTTTGGATGGGATAGAAATATTCTGCTGCATATTTTTTGTGTTAAAAGTTTTGCTAATATCCTTGTCTATGACAAATGACAACAAGAGGTCCTCTATTGGTCTTCCTGCCATCATGAATTATTTATAAACACCGAGACAAGTATTCCAGACTTATCAAATTTTGACCCTTTTACAATTTGTTTGTGTCGGTTTATGGTTTGATCAATTGATTCAGTGCGTATCATATCTTGCAGTGCTCATAGGTGTCAATAAATAAACTAATTAAAATGACTCAAGGTACCCATGTAGTAAGAAGATTAGGAAACCAACAGGTAACTGTGAATGAAGTGGCAAGGCCAGTTTGCAAATTGAAAAGAAGAAAAATTATTTTTACAATGGACCGCCAATCTGCAAACAGCTCTAGATAATCAAACAGAAGAGGTAAGCATTCATATGGTCACGCTTTGTGCACATGAAGTGGCAAAAAGAGGGGAGCAGAACAAATTGGGGCGGTGGCAAAATTTGGCAGAACAAAGTTGACAGATTGGAAATGAGGGAAAAATTAGCAGTTTTTGCATCCTAACGACAAAAAGGAGGGGGGGGGGATGGATAAGAAATGTGAAGATGTCACACATTAGGAAATGATGATAAGTTAATGGTGTGCAAAGAAGAACATTGGAGGTGTCCTCAGGAGATTGGCAAAGTGTGTAAGGAATCGTAGACGAACTGTTGATACTGCAGCTAGCAGAAGCTGCTGCAGTATAATGATCATTGATTATTATCGTTTTCACAGCTTTGTGTTTTTTAGGTTTGTTGCATAACTTCTTATGTCGCTGAGACCAAGGAACAGGGGGCAGTGTTGGAGTCCTCGAGGCCAATTAAAATGCAAGATGCCTAAGTACCTGATTGTTTACTTCACATGCCAGAGTGACTGAAATGTAAGTCGATAAAATGGAATGGGACAAAATGTTTGACTGAATCTCCCAACATGCATACATACCTCAAAATATAATTCCAAATATCTTATAAAAACATTTATAAGAAAATCCCTAATAAAACAGACAAGCTGCCTCGTAATTTTAGAAAAAGTATGCAATTTGTTGTTCCAGTCATACCGAAAAGGTTTAGTATAATTATTCTTACCCAGCTATCTTGAAATAAATTTCTGTTGCATGTACTATCTCAGTTGGCAATATTTGATTTCGAAGTAAATAATTGAAGTTTTCAGACACTCAAAACAAATTAAATCTGTCCCCGTTCCATAAAAAACTTTATTTATTCCCGGTGAGATGAATTCTGCAGCCCCCGTCTGTACACAATGTAACGATTGCCTCCTTATTGTCTTCAGTTCAGTGTGTTTACTTGAGTCACTGAGTGAATCCTTAGTTGCACCGTTATACAAGCAATATGACGTCTAATTGTCGATAATATACTTAGCTAAAATAGTTCGGCAATCAACCATAATTTATGTTCTGTCTGCCTCAGTCTCAATAGCTGAAGCCTCAGTCTCGGTCTCGGTCTTGATGTCCTGGCCTCGACTACAACACTGAAAGGGGGACATAAAATCAAATACAGATTTGAGGGACAGAGAATTCAAGAGTACAGTGAGTAACACTACAAAGGGACAGGGAATTCACAAGCAAAGTGGCCAAGGGACAAAAGGACACAAAAACCCCATTTGGAGCCTCTACACTGCATTGCAAACCCTATAAAATCTGGCAAGAAAAGTATCACTATCAATGATAATGTTGCGAAAAGAGTTCCTGTTGGCCAAATGACACATATGCAATAATTATTAGAGCTCTTTGCAGATTGGCAGTCAACTGGAAAAATTAATTTTCTTGCCTTCAATTTTCAAGCCGGCTGTGTCACGTCATTGACAGTTTTCTGTTGGTCTCCTAATCTTCTTGTTTGATGAAGAACCTTAAGTCATTTAATTAGTTTGCTTATTGTCACCTATGCTGCTAGATATGATAAGCACTGAATCAAGTGATTAACCATAACTGACACAAACAAAACATTTTTAAGGCAGTGACATCACACGACCAAGTTGAAAGTTAATTATGAAACTGTTTGGAACGCCTCTCAGCAAACAGCTATAAGCATGGTGTCGATGATTGCCTAATACACCTTATCTTGACAGTATTTGACACCTTTTTCTTGAAAGCAATGCAACTATAGAACTATACAAGCCTGATGAAATCCCTTTGACACCCCATACAAATTTAACACCAGGTGACATCTTGTAGGTCACATGATGGCATCACTATTTCCGTTTTTTCTATAAAGCTTATGTATTTTGACAATTACCTATATTATTATTTTCAAGCAGGTTATGTCACATTTTTTGTGATGGATGATGGCACAAGTGCGGTTGGCCAAGCAGCTAGAATCAGTGCAGATCATAGAACAGGAGGTTGGCATCAACTTGATACCATAAATTTTAATCATGTTTTCATAACTGACTCAAACAGAATATTTATCCTCAAAAGAGTATGCGTCAAATAGAACAATGAGGTGGGAGTTTCAATGCTAACTGAGTTCCATTTACTTGGCCACTTTTGGTCATGTCTATCACCCGATGGCTCCCTGTCAGTACCTAAATTTAGCTTTCAAGTATTGCCATGCAGTAGAAATGAACCCTGGACCTCAAAATTACAAGGCCAGCCACCGAGGTACATCGTTTTACATGTGAAAAAAAAATCATCACACCAATGGGGATCATAACATTATGGTATCTTTAATCATTTAAGAGCAGGGTGGGGAATGGAAGCAGGTCATTCCATGTCTGATCAACAAGTGGCTTCCACCACCCGTCTGCGAATTGGCTGAAAAAATTATATGTTGTTTGATGTCTCAAAAGATAAACTTCCTGAAAATTTCAGCTCAATCGGTCAATTTTTCATGATTTGGCTGAGGTTTGAAAATTGCTCAATTTACCAGTTTTTCAGGCATCGTTTTGACCACAACTACATTATTTGCTCAGTAGATCACTTAATACTCAACCTTGAGCTTTGAAATTCGGGATCTACACTAACTGGACTATGGAAAAGAATCTTTGGTAGACATTTATTGTTTTGCTAAAATATAAATTTTTTAAAATATTGTATATTTTTCAGTATGTCAAAAACAAAACTAGCTAGATCTCAAGAGGTACACGTGACACATCCCTGAAAGTTTCCTATTATCTTTCACATATATAGGGTATAATACAGAAAATGGTTTAGGAATACATTTGTATGTTCAGCTTACTTTAGGTTTTTCTGTTTTTGTCTTAAAATGTTCGTATGTATGTGTAGTTTCAGGTGGTATAGGTCCCGTTTCGGGCTCATTTTTTTTAACCCCAATGTTTCTTCAGGAGCACTGTGTGTGGTGTGATATTCCTGATTCCATGGCGAAAAACCGGCTTATACCAATGAAACAAACACTTTAACATGGTGGAGCAACTTGAGCATATTTCCTGTTTACAAAAAATTGGTTTAGAAAAAGCACATGTACAGTACAGCCCTAAATAAAGTAAGAAAAATTTTCTGTCAAAAGTCCTCTGTTTACCTATTTTGCCCTCTTTTCTCCTCTCCACCCCAAATCTCTTTACAAATCCCTTTGACTCCTCAATACAACCTTAGCCCACATTAAGAACTCTATCTAAACAGCTACCAATGCAACTGCAATTAGCAGAGGTTCAAAATATCAAGTAAATCACACACAATGGGGGTGGTTGAGTTTAAATTGGTGTTGTTTAAATGTGATTTTAATGTAATTTTAAAAGGTAGTTTCAAGTAGGTAAATGTAGGAAGTGATTCAGAGGTAGTCAAAAGGTGTGAAAGGGTAAAGTAGTGGCTGATTCTTCCTTCCTGCTAGGGTAATCGTACTTCATTTTGGGTTGTACTGTATGTCTCAGAAAAATCAATTTATTGCCAAAGTATTAATACTTTGGCGATTGGTCCCTGGCTCTGCCACATATTCTTGTGTTCTGACAGTGTTTTAAGGGGCCTGATAAAAGGATGCTCCCACATGTAGCCTTCATGGTATCAGTCCTGCTCTGCCAAGTCGTGTGTCATAAGACGGTCCTTTCTGCACTCTGCAGTCATGAAGTGGTCTCTCACGAGGGTGCCGTATCTCTTTGGGATACAAAATTCACTGGAAATGCCAGTAAGTTGGTTAAAAGGTGGTCACATTAAGGCAAACCGGTTTGTAATAAGGGAAGGGACCACATGTAGTCTGCTCTAGCCTGTATAGTTTAGAATCCTTTGGACCAGGAGACAGTTCTCATAAACGGTATTTTATCGATGTTTTGGGTATTTATAGAAAAATATTTGAAGAGAGCCCTTTCCCCATTTCAAATCATCATCAAATCATTGGCTATGAGTGTTTAAATGACAAAAAATCGTACACACAATACTTATATGTCATAGCTGAACAGTTTTCATTACTTTGCCTTTAACCATGATGTCAAACTCTAAACGTGTTTTAAGACCGACTTGCCGTATGTGACCGGCTTCCTCCCATGCTATAGGGTATTTTTAATGCATTTTGAACGAAATGGCACCTCAACAAGAGACCGCTTATAACACAATGACTACTGTACATGATTAGACAAATCACATTCGCGATTATAATATATACCCAGATTCTGTCATATTTCACCTGCAAGAACAGGTTTTCAAAAAACACACAGCTATAAAAAGGATTATAACACCTGTGATATTACATATGCATTTCTGAACTGGGGTGAAATCAGGAGCCTCAAGCTTGTTTTTGAAAGGTCAGGGAATAAAAGACTTTTTGATTATGCTTACATAAATGTTGATTAATTTCAGGTTATGGCGGAGAATGAAATCTGAAGCTCTGGCACAAACAAAGAATAAGTTTAAGATTAAGAAAATCAAAATTACGACATTTGCGAAGGAGTTTGCCTTGGAAAAGATCCGCGTCGATGGATTTACATACAATTTTGTATTAACAAGAGTGAGTTGGCTTTATTCTAAATGTTCATTATCTATAGTTGCATAATGCATATACCTTACTACTTTTAGTCATCTGCACTTCTTTATTAATATAGACATTTGTGTTGCATACATGTCAGGAAGTAAGATAATGTCTTGTGTTTGGCATTTGTGAATGATGTTCTCGATGAAAAAAGACTAAAATAGCTTGTTCCGAAAATATGATATTATAAAGTTGAAATAGGAAATTACGGTATTACTGACATGGTTGACCATTTTACCCTAAGCCATTCTTTGCTTTCCATTGATGATGCCAAATGGCAAGGGTTTGCTGCTGGGGAGCCCATGTTTTTGTTGTGTAAAGTTCAACACCTGAGGGAAGAACAATCCATCAAAAACAAATTCTGTTAATTTGCAATTTTCAAAAAAGCTTTATTTCAATTTTTGTGAGATCAATACTTGTGTCCTATCAATCAAAGTATGGCTATTGATCTGTTTCATTTCTTGCTTATCTCTTTCAGCCAATCATCAAAATGAACTTCGACCAGAACACCAAAGCTGAAATCTTGGGCAAACCTCTTGAAGTTCCTGTTACTAATGTTGGAGCAGCAGATTTCAGGTCAATCCTCTCTCATCCTGACAACCAATGGAAACTCTTTCCCCACAGAAGGATAATGCTGTCTCAGGAGCCTTATGATATCATGCCTTCCAACGCTGATATACTAATTGACAGATGCTGTGAAATGCTTTGTACCTACGTAAATGAAGATGACTTTGAGTGTTCTATTGTCTCACTTGCACAATGCTTCCAAACTCCGAAAGGGTTGAGGTATGATATTGAGATTTACACCCAGAATGTGAAGTTAGCATTTGACCACATTACCAAACATTTGCAATTATCCTTCAAGTATTACAAAAGAGGAGTCCATTCCGTTTGGTTGTTCATTCCTGCTCACCTCCCAGGAGACGTCATCTCAGACCACCTCCAAAGCAACTTTCCAGTAAACGATCCACTCCAGAAGTCCAGCATATCTCTGTTTGAGTGTGAATTGAATGCTTTCTCTAAATTATGACAATCATACGTTCGCATATCCCCAGACACTCAGAGAACTGAAGTATTTGATTTTTTTGTGATTGTGCATATGTATACCACAAGATTATGTATAAGGCATGTGCTTATATGTACATTATTTTATTTTCTCTGAAAATGTAATTAAATTGATTGAATGGATGAATCGAATCATTGTATATTCAGAAATATCAAATATTCACTTCCTGTGCCTTGCTCTCTAGCTAGTTGTGTTACAGGAAGTGGAAGGCATTTCCCACATCTCACATCCCAACATAAATTTTGTTTGTGTATTTGTATTTCAATTTCATATAGTGCAGCATATGACGACTACATACATAATAACTGTACATGGACAATCATCAAACAATAACGAAAATAAAAGAACAGTAAGTCGGACTCTGTACAGTCCATTAGATCTACTATACTTGTATTATTATTTCTGGCCTTGAATATGCAAAAACATTTTATTGAGAAAAGTCCAATTACCTAATACATTCATGTGCATTTATTTTTGGTGTTGCAGACTCTGTTGTTTTTCTTTGACTTTGAATTTGTAATCATAGTCATGAATGAAATAATTTAGCTAATAAAACAAGATATAGGAAACGTGTATACCAGCACATAGACACAGAAAGCTCATGCATGTTCAAAGCTAATCTGTTTTGTTTGGGGCCTCAACCCCATTTTCCTGTGAACTCATTCAGATTTGTTTGTACCCGGTTAACACGGAAACTTATCAAACAAAACACTTAAAAGTTATCAAAACACTTGAAAGGGGATCACCCAAAACCTTAACAACAGTCAAGTTGACGGAAGTATTATCTAAGTTTTTCAGTGACTCATAATGCCTTGATAGGTTTATGGGAATTACCCAAGTGTTCTTGGGAACCATAATACCCTGGGCATTACCACTAAAACCCTGTATAGCACCCCATTGAGATCTTGTTGGCAAACAGAAAGCCCAATTGTTATTGTTATGAGGAGCACTGCAGTGAGGGCTGTATGACTGTAGGGAGCAAGCAGCCAGTAACTGAGAATATCCATGCTGTAAAAACAGATTGTGAGGCTCTGGATGGGGACTAGGGACAGGGAATTCAAAAGTAAAATGGCCAAGGGACAGGGAATTCAAAAGTAAAATGGCCAAGAGACATGGGGGACATAAAACCCTATCCAGAGCTGAGGGACAAGGAATTCAAAATTCAATTTGAAAAATCGAAAAGGGACAGGGAATTCAAAAGTAAAATGGCCAAGGAACAGAGTACTGTGTAGTAAAATGGCCAAGGGGGACAAATAATTCAAAAGTAAAATGGCCAGGGGACAGAGAATTCAAAAGTAAAATGACCAAGGGACAGAGGGACATAAACCTATCCTGAGCCTCGATTGTGAATAGACCTATTGCAGTTACAGATTGAGATAAACATAAACTGTTTTAATTTAATCAATTGGTTGGTGTGTGGTAGACCATCATGTTAAACCATAACAAAACGACCAATCATACAATATCAAAGATAGATAGATAGATAGATAGATAGATAGATAGATAGATAGATAGATAGATAGATAGATAGATAATCACTGATTGTCAGTTGGACTGATTGATCGATTGATTAAGGTCTACTGATTTACGGATTGATTTATACCAGTTCATTGAAAGGACATTGCACTGCAAAAAACAGAAACAATGCCAAGTAATGAGAAATCAAATCAATGTCATTAGAGCTGTAATTGCCATAGGCAATTATCCTCTGTACACGTGAGTTCACAAAAATCAGATGCACGTGACTCCTATGCCCTCTGTGATCCACCACAAACCTCTCATGCTGCCAGAAATCTTTCCAGTTTTATTTTTACACCCCTATGCACCTTTTTCACACCTCTGGATGTGCCTTTTTGTCTCAAGGCCCCTGAACCAGAATTGCTCAGGAGCCACCATAACAACTACAGAGGTTTGAGGGGGGGGCTTGGATTTTCTTTTTAATTCATCATTTCTTGTATTGTTTTGGAGAAATGAATTCATTTTGGGAAGCATTGAAATGGGGGGGATGCATCATTTATATATTTTTACATGTTAATTTTATCCGCGCGCAGTCGCGTTATGTCGCGAATTGTGCGTTCCGCGACGCGATAGCCCGATAGACCCCCACCAGAATTTTCTGGATCCCCCCCTGATTGAAATGAATAATTTCTGGTTCGGTTATTTCTTAAAAGGATGTTGTTTGATTAAGAATTGAATATTTCATGATGTCGCGCACTTGAAATAAATATTTACAGGTTATCGAGAAATGAATAATTCACGTCAAAGGAAACTCCAATCCCCCCCGCCCCCACCCCCTGAAAATCATGGTTGTCCCCTCACTGCATCTACGCAGCCTTTGCAGCTTGCTCACGTTTGTCAGCTGTCCTGGTTGGGTGCCAGGTCTATTTCATTTCTTTATTTTGGCCAGTCCTTCTATCTGTTCAGGACTGTTCCTCTCTATTCCAATCTAAGCAGAGGTTTTCCCCAAACGTATGTTTGACTTGGCACACTAGTTCTAGATTTTCCATGATCTTTTCTATACACTTGCTCACCATTTATCGTCTCAATTACCAGGAATTAAGGTTAGTCAGTGCAAGTTGTATAGACAAAATCATAATAAAGAACCAAGAAAACCCCACTGTCCCATAGTGCGCCGCGTCCCAATGTGCCCCGTGGAATTTTTTTTATATGTTGAAATTGTGTGTCTATATGTTGTTGAGCAATGATGCAATTTTTGATGAATTTTTACCAAAAGTGATAAATTTTTGAAGATCAAAATTATTCCAGCATTTTGATCAAGAGTGTAAGATCTAAGAAGACAGCGAAAGCAGCGGTCACTCTAAAAGTACAGTCCTGCAGCTAATGTAAGTGCTCTTTTTTTTAGCCTGGTCCGTAGGTAACAATTGCTGCAAACCGAGGATTCCTCGAAATTATAGTGACATCATGAGCCAAATTGAAATTAGATTTTCGAGAACTGCTCAATCCATTTCTTACAAATGAGAAAAAAGTCATCAATACATCACGAAATAGTCCTGGGGCTAATTGGCTGCATGCATCGATCACTGCTCAGCTAAGATTCCAGGAACTCATTAGAACTATCAGTAATGTGACCATGGACACGTGTGCATTTATAATACCTAACATGATACCATAATTTCTGCAATTGTTGCAAAATAACACAGAAGTGCGGATCAATTTTCACCATGCTCGCACAAAAACAAGGGGAATTGCAGGGGCACTGCACTTCCCAATATAATTAATAAGCCTGTCCTGCAGTAACAGAGTGTGCTGACTGCTTATAATTTTATAAATTTACACTGTAGAACATTCCTCACTTTGCTGAGAATAAATCCCATGACTAAACTTTGAAACTTCACAAGATTATAATGAGTGATGTTGCCATTGGCCTAAATCTGCTTCCAATTAGTCACTAGAAAACAAATACTATCAATATGTTTGTTCATATCATTCAATGATCCTGTAACACTTTGACATGTTGTCAAAATACAAACAGTCACTGAAATATAGGTCCATGCACCTTTTACCCCATGAGCAACAATGAGTCAGACTGGATTACTACTCCACTACCAGCTGATCTGGGTGCCTGATAAGCTCAGATGGAGTGTTAGTCATTGAATTGATACAGTTCATGACATCTATTTGTACGTGCCCTTGTAATAGAAGAAATTGACTTCCAAAACACTTCAGCAGTGAGTAGCTATGAGTCAGTCAGTTACCTCAATCGCCCTTATTCACCCTGCACCCCCATGACTTCTGCCACCCCCTCTGGACTTCTGACACCCCTAACTTCTTACCCCCCCCCCATCCAACTTCCGACCCCTTCTCCTTCATACACAGTAGTCTTTGTATTGTGCTGCTAAGCAGCTAAGTCCCGCCTACTGCAGGTAGTCCAGCTATAAGGCCCAACACCTGGCTCAAGTGAGTCAGTCTTAGCAGAGCAGCTCACAGCATCACTTCAGCTCTTGCCAGGGAGTGTTGTTATTGTAAAACCACGTGGATATATCTTGGGAAGCGTGTACATCTTTGATAACTTGGAGATCTCTACAAGTTCTTGGACTATTGATATTTTACACAAGGCACCGTTACTAAAGATCAAGGCTTTTGCGAAGGACTGAAGAAAATTAATTAAGGATTATCGAAAAAACAATTAACCGAAGCAGCATCAAGGAAGATAAAGGTCTTCATTAAAAACTTCATATCGCAGAAGTTCACACTACAAAATATCACAATGAAGCCAATTTACACAGCGGAAAACTCCGAGAATGTTCCGATGGACCGGATTAACGGATCGAAGCCGCAGAAGAGCGGAGTAGTCTTCATGACCGGCCGAGGAGTGCCAGGAAGAGCGAGGCTGGTCTTGAGTGTGTACTGCACTCTTTACGAGAGATTCGCTGTTCTATCTCACGACAAAGCCCTCTGCAAAGACTGCGGTTACATCAATTTAAAGAATTGTGTCGTCAAGATGACCTCCGAAAGGACCTTCCAAGTCATCCCCAGGGAATGCCATGCCGCCGCCTTGACCTTTACGATCCAGAAGCCCTCAGACTTGAAAGACTGGTTGGAGGTCCTCCAGTGCTCCAAGACAGAATGCCCCAAAATGACCTCAGTTTCTTCACCACTCACACCATTCTCATCGGGGCTTTCCAAAAGGAAACATTCGACGAAAGGTCCAAGGAGCCGAAGAACATTAATGCCAGCCTTACAGGAAGAAGTACTCCACGAAGAAGAAGAGGAAGAAGAAAGCTCATTAAGATTGGAAGAATGAGGTATGAACTCTTAATTTGGTGATCTCATTGTCTCAGGGATTAATCTTCAGTTTTATTATGTGAAATCACTTCAAGCCAGAAGGACATGGACCTCAGCTATTTTACAGTCAAGAACAATTGCAAAGAGAGATATGAAAACATGTAAACTCATTGTTTTTTAATATATCTTTTATCGTATACTGACTGTAGAGGCGTGATGTCCACAAGATCTACTTTGGAGTGTCAGAGGTCAAATGGTATCATCCTTATTCAAGAACATTAACTGTAGCAATGGTCTCTGATTGTTGAGCACTTCAGACTGAAGGATGAGTATAACTACAGCTTTTGCAGCCCTGTAGTAAAGACAGTGTGGTTACTGCAACAGAGGGCCTCATTATTTCACGAAACAAGAACAATTGCAAAGCTGGCGAGGAAAGGGTAGAGCTAATGCCCTCACACCTCAGGATTACAAGTCGTTAACAACCCTCCCCCTCCTGTTCTGACCTGTGGGGCCTGTGGAGAGGCTACAATTGTGACCTACAGCTGAGTAACAACCCTGTTTCTCCCACTCCCCCACTCTCTGAACATCACAAGCTCTCCAGGTGTTTAGCAGTGTTTAGAGCTGGGGGCATCAAAGGATCCAGAATAGAACAGGGATTTGCCCAGTTGGTCCCAGGATGGACCAGGAACAGCACTGACATCTGTTTGGGGTAAATGAAGTTGCCCTATTCATCAAACACTGACTGACAACCCCTGCAAGCTGAGCCTGGGGCAAGTAGTGGCCTGGGTGGGGTCAGTACCAGGTCAAATCCATCAGGGATGAGCACTGCCACGAGAAGTCATGAAAAGTCACAAGTAAAGCCAGAGGAAGCCCCCAATGAAGCTAGGAACAACTATAGGCTAGCCAAGAAAAGCCCTCACTGAAACCAAGGAGCCCTGGAAACATGCAGCCAAACATCTCATCTGGTCATGAAGAAACAGTGAATGAACTCTATAGCCAATGCTAATGTGAAAATGTGAGTTATACTGTTGGCTGCCTCCAAGCAAATTGGCCTCTAACTCTGACATTATCTTGCTTAGTTCAAGTACATTCATCAAATATCAAACTGTTATTTTCTTTTTTCTTTTCTCATTTTCTGTTTCATTGTCGAATAATCACTTCATACTTGTTAATGTGGTAACCTATCATGGTCTGTGACATTTCTTGGTGAATTAATTATCAATAATGTGTAATAATTATATAAATTTTCAAGTGCAGACACTTTCCAAAATTCATAATCATATTCTCAGTAACTGCAGATTTTAATTAATTACTAATTGCGTAATTTTACTCCCAATTTACAAATGTTCCTCATGAAATTGGATGTGTGTTGGTATCTTCATTTCTGCAGTATTGTTGAAGGTTAGCAGGTATTGCTCTCAATGAAAATGGATATTTTTGTCAAGCATTTAGAATGTTGGATTTATCTAGTCAAATTGATATTGAATGCTTTGAATTTTGCATTTTGCTCAAAACAAGTACTTAAGATATTAAATGTATTTTCATGTGAAAGGTGTGTACAGATCCAATGATGACGTATAGAAGAGATTTTATTTTTTTCTCTTTAGATTATTAGTTATCAACGTCTAAATTTATATCATCTTGAAAGCAATTCAAATTTACAAGCCACTCCCATCAAAATATCAAAAACATGAAATATGGAAGATATAGATGTTAAAGTTTATAATATGTTATATGAGTCAAACTCTTCAATTCTAGTCTGAAATATATATGAAATGCAAATTAAATGTTTTCATTTGTTTACGAAATCAGAATAATATGACTGGAACTGCAATGTATATATATATATGTAATCTGAGAAGTGTGTGTATTAATTTACAGTTAAAACATTTACATTTATTTCAATGTTTAGTCAAAATATCTAATTAATTTATTATTAAAATATATTATGTTATATTTATGTCTCATGTTAGGCCTACCTATGATTATCAAGTAGTAACACCTACATAATGACTTGTTGGGAAGATGAAAGCAATAATGAAAAGATTATGACATTATTACCAGTGACAGATGGTCAAAGATTAACATTGGCGTGGCAAAATAGACATAATTGGCCATAGAATGTTTGACACCTTCAGTTCAAAGACATGCTAATACAATAAATATGTTACCATATAAGGAAATGTATGAGGATGTAAACTTATAAGAGAACCGTCTTCTTTTTTTCTATTCAGTTTCAAAGATCTGAGTTTGAAGATTATGTCATTGCTATTCAATTAATATGTTTTGACAGTTTTGTTGTCATGTTTGATGTGAGATAATCATTAATGTTATTATTATGTAATGGCATAATTCACATGTGGCCAAATTGCTGATCTATTTGACAAAAAATGTTTCAAGGTTAATTATTAAAGGAAGAGACGTGTAATGGTACCAGCATCATTGAAAGATATGATGAAAGATGTTTTCTTTATACAGAATTTAATTGAATTGGCTACCAGCATATTACGTAGATATACATACAGACATAAATGTGTGACTAGATTAGCTCTGATAATACTTTTTAGTTAAATATTTCAGCCTATGATCTCTTAATATACCATGGCATCATCTCATTTCCCAGATTCCATCCATTCACATCTATTCAATCTCCTTATACATTGTGACACTTGAGACCTAATAGAGCTTGAGATCTTAAAGAATATTTTAATAGAATATTTTAATAGAATATTTTAAACAGACTGAAAAAAAAAGCATATTGTGATATGGTGTTCATCTTTGAATGAAACCAACTTGCATATTTTACAGTATTGGTATCAATTGGTTAGTATTTTGTTGGTGTCTTCAATTGAATAACTGTGGTTGAAATGTGTTGACATGTATAGATATTAGGCCTAATTGAGATGTGTTGGAAAGTGAATTGAATTGTGTTAAAAATAAATTTGAATTGCGTTGAAAAATTTAATGGAATTGTGTTGATCTAGTTTAGAATTGTTAAAACGCTGAATTGAATTAAGTTGAATTTTTGTTTTAAAAGTGAAAACAGGCACATTGTGCCTTAGAATTTATTGTGGATTATTGCTGAGAGTACAGACTTATTTGTTGAATATTGTATTGAAATGCGTTATGACTTCAATAAATTATGTTTTCAATATATCACTGCCTTTGTCCTGCTTAATATACTCATAGTTTATTATGCGGTTTTAAAAAAACTTTTTTTCATCTTTAAACTTTTATTTAAGATTAGAGATTAGACCAGTAGTATACATTAGTCAGAAACAAGAGTAATTTTAACATGGCACTGGTATCATTATAATAATCATTACAATATTTTGCACAGAACATGACACATGATGAGAAATCTGAATATTGAAGAGAAATACTATATAATACCGTTTTGAATATTAATAAATAAGATATATGAGAGTGACTTATTTTGACATATTCAGACACACTTCTGGCAGGATACCAGTAGGTAGAAACCAATGCAACTTCAGTAAGAATTTTTGGAAAATACATATGTTTAAGATATCAGAGTCACAGAGTGGTATACTATACACAGTGTATACTTTTATAAATTATAATGCAGAAATATTCATTTATAAATATTTATAGAAATGTAAGTAAGAAATTATTATATCATGGCACTGATTTCAACACTAACTGCATTGATCTGAAACCATTCCAGTCCATGGAGTCTGATTAATATCACAATTCTAAGCAGTCTCAATCTTGACAGTCTTGAGACAGGATATATCATGCCAGATCTGTTAGACCTTCAAGTCTATTTCTGGAGTAACATGACGTCCAAATCAGCAGATGAATGACAGTCAGAAGATGAAGTACATTTCTGAGATGTTTCATTATTGCTGGGTCTTACTCATCATTGAGTACTTTTAGTACTTCTGACTTGAGCAGCCTGCCTTGCATTTCTGAAGCCAGAATTAGCATTCAGCCCTGCCCCTGTCTGGCTTCTGAGAGTGTGGATTTTTATCGGAGATGTTCTTAAGTCTCTTGAGATGAGATCATCGCCAGCCGGAAAGAATGCGCTGTCTTGCTGGCGAAGTGTTTCGACTGAAAAAGAAGAACGAAAAAGTTGATTAAAAGAATGACGGTTAAAAAAGAAGAATCAAAAGTACTCGATTGACTAACGCTGATTCATGGTTCTTTTCAAACAACTCATAAGCCAGATGTGTCCTGTACAAAGTAGTTTGGATGGATGGATGATAGGTCTTCAGGTCTTGTATTTATGCACTCGGTATCTAATTACGACAGTGGTCTTGGGTTGATGGATAGACAGCTGGACAGCTAGACAGAGATAGATAGATAGATAGATAGATAGATAGATAATCAGAAACCTGAACCTTATGACTCATGAGATTGCCATTACCTTATCAAGACTATACTCACTCTTTTCCATAAAGGCCAGTGACTTCGGGTGGAGGCGGGCATGACTTTCCAACTCCTTTTGGTAAGGACCCCGCAGTCTTATTGCTTGACCTTGCCCTTGGCAAGGAATGGAGGGAGCACTTCTAGGTGTTCGGGCAGCTTCTTTTGACCTTCTGAGTATTTCCAGTTCCTTGCGCTTTTCTTCTGTGGGAGAAGTAGGTCTAATTCTTGGCGTTGTTCGCGTTATTGTATCTTTCGGAGCCCTCGATCCTCCCATGACTGTTAACCGCAGTTCTGAACTGACGTCAGGTTTTAGAGGATTCGACTGGAAAGTCCTCTGGTATAAACGATGCTTAAATCCGGGGGTAAGTTTCAATTCTATATGACTCGTATTGTCTTGTGGGGTCATTTTGTTCATCCGTCTGGGTGATATTAGAGGCATGTCGGATTCTGTGTTCAAGTCAACATTGAGATTCCCCTTAGGGTCATTACCATTGGTTTGCTGACTGGTATTAAATCTGTCTCCATCATCTTTCTTGTTTATCTGGCTGATGGAACCCTTTTCTAAGAAACTTTGTGAAACTGCAGAAACATCAAGGAACTCCGTATCAACATTAGGGACACAGACTGCATCAGCATGTGAGTCTGTCTCTTCTGTGACTTCAGGTAATCTTGGCGCGACAGATGGTTCAACTTTAGGAGCCCTTTTTGGGGGTAGACCTAGCAGTCTATTGATCTCTTCAATCAATTGACGATTTTCTGTTAATCCAGCAGGAATGTCATCAGTGGCACCCTAAAAATAGAGGTAATAGTGAAAGATTTACAGAGCACATTTCTTAAACTCCTTATCAGCCAGTAATAGCAAAGAAGAAAAGAACGGAGACAAAACCTGTTTTATTACAGTCGACAAATTACAAGCCCTTTCAGAAAGGCACAGGAATGTTCCTTAATTGTGAGGCCATATCGCTATTCTTGCCATGTTATTCTACTTAACTCATAATAAGTCAGTAAAGTCAGCCCAGTTAGCTCAGTCAGTAGAGCACTCACCTCACAAGCGAGGGACCCGGGTTCAATCCCCAGGCTGGCCATCATGTCATTCCACGGCATTGTCGTTCACATCAGACATTAATTGGAGGTGCCGTGGCCCAGCTGTAAATAAGTCTCTGACTTAGTCTGGTTACCCATGTTAAACAACGTCTACCTTTACCTTTACCTTTACCTTTACCTTCTACACTTGCAATGCTATCAGACAAGTCACTGAACAGCTGAATGAGTCACAACACTCATCACTGAGGTCACAGGTTATCCAAATGGCAAATGGACAGTGCATTTCAATTGAAGGATATATATTTTGGCCTGGTGTGATGTCAATGATGTGCACAAACAGCTTTTAATGTAAGTGCTCGTAATTCTTTGACTGTAAGCACAAATTCTTCATTGTTGCAATATGACATTAACAAAGCTGCATGTTGTAAGTTTGTATCTTTGGCTGAATTATACAAGATTATACGATGAAAACAATGTCGTGTCCTGAAAGAATATGAGTGTCTAGGAATACAGGTAGAGCAATATCTTTAAAATTGTGTAACATTATTTTATAAGAAATGACAGATACCACACGGACATTGACATTCTCAAATATCAACGACCTTGCCAAGAAGGGCAACAGCAGCAGTGTTAATGCCATTAAATCTAATACAATATTTCATATTCATAACATATTCCACAATTAATTTTCTTATACCACAATCACCTGGTAATATTCAAATCTACTGGGTTATTATCTTGGGTAATAGCATTTCTTTGTTTATTTCCAAAACATGCAACATAACCATTATTATCAACTACCTGAATCGTGATAAAATTCAAATTGCATAAAATAATGACCTAATGTACATTGTATCATATGAGAAATACCATTTATGGCATATTACACAAATCTTGTATGATAATGTATTATGTTGCTGGGATAATTCCACACCAATTTCTTTTCCAACTCTTATAACCTGTTATCATCTTCACAAACAATTTAACGTCTTGTAATGTCAATCCAAATCCATTTGCAAAATGTTTCTGTTATGTTGTCAAGCAATACACTGGTGTGAAACACAAGAAGAACAAAATGTCATTTAACATTTCAGACCTTATTTAGGACACTGCAAAGTGAATATGTATATCAGTTTAATTACTGCCCATGCTATGCATAGGGCAGTAATGAAACGATCTCGGATCGATGTGAGGCAGAGGCCTACTGGCCAAACCAGCCCATTCCAAGGGTTCATTTCATCATTTTCACTCATTTGTAACATCGTAGATTCGAACAATTGTGTCTTTCTTTAGTTAAATTCAATATTATAAGATTTATAGACATCCTCTCTGTTGCATAGCGCAGGGCAGGTCAGACCATTTTCCGCCGCCATTTTCTTGTGAATTCAGGGTCAGTGTAAAAATGCAGACCATGCGGGCCATGTGGACCATGCTGACCACCAATTAAACAAAAAAACACTGTTGGTTTAGGCGGTTAAACAGGCTGAGCTATCGTAGTGAAGCTACTGCTAATTGCTAATACAACACCATGCTTCTATTAATTGCATTTAACACATCATCAATGACAGACGTTCTCTGTAATCCAATAATTAAAAGACCCTGCCAGGCTGACACACAATTACTGATTTCTAATTCATTCCATTGTCTAGGAAGTAATTAAATAGTTCCTTTTTTTTTCATCCACTATACATATTTGAAATCATGTGAAGGTATTCCACTGAAAAGCACTTGTGCATGGGCAGTCCTGCACTTCTAAGAGTGCTTGTTTTAGCTTCTTCTGTTTTATGAAAATTTCCCAAGGTCAATGAACCAACCGCAATGACATCCAACGACATTCATTTTTCTCGAGAACATGTTTGAAGTCTATGATTACAACAGTTAAATGTCTCTGTGTTTCTTTTTTCGTTAGCATGATAAGTATAGGTTATCTACCACGGGAGCGGGAATATTTGATTTATCAACCAAGGGCTTTAGCCCGAGGTGTGATAAACACGTATTCCCGATCCCATTTTGAATAACTGGCTTATACCATGAGACAAACAGTCAAACATGAGACGATTGCAACCATGGCTGATCTGCGATTTCATTGAATCAATGGACTGTGGGCAGATAAGATACATCCTCAGGCGATAAGTACTAGTTATATCCCGCGTTTGAGGGAATATATATGTGATATATACCGAGGCGTAAGCCGAGGTGTATATCACATATTCACAAAAACAAGGGATATAACTAACTTATACCCAAACACAACAAAACATAAACAAAGAGATTTAAAAAATAAAATAAAACAAGAAGGATTTGACTGAAATAGAAAACTACAAACAATTTGCCATGTGGGATTAATCAAATAACATGAAAGTATCAGTAGAAGAAAAAATTCCAAAAGGCAACAGGTTGACATATGAAATGAAATTCTGACTAATTCTGAGAATTTTCTGGGATATACAACTCCAATGCATATGAAAGGTATTGTAAATTATCAATCAAATTTATACGAAAAAAGCTTTGATTCTAAGCAATAGTGATTTCAATACTTAGCATAGGCATATAAGCATCCCAATTACCCACTTCAATACATATATGCTCAGATAATATAATAAGGTAATAAGTAGCTAGTGGCAAAATTATTAGAAAAAATATTTGGAACAAAATTTTAAAAAGTGGAAAACAAAACCTGTCGTATATTGAACAAATATTTGGGGAAAAAAATTATCTGGAAAAAAAAATTGAAAAGAAAAATTTGGAAAAACCATCAGGGTGAATAAATCCGGGGAAAAAGTTAGTGAAAAAAGATTGAAAAAAGAAATTTTGGGTGAAAAAAATGTGAAAAAAGAAATTTTGGGTGAAAAAATAAATTAATTGATAGGGTAAAGAATCAGGTGAAAAAAAATATGAAGGGAAATAGACAAAAGAAAATAAAGAGTTAAGTACATATATATGCATTTGGATTGTTAAGGGTGACCTTCAGTATAAAAGGGGAGATAGACTTGGGAGTTTTAAATTCGTGATATTGATAACAGTAAAAAGACCTATTTATTTCGAGTGTGTTTTTATCAAACAAACCATACTATGAAATACACCACCACCAGTAATTATTTATTTTAACATTGCTCAAAAGTAATTTATTTATTTTACCAAAACTTGAAAATAATTTTTTATTTAAAATAAACTGCAAGCCTTCTCCCCCTCCCGGATATCTAATATGGTTGAACCCTTACTCTTAAGTAGTCATGGTATTTGCATTAAAAATCCAGATTGGGCTGAAATTAAAGGATTTATGGATTTGTCAAAAGCTTTAGGTTTTATAATACTTTTGTTTATTTTTATTTTGTTGTTGGCAATTCTCTGTTTGGTGCAGTTTTGCTGTTTGTGTTTTGAGATTTGTTAAACAGTGAGGCTTTATATACTTCCATGGGCATATAAGTGAACAACAAAGATTATACCATTCGACACCTCTGTCAGCCAATCATGAGCCAGTATTTCACTGCAATAAAACCCATATTCTTTGTTGTCCAGTTATCCTCCCATGGGAGAATAATAAGTGAAGCTGTGAAAAAACAACAGCAACAAATGACAAGTTTCAGTTTTGTCTTATGGTATAAGCCAGTTATTCACCGCGGGATCGGCAATATGTGTTTATCACAGCTCGGGCTAACGCCCTCGCTGGATAAATCACATATTGCCTCTCCCTAGGTGAATAACCTATACTTATACCACTGTTTGCTTTTTTTGGCCAATCAGAAGCCAGGATTTCGCTCTGATATAATGCATATCACAGCTCATACACCTGACCATGATATAGCATGCTTGGCTGACTACAAGTTGACAAAATTGAAGGAAACACTGAAACAAACCTGACCAACAAAGGATTAAAACTGGACAACACAGACAGCAAACAAGGAGGAAGATTGAATCAAGTGTGATTGCTCTCAATAAAAAGCCTGTGTTCACTCTTTTTTATACCAATATCTGAAATAATGACCATCAAATTTTAGGTAACTTGATAAAAAAGTTCATTCTGGATAGCTAAGCTGCCAAAAAATTGCGGAGCAGCAGACTGAGCAGACTAACAGTTTTGGCCCTATTTGACAAGCTCAAAGAATTATTATTTTTTGCTCCTTGCTTTCTATTATTTTTTTCAGATGTATTTTGTAACTTCAACATCCAATTTTGCCCAGTGACTGTAATAATCTGCCTCACCAAACAGACCTTGGCTGAGAGGGCTGCACTGTCGATCTATCTATCTATCTATCTGTCTATCTATCTGCCTATCCCTCTATCTATCTATCTATCTATCTATCTATCTATCTATCTATCTATCTATCTATCTATCTATCTATCTATCTATCTGTCTATTAATCTATTTATCAATCTATAATATAAAATTAATCTATGAATTTAATATATTGTGTTATTTCTATCTATCTAATCTATCAATCCATCTATCTTTCTACCTATCTATAAGATCTACAAAATTAATGTAATGTATCATTTCCTGTGAACAAAGAATTCTGACCTGTTGCCTTCAGGGCTGCCAGCCTCCAAATGAACTGAGGAACATGAATGTGCAACAAATACAATGAATTGTCAAACAAGAAGGATTAAATGGCAAACAAAGTGATTTAAACTAATTTGTTTTGTACTTAGTGGTATAAGTTAGATAACACCCTTGTTTGTGACGATCTGCAATAATCCTCGGGCTAAAGCCCTCGGATATATTGCATATCGTCACAAACGAGGGCGTTATCTATTACATATAGGATATATACCAGCCAAATACAGGCTTCTGATTGGCTGATGGGTCATAGGTATGGTATAATTATATTTATACCACTGTTTGCTTTTTCTGGCCAATCAGAAGGCAGGATTTCGCTCTGATATAATGCATATCACAGCTCATACACCTGACCATGATATTGCATGCTTGACTGACTACAAGTTGACAAAATTTAAGGAAACACTGAAACAAAACTGACCAACAAAGGATTAAAACTGAACAACACAGACAGTAAACAAGGAGGAAGATTGTATCAAGTGTAACTGGTCTCAATAAAAAGGCTATATTCACTCTTTTTTATAAATACCATTATCTGAAATAATGATCAAATTTAAGGTCACTTGATAAAATAGTACATTTGAGATATGTAAGCTGCAAAAAAAATAGCAGAGCAGCAGACCAACAATTTTGGCCCCATTTGGCAAGCTCAAAGAATTATTTTTTCTTCTTAATTCGGGGGCTGCCGCCCCCGAACCCCTGCTTCTTCTTATTTCAGGGGCTGCCGCCCCCAAACGCCTGCTCCTTACTTTCTGTTATTTTTCAAATATCTTTCATAAATTAAAAATAACATTTGCTAAGCGACGGTAATAATCAACCTCCCCAAAGTGACCTTGGCTGAGATGGCTGCACTATCGACCTACCTGTCTATCCATATATCTATCTATCCGTCTATCAATTTATCTGTCTATCCATATCTATCTATAAAATTAATCAATGAAATTAATGTATTGTGTTATTTCCATCTATCTATCGATCTTTCTATCTATCTTTCCATCTATCTTTCTATCTACAAAATTAATGTATTGTATTATTTCCTGAGACCAAAGAATTCTGACCTGTTGCCTTCAGGGCTGCCAATCTTCAAATGAACTGAGGAACATGAATGTGCAACAAATACAATGAAATGTTGTCAAACAAGAAGGATTGAAGGCAAACAAAGGGATTTAAATTAATTTGTTTTGTACTTAGTGGTATAAGTTAGATAACACCCTTGTTTGTGACAATCTGCAATAATCCTCGGGCTAAAGCCCTCGGATATATTGCATATTGTCACAAACGAGGGCGTTATCTATTACTTATACCATTCGACACCTCTGTCAGCCAATCACATGCTAGTATTCCAGGGCGATAATATACTCTGTTGTCCACTTATCATCTCATGTTTGACTATTTGTGTGTTTGTCTCATGGTATAAAGCCAGTTATTCACCATGGGATCAGGAATATGTGTTTTATCTCACCTCAGGTTAAAGCCCTCTGGTGATAAATCACATATCCCCTCTCCCGTGGTGAATCACCTCTACGAATCTTGATGGCTCTTAATGGAAGGCAAAAGCTGTTGTTAGATGCTATTTAAGACACACAATCTGATGCCTCTGGAAAGTAGGAGCCATTAAGGTGTCATTTTTGCATTGTGTGAAAGACCAAATATGATGGAGGATGATATATAAGCAACAAAAGATGTTTACATACTTCTTGCATGTGCAGAGAGTAATATGAATGAATGATGTAAAATTAAGATATAATGATTTTACTGCAATAACATAGTCGACAAAAAAGCTACAGTAGTTTAACAAAGGTAATTTCGAGCCAATGTCCTCACTTGCACTCTGATGATATTTTCAGTGAACTTCAACGCCATCTAATTTTCCAAGAATTTTCTTATTCTTGCTTTGACGTTTTTCCAGTCAAAAAAGTTGAACCCAACTATTAAATAAAGGTAATTTTCAGCCAATATCACCACTAGGCTCTAGCACTACTGTAACCTTTATATATATATTAGTAAAGACGCATGTCAGCTAATTGTTTCTTGTTTTTTCTTGGTGCTTTTCAGTTTTAAAAAATTATGAAGCTGCACTGTAACAGTTATTCTACTTTCATTGGCCCCCATCTCCCTGAAAAAAGGTCATTTTTAGGCCTGATGATACCTAATCAATTTCAGAGTTCCCCCATGGCCTAATTGGTAAGTGTGCTTGTCAACTGGCTTTGAGGGCGTGGGTTCAAATCTCACCCCGGAAACTCACTTTAGTCCGAGCCCATGGGACATTAAATGGAGGCGGGTTGTATCCAGTCTTCTATGCTGGGCAACTGAAAGACCCTGGGCATCCCTGAATTAATAGGGTATGTGCCAGACTCCCTGTCTTCTCATCTCATCATCATACGGCGATCGCCTGCCTCGATATAGCCCACTAAGGTGCTGCAGAGGGGTAAATCACAAACAAACAAACAAACGTAATCAATTTCTAATCAACAACACAAAGACAGACCGATGGAAACCAGTTGTAGCCCAGCTGCCCAAGTCACCATTTGAGACTTGCTGGGCTTGGATAAACTTACAATGTTCTTCTTAATCTCTCATAATATTATTATGCAGTAAATTAATTATATATATACTCGTCATGATACCACAGAAAGTCAGTGCAGACATATACTTTTTTGTAATTGTAATTGTAGATACTGTCAGTCATGCACTGCAATGCAGGCACGAAATTTGTGGTGAGCCTACCACAATGATACAGCTCAGGGCAGCCGTAAATTGGCACTCATGGGCAGAGACGAGAGGAACATTGCCCAAGGTTCCCATGCCGTAGCATTCTCCAGTGTTTGGTGACCGCCGTATGATTATGAGCAATGAGAAGACTTGGGAGTTTGGTACATACCCTATTCATTCAGGGATGTCTAAGGTATTTCAGTTGCTCCAGCACAGAACACTGGATACAACCAACCTCCATTTAATGTCCCATGGGTTCGGACCAAATTGAGTTCCAGGAGTGGGAGTCGAACTCACAACCTTACAACCAGATTTGTAGCACAAACAAGCACCTTAAACTATTACACCACGGGGAACTCTGTCATGTTACCAGAAACTGACCACTGAAAGTCAGTGATGTTAAAAATTACCCAATGACAAATTGACCATTTATTTCAATGCGAAGGATGTGGCCTGTACTGTGTACTATATGCTGTGACATCATTTATGCCTTCAAGCAGCTGAATACGGCACTCATAATTCCTCAACTGAAATTAAGACCTGGCTTTTTCAGCAAGAACGAATAATATTATGATAATATTTAAGTCAACTAGCTCCGGAGCGACCATATTACAATTGCCATAGTTATTGTGTGACAAACAAAGGGCCACGGAGAAGGATAATTAATTCTCCAGTTTCATTCCTAATCATTACCTGTTGCAGAGACCCATTCTCCCCAGCTTCCTTGCTTCCCTCGTTTGCCTCACAGTTAGGAAGTTGCTTCTGTTTACCACTGTAATAGAAGCATGATGTTATTAATGTGACAAGTAGCATCTTACGTGATAAACAAATCTGTTATCGTAAACACTTTTCCATTAGCACGATGAATAATGACACTTGAATCAAAATGTTTATGACTGTCTCAACACCCACTACATAAATTCAATTTTATGGAGAATCGCTTTATTGCAAAAATATCTTCGATAAGCCGATATATCCTATTTCATAAAAAGAGGTGAATACATCTTCAGGAGATTTAATCACAATTTTAAGCAGTGTCATATATTGTCTTCAGCTCAATTGACATGTAGTCAAAAGCAATGAATGTTGTATGAATGCGTAAAGGTCATTCACCTAGGGAGAGGGAATACACATGTCATTTTCCAGAGAGGGCCTTTAGCAGAATGTGTGATAAACACATATTCCTGATCCCATGGTGAATAACCGGCTTATACCATGAGACAAACACTCAAACATATAAACATTGCAAAATAAGTGGAAAGCAAGGAAAATCTTGTTTTGTTGCAGAGATGTACACAATCACATCGTGTATTTCACAGCAATTAATCCCATATTCTTTGTTGTCCACTTATCATCTCTTATGTTTGACTGTTTAAGTGTTTGTCTCATGGTCTAAGCCAGTTATTTACCACGGGATTGGTTAATCACATATGGCCTCTCCCATGGCAAATTACCCGTACAAATTGTCAACAATAAGTGACTATATATATATAATTTTATAGCTGAATATCTAAATGCCAAAGAGCTTCTGAGCCGAAGCTAAGGCAAATGATATAGTTCAGCGCGAAATATTTTGAAGTATCGAACCTAAGACATGAAACACAAACGTACCCCATTTCCGCAGCATTGTGACCATAGATTTGTTCCTTTGTTGATCTGGCAGTACCTAAATATCCATAAATAAAATTATATGAGCAGTCCACATATATTTATAGTTATCAATAAATAAATTAGGGATTTTTAATAGAGAATTTCATTGACATTTATAAAGGTCTCTCACTCTCTCTCTCTCAGTTTATCAAAATGCTATTTTGTGTGAAATAGAAATATCGTTTTCACCTCTTCTTGACATTGAAGAACAAAAAGTGAAGTATTCTAATGGCGCACCTTCCTTTATGTAAAAGAAGTCATCCTGGAAATGAAAGTAGGAACCTTATGTTACAGTGAGAACAAGTGCTTGAAATTGAGCTAATATGGTGAAGAGCAACAGACAGTTTTAAATGACATCTTTAAGCCAAACCATATTACAATGTGTAAGTAAGCAGGTCAATTTGTGTTATTTCTTAATATCAGAGTGTCACTTCCTAAGTTCCTTTCAGACATGTATGTCAAATATCAGTTGTACTGACAAGTTTTGAAACTTTGGATCTATATTATATTTCAATTGTTCATTTATTTATTTATTTTATTTTATTTACAAATATATTTTACAAGGGTAAAATCAGTCAGCTAAAGCTGTTTTACACTGATGCCCTTCAAACACACAATACAATAATTCAGTAAAACAATAAAGATAAAAGCAACATATAATATAAAAGCAGTAAATGGTAAAATTATCGTAAAATAAATCTTTTTAGGTTACATTTAAAAACATCTGTATTAGTGAGATCCTTAAGATGACTAGGCAGTGTATTCCATAATTTAGCACCAGAATACATAAGAGTTTTTTGTCACAATTTCATTATTGAAATATGGCACATAGAGATCATTGAAATTAATAGACCTTGTTGTTCAGTCAGAAACTTCACATTTCATAATCACATTACAAGTAAGATAATCTGGTGCATGGCTTAATGCTTAATGCACTTGTAATGATATTTACTAAAACATTTAAACCTTTCAGTTTTTCTGCAAGAGAGGAAACTGAAGAAATAGGAGAAAATTGTCTCTCTAGAGTCAGGAACCAACACTTAGAAACTACATGTGGCATAAATATATGTGACTGAATGATACAAAACTGTCTGAAACAGTCGATATAACAAACCAAATTGAGACGTTCAAATGCATACGGCCAACCCTCTATGGACGGAGTATACTGCGGGGGCCTGAAGATGGAAATGAAACATAATTTAACAATGCATAATAAACACGTGGGGACAAAGGCAATTATGTTTTTTTTAAAACATACCAACTTTATTCGTCAAAAACAAAATGGAATTATCAAGACACGTGCCTGTTCTTCTTTCCTTTTGTGTTCAGACGAAAAATGCGAATGGCATCCTCCACGGGAGGCTCCTGGTAATTAGTCTCATCAGGCTGAAACGAAGACGAAAAAGAATAAATACCACGTGTCAGGCTGTCAGCAATATTGCTCATAATTAGTCCGGTATTTCTGGTATGTTACGAAACATATTACATAGAAAATTGTTTTCGCTCATTCTTTAGACCTATCGTATTAAAAATATTATTGCTGACCTGCTACGAAGCTTTGTATTAAAGTCAAATAGGATATTGGAACTGGATTGGGCATCCTGGACATACTAGAAAAAGGTTATTTTATCAAAATAATCCACCGTTATTGCAAGATTTGCAAATACCGCTGATTTTGAGTTCTGTTGATGAGCAATCGCATGTTATACTTCAACGGCTTTGTTCACTTGACAACGGCCAGTCAGTGTTAGTATAGGTTATTCACCACGGGAGAGGGAATATATATCATACATGTGATTTATCACACAAGGGTTTTAACTCGAGGTGTGATAAAAACATATTCCTGATCCCATGGTGAATAACCGGCCTAAAGCTTGAGACAAACACTCAAACACTCAAACATGAGAGGATAACTGGACAACAAAGAATATGTGAATTATCTCCCTGAGATACTGGCATTGTGATTGGCTGACAGAGGTGTCGAATGGTATAAATGGTGTTGTCATGCCAATAACCTAAGGATTGACCCATGCTTCCATGTTCCATGTATGACTTACAAGTAGGATTAAGATATGAGAAGATAGAGATTTCCAACAGATTCTATGTATGCTGAATATGATTTCTCTCCTCTCATATCCTACCCCTAGATCACCTTTTCTATATATTCTCCATTACTTGTTATAAGATTATCCCATATTATATGCTCCATTACTCATCATATCGATATAGTGTTTATGAACCCTTATTTGCAGTCCTTGTTTACTACTTTAGAAAATATGCCATTTATAGCTGCCTTCAGTAGATGGCCCTCCACATGGAAAAGGTCCCTGATTGGCATCAGGCCCTCCGCTATTGATTGTTTACGAGAACGACACCAAAAATAGTTCATCAGGTTAGGAGTTGTAACCCTACCAGAAGACTCCCCTACTATATTGACTATAAAAGGCATTACCACCCTAACCACATTTACTGATTTCTGTGCTTTACCAAAACAGGACTATGTATAGGACTCGTAGGAGACTAAATGTTAGACATTCGGTCGAAGACACAATCCAACTAAGGCTATTGAGCCAATTTGATTAACAAGGCACGTGACGGTAGCCTAATGAACACGTGAAATCTTTATGCCGAAGCTGTGGGGGTGGTTTATAGATTTGAGCAGCTCCGGGAGAGCAGTTGATCACACGATCACCACCACAGCGGTGGTAATCGGAAACCAGTAAAACTGATATTGTCGCATTACCTTCGCCCGCATGACCCCACGTGTGTCCTCCGCCCCGCAATTCCACAATTGTTAATTGGCGAACAACACAACATTATTCCAGCTCAACACACATGTCTATTTGTGCAATGCGTAGAAAGTTATGACAGATTTGAAATTAAGAACCAACTAACACTCTATATGTATAGCTATGTATGGGTTATTCACCACGAGAGAGGGCGTATGTGATTTATCAACCGAGTGCTTTTGCCCGAGGTGTGATAAACACATATTCTCGATCCCATGGTGAACTAGAATTTGTGTCGCAAGCGGAACACATGCGAGTTCACCATGCTTATGTTGTTTTGCTTTGATGTGTTGATTCTTGGGAAAATGGTGTCGAATTTGGGCCTAGATTTCCATACATGATCGGAGAAATATAACAGACGATAAACTTAGCAGTGGTTTGACCAGGGGGGCAGTGCCCGTTCCCCCCGAACATCAGATACTGATGGTTGCAAAAAGTGGAAAAATGGAATAAACAACTTAATGAAGTAAAGAAGAAAGTACAAGCGGCTTACAACACAATTATGGCTATAGCAGGAAGCCCAGACCTTAAAGGTATTAAGATGAGAATGGTGTGGCAGGTGTAAAGGCCTGCATAATACCAATTGCCACATATGCATGGGAAGCAGTAACCACTACGAAGAAGGAACGCGAAAACCTAAAAAGGACCATTGACAGCGTCATAAAAAGAGTAATCTGCACACCCTGATTCTTTTCGAGTTTTGGAGCGGCTACGCGATCGGTGTGGAAACATTAGACTTTTTTGGGTCGGTGCTCATATTGAGAACTAGTGATGATGAGGTGAAAAATGATGAAAGATATATGTTATGTGGGGAAGGTGATGGGTAATTGGGGGTAAATGGGGGTAAGTGAGGTAATTTAGGTAAAGGAAGTGACTAGGAAAAAACAGAAGTTAAGAGTGAAAAAGGTGGTGGGGGTAAATGGGTAATTGGGGAAGTGGGGGTTAAGTGGGGTAATTGAGTAATTTAGTAAAGGAAGTGAGTAGTAAGAAGAGAGAAGTTTAGAGTGAAAAAGGTGGTGGGGTAAAAGGGGTAAGTGGGGTAATTGAGGTATTTAGGTAAGGGAAGTGTGTAGGTAAGAAAAAAGAAGTTTAGAGTGAAAAAGGTGGTGGGGGTAAATGGGGGTAAGTGGGGGTAAGTGGGGGTAATTGAGGTAGTTTAAGTAGAGGAAGTGAGTAGAAAATAAAAAAATAGCATGCAATGCATGCACCGTGTCCTCGAGCAATTTAATAACCCTTATAACTCAATGGATATGATCATTACATAAAGACATCTCTATAAATTGTTAAAAGTTGCATTCTATCTATAGATCTATCAATCTACATATCTATATGTCTATCTATCTGTCTATCCTGCTATCTGTCTATCTTTAGTAATTGGCTGAAGCATAAATCTAAGGTTGTGGTGCACCCCACTTTGTCTCAGGGCGGAAGGGCCAAAGGGAAGAATAAGAAATGCTTCTCAGAAATCGTCTGGCTGAGCAAGGAGGAATTTGGGGATTAAAGTTAACTATTTAGAGCAGTGAGACATAAGATTAAAGCCAGGGCATCTAGTGCAACAGTGTAAACACTGGGCATCATAATGGCATCATAACTTTGGGTTGTTCTTGCATCTGTGAAATGCTATTCGATCCACACCAACTTTGATATGACAATCCCATTGATGACGACAAAGGGCCCGAGGCCCTGCTCTCGGACACAAAAAGGAGTTT